>SRSE01000649.1:4945000-5515000 GCA_005024645.1 Planiliza haematocheilus | reverse complement strand
CAACCTTCAGCTACTTTATTTTCGTAGTTGGTGGCCATTATCGGTCTCAAGAAGAGCCCTGTAAGTGGACTTCATACTGAGGAACTGGGTTCAGTTCAAGAGTTCAAGGAAGTAACAAGTGTGATGTCTCCCTTGAGGTTTAAAGATGCTTTCTGGGTAAGTCTATTTTTGTGGTCTTTTGCTTCGCTGCAGTTGTCTGTGCTGACAATTGAACTGTAATTTGGACAACAATTAATTAATTTATCTTTGATGAATTCACATGTCAAATAAACTCATCATATTACATAGAAAACAGGATTACAACTGTTTATAATTGTGATCTGTGGTTCAAATTCAGCCCATCTTTACATCACATTAATGCCAATCATCGTTGACAGTTTCTACCAGCTTACAGGTCAAAATGAATATTATGAAACTTAAATACTGGTTACTTCTACAGTAATAGCGCTGTCACATTTGAAGTCTTATCTTGGTGCATAGTGATGTTTGTCACAAATAACTGTTTTTGCCAAGTCCAAGCACTAGTTCTGCATTTTGTTTTGGCCACAGTCAGTCCAGGATTGATTTGAGGACATGTTGTAACAGTTGTTGGGCAATGTGGTTAGTTGCAGCATTTTTGTGCTATATCTTCTTTCTATATCTTCTCAATACAGGGGTCTGATTTCAACTGTCACGCCGGTTATGACGCCGTGATCCAAAGGTTACGGGACGGAAGGCATATGTGCAAAGATGTGGAGGAGCTTTTGAAGATGAGGTATATGCATTTTTATTTCAGTAGCTGAATCCAAAATGGAGAACGAAAAGCTGTGGATCTCGTTAAAGAAGCTTACATAGTGCATGTGCATGACTTGGGTGATTGCGGTAAAATGTAACACTGTGACATAATGCATACAGTATTAGTAAATGTAGTTCATCCGGCATCAGCCAGTTCACCAAAGAAAGACAAAAACACTTATTAAGGAATCAGTGGAGCAGTTGTTAGATGTCTTTTGATTAAACGGACAATTTAGCTGTTTAATCAATCTGCGACACCGAGGCAGCAATGTACCTGAACTTTGCTTAGAGTTAACATGTCAAACAGTGTACAGCCACACAACAAACATTAAAAATAATTCTAAATCCTGATGAAGAATAGTTAAGGATACAGCAATTTCATTTAAGATGTACCATAAGATGGAACCAAAGCTACCCAACGATCTCAGGCCGACAACAGACATTTTATCTGCAACAAAACTATCTTTGCTATGTACCTAATTAGTTTGTTAGGTCATACAAAAAACCAAATAAGCAAATCAAATACTTAAATCGTTGTTGTTGCTAAATGCGTTGCATGTGAAAGAGCGAAACCTACAAAGCTTGAGTGGTAACAGGGTGAAAGGTGCAGATGATATTATCGTATATTCCGTAACACGGACAGTACATGTAACAAGTTTTACCGCTAACATAAGTTCTGAGAGTGACGCGGCTCTCTTTCTAAACTCCACAGGGCTCAGGCAGAGGAGAAGTATGGGAAGGAGCTGGTGATTATTGCTCGCAAAGCTGGAGGACATTCTGAGATCAGGTGAAACACATCACTTCATATTCAGTATTCCTGCTACAAGGTCACTATTATGTACTGTATATCTGGACCATACAGCTAATTCATAAGACTGACATATTGTTCCACAAAATAAATAAATGCTTAACTCTGGCTTGGTCATAGGCGTATTAATGTTGTCAAGTCCTTTTTTAAATTTGTTTCGCTAGTTGAACAACAGTCAGGCGCTTCTGAGTCACATTCTTTTTAAAGGAAATGAACATGGGTACGCCTGTGAGACAAACATAAAGATAAAGGGAGTATTAATCAGTGCTACAGCCCCTCTCTTTGTATACTGTAGACCATTATCTGTTTTCAGTTTCCTGTTCCTTGTTGCTTATGAGAGACCTCACTCTATTCTTAACAGTTAAATTCACCAGTGCCACTATGACACAGGAACCCTCTTGCAAACTGAAACCAAATTTTATCTTCAATGTTTTTTTGTTTGTTTTTTCATACTAAGGTGCAGTATGCACAGTAACTCCGTGCTGTCATAGCACTGACTAAGTTTTTACTTAAAAAAGTTGAGTCAAATGTCAGTGAGGTGTCCTTATTGGTTCATTCCAGTGACTGCTTATTGAATGTTCTCTGATCGTTCTTGTCTGTTGTTTTTACAGCACTTTGAGAGCGTCCTTCGACCAATTAAAATCCCGTAAGTCCATTTGCATGGTGGAAGTATCCAACCTCAGTTGAGTTTCAGTGTCAAATGATTCACTTTGCGGTTTGGATGTTTTTTGCTTTCAGAAATAGAGAACATTGGGAACTTTCACATCCAACTATCTGATATATTGAAAGAGGAGGTGAAAAAGATTGAGACATTCAGAGAGCGTCAGAAAGAGCAGAGGAAGAAGGTACTGGGTAATTTGCTGTTGCCTAACACCCAGCTTAGCACTAACACAGAGGTGTAACATTTGAGTGCCCTGATAAAAATAAGTGAGCAGTTGTCATGTTACTTCACACACTTGTTAACGAGTATAATTACTGTGCATCATTCAAGTAAGAGGTTCATGCAATATATACTATCTATTTGTTTTTATTGACGCAGGTAAATCGTAAACTTTAACAACTGATACTGGGACAACAACAATGTCAACATTTCAGTCATTAGTAAATGTTAATGCTGTCTTCAAGAATACACTGCCGCTTTAAAGCTTTTATGCTCTTCAGAATTTTCCAAATTATGCATAAAACCCTAACCCTACTATCAGATTTTCAGTCCTGAAAGTACGTAAAACAGACAAAGCAACAAAGTAAATGGAAAGGGAATATCATACTTATCTGTGAGTTGCAAAAGCAAGTGAACCTTTGTGTTCAGTATCTGGTGTGACCCCTCTTGTGCAGCAATAACAGCAACTAAATGCTTCCAGTAACTGCTGATCAGTCGTTTGCAGCAGCTTTTAGCCCGTTCCTCAGTACAGAATCATTTCAGTTCTGAGATGTTGGTGGGTTTGCTCTCATGAGCCGTTTGCTTCAGGTCCTTCCACAAAATTTCCATTGGATTAAAGTCAGGATTTTGGATTCTTTTAGAATTAGTTAGTATAGTTCAGAATTAATTGGTCCATCACCCACAGTTGCCCCCAGTGTGTGCTTCTATGAGTGAATGGGTAGACGTGTCTGTGACTGTAAAGAAGCGTTGAGCACCAACAGGTAGAAAAGCTCTATATAAAAGCAAGGCCATTTACCGTTTGTTGATTTCAAACTCCTCAGAGATGGTTATCTGACCTTTGAGCATCAAAACCTCTTTTTTAATGAGCTCCTTAGAAAGCTCCTTAGTCTGTGCCATCATACACTTCCACAAACATGTGTTGTGAAGATCAGACTGTGACAAATCCCTGATATTTTTTAAACAAAACTGGGAACTGAATAATACCTGAGTCTCATTACATTGATTGGAAACACTTCTGAACCAATGGATTCTAATTTGGGCTTGAAATTAACTTGAAATCCTAGAGGTACACTTACTTTTGCAACTCACTGATATGTATTGTTGGGTCATTTTCCTGAATAAACAAATGTAATGTATGTATAATTCGGCTGGGTAGAAATGTGTGAAAGATTTAAATCCTTTAATTTCTTTTTTCTCTAGTTTGAAAGCATCATGGAGAAGGTTCAAAAGAAAAAGGTTTCTTTATTCAAGAAGACCCTGGAGGTAAGGGAACACTACCATCGGTGTCATTTTAATCATTTCGGATCCATACTGGTTACTTTTACAAAACACATGTTCCTTACTGTGAATGTGTAGCTTGTACTTTTGCTTTCTCTTTCCCCCAGTCTAAAAAGAACTACGAGCTGAAATGCAGGGAGGCTGACGAGGCAGAACAGGGGGCTGAGAAAATAGTTTCGTGCAAAAACCCTGACAAGGTACGGTAAATAAGTGAACGACAATAGATATTGTATGTAAAGCAGTTATATTCACCAGTTTAGATGAATAACCGTTTAATCCTAACTCAGAAATATATCCCCCACATCACACAAATTACTGCTGAGTTATGCTCTGTTCTTTCACTACAAGATCCCAGCTAATAACATTAATGGTTGACCTTTGTGCAATTGTGCAACAGCTGTCAACGTGGAAGTAAAGTGTGTTGAAGTGTGAATGTGTCTTCTATTTTGAAGTAGTTTGTCAGTCTCTCTGGTGCCTGTCCATACAACATTCATGCGTGTCGATTCTTATGTAATGTTTGTTTCACAGGTACGTCACAGGACAAAGCAATGCAGACAGGCAGCCAATGAAGCAGGTATGACCTCAAGTCACATGTCGCTACTTTCAGTTCCACTTTTAACCTGCATAATTTGTATTTTGCTTTATTCATGTCCTTTGTAAATGCAGTTAGCACATTTAAGGAAATTCTGCACCATACTACATGCAAATCAAGGCATTAGGGACCAGACACAGTTCACTAATTACTTGTGTGTTCACTTTTGTGTTTCATTTTTAACTATAATCATCTATTCTCTCACAGAGAAGCTGTATGTAAATAACGTTGTGCAGCTGGAAGTTGTTCGCCAGGACTGGGAAGAAACGCACAAAAGCACGTGTGAGGTACTGCAGATTTTATTCCTGGTTGCCGCGCTCTAACCTAGTCAGAGTCAAGAAAAAGAGCTTCTAACCTCACTGACAAAACCTCTCACCACAACCCTTTTCACAGTGCAAAGCCTTCCTGCTGCTGACCAGTAAATAGCGTGCTTCCTCTTGCATTGAGCGTGCCAAAAAAAAAAACAGCATACCCACAAGCAGAAGGCATTTTTTTATGGTTCCCTTCCACTGAATACCGTCAGTGCGTGCAGCATTTAGAAGTAACATAGAGGGAAGGAAGAAGGGAAAAAAAGAAGCAACGGTGAATCTCAGGAGACTTTGTGTCACAGACGCATTATTAACTTGGAAATGGCGCACTAAATATGTGGTGCACATGTGTTTCAGGTGTTCCAGCAGCTGGAGGGAGATCGGATCAGCATGCTCAGGTGTGCTCTTTGGGACCACTGCAACCATTTCTCCATGCAGTGCGTCAAAGATGATGAGGTGAGGGATTTCTGTCTTTATTTATTTATTTTACAGCAATGCCATGATATTGGACCGAGCCATTATACAATAACATATATACAGTTAAAGAATGAAAAAGCCTCTTCCACTGGGTTGAACTGATGAACGTCTCACTTTCACTTTTTATTTCAGCACAGGTTCAAAAGATGCACATGAAATCTAATTTTGATTTCTCTTCAGAAATCTAACACTTTGGTTTGGACACTATAGGCCTTTTGTGCTGACCTCCTTCAACAGGGCAAATATATTAACTATAGCTGTAGCACAATAAGGGGAGGTCCTGCTTTTGTGCATGCTGATTCACCCTGTGTAAAAATGAGCTGTCATGTATTTCATGTCCTTTCCTTTATGTGACAAGTTTATAAGTCAGTTGCAAAAAGGTCTATTCGGCATTGGCCTGAGCATATATTAGGATAACTAAAGTATGAATTTAAATTAAGGTTACTATTTTAATATTTAAACTGAACAAGTAAACAGGCATTGACACTGTGGGCTTGTTAGCATAATCATATTAGCATTTAGCTCAAATTCTGTTGGTGGACTCAAATCATAAATCTAACCCTTCTTCAGCAGAATTAACTGATACTTGCTCATCTTCCTTTATTTAGCTAGATAATTGCAACTGAAATGAGGTCCACTAACAGAAATGCTTGAACGTTTGACCTGTTGAGTTTCATTGTACAATTCTGGTTTCCTCCTTCTTCAGTTTTACGAGGAGGTGAGGAAGATTCTGGAGCAATGTGACATCAACACAGACAACAACTATTTCATAGGGCTGAAAAGCACAGGATCGAGGCCGCCAGGTGAGCTTTCACAGTGAGCCAGTCAAGCATTTGGAAAAAGCTTTAGACGCAACTCAACAATCAGATCCTTCCCTTTCCTACAGAGGTAAAGCAGAAGAGAGAAGTGAGAAAAAGCAGGACTACAAGAGTACTGGCTTTAGAGCACTGCTCAACTTCTTGCCTTTCTGTTTCAGTCGCACACGCGAGCAGAAAGCAACACTTGACCTCAGTCCTTGAATGAGCAGCTTCTCCTTTCTTGTCACAGATCCCATTGTGTTTGAAAGCTACTACCCTGGAGGGGCAATCAGAGACAGCAATGGCCTACCTCATTTTGCAGGAGGAGAAGGCATCGTGAGGAGGTGCGACACAAGTGAAACAGGCAGCCTTGCGAATGTTCTCAGGAATAAAAGACATACGAGCGGAACTTTGAAATAGAAATAACCACACACACATGTTTCATGGACATTTCCAGGTTCTCTGACTCTCTAACCGGAAGCTCTGTGAACATCAACTCTGACAGTCCCCAATCCTCACGACCAGCACTGGCATCTCTTGGCGAAGGTGAGTACTGCGGTCACTCATTCAACCTTGAGTAGTTGATGGCTCTGGGTTGTTTTGTTTCTATTTTGTCTTATTCTATTTTGTTTTATTGTCTGCTTCGGCTCTGGCTTCAGCTGAGGGTTCAGACGGAGGCTACGCCCCTCTATCGCTGTTCCAGCTGGAAGCACCAGTGGCAACTGCTCCACCTGATCAAGACTGCTGTGTCGTGCTTTATGAATACAATGCACAGGTAATCACATTATTATTTTAACAATGAATAGAAATGGTTTTGTTAAAAATAGCAACCCCGATTGTTAGCTAGGTTACTAACACTTGGCATGTTTACACCAACTGTTCAGGAAGAGGATGAACTATCTGTGAGCAGGGGAGAACTGCTCCGGGTGTTGGAGCGAGGGGATGATGGCTGGTGGACTGTGGAGAAGGACGGACAGAGTGGACTGGTGCCGGGAAACTATCTAGGCAAACTCTGAACACGTGCACACACACAAGCACACACACGAGACAGTACAGACACCAAAATACATACAACACACATGTGCTTAAAAATATGTACACACACTGCATGGTGTGTCAAGCTCGCTAAGAATCACTCTGTACGCGTACTGATGTCACACACCACACCGCCTACAGATTCACACGTCTATGTCAGGCTTTCTCACTCTGTACAGTCGTGGTCTCATGTCCAAATATGTACATTTTCAGAACCTGAACTGAAAATCTTGCGATCTTTAATAAGCAGTGGGTTATTCGAGCGGCGTCTTCACCAGCTTATATCCCCTCCATTGACTCTTTTTACCTCTTTGAATCAGCGGTATTGATATTGAGTAATACAACTTTTATTGTACTGAAACCTTGCTACCTCATGTTCTGTACAGATTCTGGCGCTCTTTACTTACGTGGCGCGTACAGTGCAGTATGAGAGGAAATAACAATGGTAAATCGTCTACTCTTGAACATGAGAAAGGAATGGCTTTTTAGAACGGCTCCTGTCTGTCAATATGTAATGTTTCAGGAGGTAATAGAGGACAGTGGTATTGTACCAGTACCATATTATGCGTAGCAATACTTTCTTATAACCAAAATTCAAATATTAGATACAACCGACAAATGTATCTGCTGATAACCTGATAAAGCATTGATTGACTGTAAACCCTGTGATAGACTGGTGACCTGTCCAGGGTGTATCCCACCTCTTGCCCGTTGACAGCTGGGATAGGCTCCAGCAGACGCCGTCACCCTTCACAGGAATAAGCGGGTACAGATGATGAATGAATGAATGATTGACTGTATCTGATGGGACAAATCGTGTGTAACTCTTAAATACATCGAAGTGCTTATGACGTTGATAGAACTGAGGCCTAGTGGTCAGAGAAGTGGATTTGGGACCATGGGGTTACCTATTTGAACCCTCTCTACATCCATGGCTGTGGTGCCCTTGAGCAAGGCACTTAACATCTAATAACTGCTCCCCAAGGTTCTTGTGTGGCCGCCCATTGCTCCAAGTGTGCTCCCTAATCTATACGTATAAATGGTTGGGTTAAATGCAAGAACCAATTCTTTGTATGTGTGTACATACAGTATACACGTGGCAAGCTGATTTACATTTACATTAGATGAGAATCTTTCACTGCCATAATAATGTATATATGTCTTCCCTCGCCTTTGATCCAAGCCGTGTTTCTTTTTCTTTGTTGTGTCTGAATAAACAGTGCCAGGAAGATTCAGCTGTTGACTTGAGTCAGGTAGCATACTGGTGTTAGAGGTTCCTCATCATATGCAGTCTGCCGTCCATTAAGTATTTTCTATAACCTTTGAAAAGATCATCTTCTATGTAGCAGCAGTTTAAGATACAAAAATAAAGTTAATGTAACTAGTTTGTTCATCTGATCGTCATTTATTTAAACATGTTCTACATGCTGTGTTTTCCACATGACTCTCCCAGTCTGTATGTTTGGTTTAATCTGTAAAATTCACTCTCACATCCGTGGAAGGAATTACAAATAAAACAGGCCAGCTGAAATGTATGAGTTTATTTGTTCTCCAGTCTACACACAATGTTGTTTTTTCTTTTTTTTAACCCCCCAGCAGCACTAGCTAAATATTTAAAGGTAAACATAACGGCTCAAAAATATTAAAACAGACCACAATTTCACAAATGTGTATAAAATAATGTGTTTTAGTTCTCTGCTTCAGCTTTATAACTAACAATCAAACTAAACAGGAAGAGGGAAGTCTCTACCAAACTGAATCTACACATACAGGTCTCAGGTAACACTGATAATACTCCCACTGATGGCACTGGAGGCCAAAAGGATTTGATTCACAATTTCTATATTGGCAATGCCTCACTAGTGAAGCTCGATTCTGGGAAAATCTATGCCAAAACATTAAGTACTGTACATTATTCACAACCTTCGTATTTGTGAAAATGCATGACTTTTTCTACCAAACATGGCGTTAAGAACTAAACGCAAGGCTGCTTCATTATATCTTTCAGTGTCCATGAAGTCTTAAATATTGGACTGCATTGCTATAATAGCTGAGATCAATACCTTGGATCCATCCTATGGTTAAAAAGATTTTCCGTTTTCACAAAGTCTGGTTTAACCAGGGATCTAGAAATAGCGTACATGCTCTTTTAACATAGCATTTTAACAGCCATCAAATCTCTCCAGAGCTCCAATCGTAGTGCAAACTAGCACAGAAGGAAATACGTTCCATACAAAACCTCCAACCACATTTTCACACAAAAGCTCCAAATTACTCATCATCATCCTCCTCACTGGCAATGAACACAAATTTCATGTAGCCACGATTAAAAGAAAACAAACAGTCTGCATCAATAATGTCAACTAGCCATATACAACTTTGGCTTTTCTAAGTGTTTCAGTAGTTGTGGGAAAAGAAAAAAAACATTTAAAGTAACATTAACTTAGAAAGCATGACAATAAATAATGGTTTTCCCCTTGAAAGCCAACCCACCCACACAAACCACGGCGTCAGTGTTCGCTACTTTATCATGAATTGTGCAAGGTGTGCTTGAGCTTATGTAACTACAGCTGATAACTAGTGTGGACATGTCCGGTGAAGCTCCTGTTTATTTATTTTTTTTTGTTGTTGAGTGCTTTGTTGGCTGCGTCCTTCATGCGTAGCTGTTGGTTGTGACCAGCAGCTCATACGCCGGGTCATGACTCCTCCTGCAGAGCACCACGCAGGCACAGAGCATGCCCAGCATCTGCAGGCACACAACACAGGAAACAAAACAAGTTTTTGTTGTTTAAGGTGCTTTTCCCTTCCAAGCAAAAATTACAGATAAATTTGTAAATAGCACTGTAAGTGACAACAACCATCTGGATCGTCTAGGAGACGAATTACACTGTATAGGTATTGAATGCTTTAAGAAGTCTGTTTATAGTCAAAGTAGGTGATTCGTCATTGCTTTTGGAGCTGGGGTTTCCTTGTCAATCACGCTGAGCCGTTCAACATGAAAGTAATACTTGAACTGACACATTTAGGTCAGAGCTGCTGTTGGCACGGTTTGTGCTGACGGACATTACTGCAGCTTTAATTAAACAACCAAGAAACAGGATTTTGACTTTATTTAAACAGTCTCTGCAAAACCATGTCTTACACACCAGTCATTTGCAGTGAGCTTTTCTATTTGAATACCTCGTATTCACTTTAAAATGAGAATAAGTTGCTTGAATATGGATTTGTTTCCGAATTGCTCTGAACTGCTCATGCCGCTTGTAATAACTCTTGCAGGATGTTTTGACACCTTCATTTTGTTCCAGTCCAGGATATAACTGATACAAATTTTGTTATAATGTTGAATTTAACCTGCATTTAACTGGGAAATTGAGACAGATGTCTGGCAAGCTCTCCTCTGCGCTTGCAAACCGTTTAGTGACTGGCCATCATTTTTCTTGAAAATTGGATTTTAGAAAACGAGAAAATGATCACACTAAAACTGAAGCATTGCCAGCTCTGGTATGTATTGCTGTTCTGTGGTTTATAACTACAGCCAAGGGTGTGAAATGCACAGCATAACATTTCCGGCTATTCAGTCATGTGTTTCTTACCTGTATGGTTGCGAAAGTTAATGCAGCCCATATGACATACATCATGATCTCCTTTAATTTCTTCACAACGAGAGCTTCACAACCCTGAGAGAGAAAATAAAGCACATGTGCCAAAATGCACAGGAAATACCGTCAGAGCGTTTTTAGAGTTACTGTCAGTGTCAGTAGTTCAATCACAGAAAAGCACTACAGCTACACGTGGTGCGTGTACCTCTTGGTAGAGATCTGCTGGCCGAGTGAGAGTGCCTGTACAGTTGCTGATGCTGGGTTGACAGCAGCTGACTGGGACACTGTTGTTCTTGGATTCTTTAAACCAACGTGTGTTCCTCCAGTCAGAATAGTTGTGGATCCCACAGCAGTGGAGCTTAGCAGGAGAATGAGGCCGAGTGGTAAATCTTATGTATGTATCACACAGAACATTGTCAAGTAATCAAAACCAAAGTTTTCCTCACCTGCCTCTGCACATAGTCAATAGCGCGGCTTGGAGCATCAGAGTTGGTGCCGTTGTACTCGTTGTAGACCTTCTGGATGGAATGATTCACCTCGTTTTCTACCTGAAACAACCACACAGCTGTAAGTCGCCTCCCTTCACAGCTACAGTATTTGCATATGTTAGCAATGAGAAACATTTTTCACATTATTAATATAGGACTAATTTACATTGCCTTTGGAAGCACTCTGACTCAGACTATTAATACATGAGAGCAGCTAAATGAATCAACATTAATTCATCATGGGAAATGGAGTTTTCAAACAGTAGCAGCATAGAGTTATAAAGTGCATTTTGACTAAAACTGCATATATATATATATAAACTGTATTCATCACATCCTTTAGCCTAAAATAAGCAATAAGATTTTACAATGTTACACTCACTCTATTTATTTATCTATATCCATCTATCTATCTGAAATCTATCTATCTGAAATCTGCAGTGTACTAGAAAAGACAAGAGAATGTTTTTTTTTTTCAGTATTTGCGCTGGTGGAAACATAGTTTCTGATCTGCTTAAAATAACTTTACCTTTGCCCTGTATATGTAGCCGAGAACCACCACCACACACTCTGTTAAGAAAACCAACAGGAGAATGGCGGCAAACTGCAGGGACAACAAACATATAGAAATTCATTAGAAAAACTAGAGTGAAAAGAAAAAGCAATTGTTACCAGAAACTTTTTTTGTGCCAAATCTTTAATGGTATATAATAAGGCTCTCCTAAAGCAACAGGAAGTTGCCGCATTGATGAATGAAACAGAGCTGCGATTGTTGCAATAATTGCATCTGCTCATAAGATGCGCATCCCTTTCTAATCTACAGTCAGTGTATAGATGGAAAATAAATATTGCACCTTCGATGTAAGATGCATTTGGTATTTAATATCAAAGCTGCACTGAAATCACAGCAAAAAAATACATAAATTAAAAAAATGCATTAAAATGGCACTTTGGATCATATCACACTAGCTTCAATTAAACCTTATTGCAGAGTATACTGACTCCCCTCACGTACACTGGAATAATATAAGGGAGAGATGCTTTAGGACCCAGAATGAACAGCATGAATGATGACAACAAGAAAGGTCTATTTCAGTGCTCATGAGAACAGCGGACGGTTGGTTTAAGACAGGCGTGCCTAACTGTGAACCTATTCTTTAAGCTGCTTTGCATTTTTTTCCTGACACTTCTACAGTGCACGACAGAAACGCCCCTTGAATGCCCCCCCTCCTGCATTCAGCCCATTTCAAGTACAGTGTAAACTCACAGTTGCCAAACCACAGGAGCTTTCACGTATTGTGGCGCAGCAGCCAATCAAGCCGATGATGAAAAGCAGAGTCCCGACGCCTATTATTATGACAGCAGGAATCAGGGTGTACACGTCTTGAAAGAAGTGGTCGTAGTCATCGTATGTGATGAACACGTAGGCTCCAATGTAGCACAAGATCCCAGCTGCAGCCTGCAGAGAGAAACAAAGACAGACTGAGAGGCACATTCAGTGACACAGACAGAAAGAGCCTGCTCTGCCAATACTGTATTTATTAACACCTTGCAAGGGAAGGAAATATGAGAGATGATAAAATAAATATATATTTAATATATACACATATATATATATATATATAATAAGCTAATGTGAAGATTAGACAGGTGCAATGTGAACTGGACCATTTGTTTCACTGTCTTCTCTAAAACTAAAGCATTTAGAGTTCAGTTTACAGTTTTCCACATACATTTGAACGCAGCTCTGGCGCTCTGTTAGTGATGGGACGTAGCTCAGATAGCTGGAAGCTAAACTCAGCTCCTGCATAACGTCATAGCTGTAACTTGTGGGCGGCAGCTACACTGACACACTGCAGCTGGCCGCACTGGTTTTCGATATGACTCCAGCAAGCCTCACGGTGAACACAAAAGACCCTCTGGGGAGACGCACTGAGTCCGCATACGTGCACTCCTCTATCGGACTGCGGCGCATCTCTGGCGCAGTCTGCTAGCTTGCTAATCTCTCCTCCATCCCTGGCCTCACTGGGATGCTGCACATTGTTCAAACATCTGTCGTTTTTCTTACCCAAAATATGAGGTTGAGGAACACCAAGACGGTTTTGGACGACGTAATCCCGCACTGGCCCATGGTGTCGAGAACAATTAAAACCGTGGGTACGTGTACTTAAAAATATAGATATATATTGATGCACCTGCACATTTGCTGTTAAAATAATAAAATGGCTTCGGTCTGCCCCACTCTGCGCATTCTTCTGGGCTCCACCAATCAAATCGCAGCAAAGGGAAGCGGATGGTCACGTGGTGCGGTGACGAATTCCAAATTCAAAACAGTCTTCAGTAAGATTTTTTTTAATGTTTTGTTCTAGTTAATTTGTTTAGGCCTTGTGCTGTTATTAGAAACAATGAATGTATCATTTTATATCTGCATACAGCAGATAACTTCTTCAACATAACATACATCAGCGTTTGCCTCTGCACATCTACCATTTACCTGCAGCTTTCCTATTTCAGCAGTAGTCAGCTGTAATGATGATGTGAGCATGGAAGTTTTGCATACTGATATAAAAAAAAAATACACATTTTATCTCGCTTTCTGTAAAGGAACCATTACCATTTACTGTTTGATTCTCATATTTTCACACAAAGCCAGCATGGTCTTGTCTCTGTGAGCCCCTCATGCTCCTTGATAAACAGTCTATAAGCTTTTTAAATGAGATGCTCATACTCCATGTGTGCCGGAGGAGCATCCGTCTGTTCTCCAGAACACATGGACCTTAATGTGAAACACTCACATTCAGTTAGCTGTTGCTATTTTTAAACTTCCACTGTTTTCTTTGATTCTGCTGGTTCAGTTTGCTGATGTGCTCAGTATGGCTCAAGAGATTCACAAGCCTGTCTTTTTAACCAGGCATTACAAAAAACTATTTATATCTGAGTGAGCAATTGAACGGATTTGATAGTTCACTGTGACATCAAAGCTCACCTGAAAGTCTGTAGCTCACCTGTCTGTGTGTAAATTTTTATAATACATAATACATATAATAAAGATATGTCTTATATTAATCTAAATAATGCATTTGCTTAAAGTTAATGTACTGCAGTAAACACAATTAATAACTGTTCCCATCATGGAAAATTATTTAGTATCAGTGCAATATTATTAAAGTAGACAGCAAAGTATTTTTTATGTGGCTGCATGTATTTTGCAGGTATATTATTCACTGTGTTAGTTTAATGTAACTGCAAGCAAACATTCCCGAAACAAATTACCACTTACATACCCGAGACTGGTGGGAAAGTCAAGCTTTGAAAGGATTAGTTCATAAAACAAATAGTATCTGAGCTGATCAGTCAGGAGATCAAAATTGAAAAGACATGGACATAAGCAGGTGGTCCACAAAACTTTAGCTGGAATCATTTGGAATATGTGGCAAAACCTGCACCGAGATGCCACTGATGTGTAGTAAGAGATTTCCTACCAGAGGGTGGCAGTGTGTCATTGCCACTTTTTACACTGCCACATTAGTTGTGAGAGACTAGACTTTTCTAGAGTAAGCAGTTGGTAAGAACACCGCACAACCATGATAATGATAATCCTTATTTTAACTGCATCAATATTTCAGATGTTCGGTCTCAGGCCTGAATAAATAGTAATATATGCAGAGCACCCGCACAGCCCCTTGGCAGAAATGAATGAACCTTCTGTGGGTGTCCTATGAGCAAGATAGATTGCTCAATTGAAAATGAGTTGCGACAGTCAATCAATAATGACTTGGACTGTTGCCCAAAGCCTTGGATTTATTAAGTGAAAGCTTGCCACATCTGTCTCTGTCCGCTTTTGGTGTCCAGACTGAACAACCGTAGAACTTACAAATGCCAGAAGAAGCCGAGGCTACCTAACATGGCGTAGTAAACATCCACTGTGTGAATTATACATAAAGTCTACCCGTTGGCTGTTTAAGTCATTACTAAAACAGGACAATATTGAACAAGGAGGGACAAGCCTATGTGTGAGGAGGCAATCACACGACAAAGTCCCAAAGGCAGAGACATATGCCCATAAATGTAGGTCATATGTCTGCAGCTTGTTACCTCCCAGTGAAAGTGTCAGTAACTGTATTAAAGTTTGTATAACTGATGAAAATCACAATACTTGACATCCTATGGCATACATTTGGGCGTGAGTTTAGAGCTTTATTGAACAGAAACAATTTGATTGAGTTTACACACGGTTTTACTTGTCAGATGAGAGATATTTGATCAGTACAGTATCCAAAGTCAGCCGTCTCCACATTCAGGACATGATTAAAATTCATTATAGAGACGAACACGACAAGCGCAGCAATTCCCACATGCAGAATGAGTTGCTCAGCCAGAATATTGCTGTATTGTGTGTCATTTTCTATAAGCCAATGTGCTTGTTCATTTGAAAAGTGCGATTCCTTGTTCTTTCTTTTCTTTTTTTTTCTTTTTTTTTTGCAGAAAGAAAAAACTGTCCAAGAAACAGCGTCATCACTACAAATGACTTACAGTAAAATCTGTTGCCGTTCATTAAGCCCCGATACAAATCCCTGCCGGTAAGTCATTTGTCACAGCAGCAGTTTGGGACAACAAGCCATGATGTGGATGACACTGCACCCATTTCAGTGACAGATACATTCTTTTAGTCTCTGTGATATAAATAAAAATACTAGCATCCCATTCGATCTCTTCAAGACGAGGAAACCTGTGATGGCTGCTGATTGCTTTTATCTGATTTTATTTAGCAGAATGAGGCACAGCATTATCTTAAGATTTATGGTAGAACGTTTTTATAGTTTTGTGCTTATTGGAATTATTTAACAGCCACACTGCTGCTATATAAAACAAAACAGTTTTTTTCTTATTTTGCCTGAGTATTTTGTTCATGCTTGATTGCTGTTTTTAAAGGTGCTATATAAATAAAGGTATTATTACTATTATTAATGAAACTGGACTGGGTTGGTTTTAAGCAACATTTAAAGTATTTTACTTTCCATTTGAAATATCACAACAAATAGTGGAGTGGACTCATCATGACTACACTAAATATCAAATTCAGGTCATTTCCAAGCTCTCTTCCTGATTTGAATATGTGCACTCCTCAAATGCTTCGAAGATTCTTCTCTACCTCTGTTTAGGTCCAGATTTATTTAAGGGGAATCACTACTTGTGGAGGACTCTCACTTTGATCGACTCTAATGAAAGTGAAAAGATTTTAGATCTGTGCTGGAATATCATTTTCTTCTCCGGGACTCTCACTTTTCACTTGTGTAGGTCAACGTAAAGAATGGTTAAACTGCAACAAATGAAGGAATGAAGAATTTATGTGAGCAATGGATAGAATCTAGTGTAAATGGCTCCCATTCCCCCGGGAGTGGGGAAGCTCAAATTGTGTGGAAACGCCACCTTTCACAATGGTTAACACTCAAGCGTGTTTGGATCTGTGAGTTTGGGTCACGAGAAGACATTAGTCACTCAGTTACACCCCCCAACCCCATCCCACCAAACACACATACACCCTAACTCATAATTATTCCATTAATGTGTTAAACTGCCCTGTGCAACAGATCAATGCACTCGCCTGACATTTGTAATTAATGAAAGAAGACATTTTGTGTTCAGAGAGGACATATCTCCTGGCACTCAAATAAAGCCTGGCATAGTTTCTGTGTTCATGCAACAACTGCAAAAGGCCCAGAACACATACATATCCCAAAGAAATCCTCTAGAACATCTTATTTTTTTATTCACTCTGCTCATCAAAGTTACAAACACAAGTTTGAAAGCTTTTCTTCCATAAATCTCCCGTAAACTGAACATTAAATTGTACCCAATTTTCTAACCCACTAACCTACTTGTGTACAATGTCTTGCACCTGAAAATTCCATGACCTCAAAGCTGTTGTCGGCGGAAAAATAATGACAGGTTAAAGAAGTGTTTTTATGGAAAAAATATTGCGGCAAACTTGATTCTGTTTAAAAAAGCTCTGGACAAAGACTTAATTAGTCCTAGTATACAAAAGGTTAAATGTATGTGTTATTTTAGTTCTTTACCATTTCTTACAAAAAAGTGGACGCACCATCCAATTATAACACAATAGACGTCAACACAATAGAACACAATAGCACCAGTCTGAAACAGTTTTATCAGAAACTAAATATTGTAACCTTTGCGAGGACAGGATTTTGTTTTCCCCAGGACTGTTAGGACTGTGTTGCTTCACTGCTTTTAGAAAGGTATAAATTAATGACTGAGATTATTCTTGTCATTATGTATTCTCTGTCACTTACTGAGTCTGAATGCTGGTGTTAACCAGATATTCACTATTCAGAGTCTGTAAATAGTTCCTCAACTCATACCAAGCTGAACATGGAGCACATTCCACACCTTAAAATGACATGAAGGAGCAGAAAGGGCCTTGTGGGAGGGATATTGAAATAGCCTGCTGGCGTCTAAATCAACGGATTGGCCCTAGGCAGAGAAGCTGCACGAACCATCTCACTTCACTTCACTCCACCACCATCGATCGAGAGGAAAGATCATCTCTTTATGCAAAGGACAGGAAAAAAAAGTACAAAAGACAATATTGATTCCACGTTGAAGTATTCAGCAAACTAAGAAATGTGATTTATGTAAGCTGCCTACATATTTACGTAAGTGTTATTTTGGACGTATTTTAGCACAAAAGGGCAAAAACTCTTGCACATGCTGAACACCAGCATTATGGACCTGTAGACAGGACCCGTGAAGGTCATGAGTATAAAAACCCCTGCAGAGGAAAACAGGGCGCCGTCTCTCAGATGCTCAGTCTCTTTCTGTGAAGTCCTACCCGGCACAGGCTAAGTATAATTACAGAAAGTGGTCTGGGTTTATTTCAGGCCCTTAAGCGTACATTCTAAAAGCTGCCATCTATGAGGCCAGAAGTTCAAGCAAAGAATGAGTCAAACTCATCTCACTAAAGAGGCGTCTGGACATAAAATGTTTCAGTTAAGTCTATTCTGTTTTCTCCATTATCCTGAACGGATGGGTTAGAAAGCAAAAAAGAACCCCAGTGGTGGAGCATGACGTCAGTGTGTCATTTAGCTTCCGCATTATTCAGGATGGTCCAACATCAGAGTCAAAGTATTGCAAATAAATATTTTATTTCATATAAACAATTAAATTAACGACAAGACAGTTTCATATATATTCATCAAAATAAATTGGTAAATGCTGTATTGCACATGGAACATGAGTTGTAGGCTGAGTGGCGTTTACAGCAGCCCAAATTACAATCATGATGAGCAGGAGACTGTTTCTGATTTATTTATTTTAACCCACGAGGCCAGGTGACCTCGGATCCGTGTTCATGCGCGCCACATTTTCACGCCCTCCCGCTTCACTTTCTGCTTTGGATGTAGTTTTCTAAAATCTTCATCAACAGGTCCGCGTCCTGGAACAGACAGTTCATTTGGATAAGAATACATTTTTGTCTAGTTTTCAAATATGTGCAGAGAAAACGTTGCGACAGTGAGGAGTGTGGTTGTCACCTGATTTTTCGAGCGGCTCTCTTGCGTATCCACCTGCGCTTGCAACGCCACCCGCAGAAACTCTTGGAAAAGCTCCCCGAGCGCGCTCTGCCGCGCAGGAAGGGTGACTTCCAGCGCATCAACACCCTGGTCCTCAGCTGAGGGCAGGAGGGGGGCATCCATCACACTCTTCTTGCCCATGAAGTGTCCTGACAAACCCAAGGAAACGCTCATTAACGCTGAGTTTAATAAGGTGTAAACTGGAGGGAAAGCATTTTAAAAGCACGACACAATTAAGATGGTAATGTAACAAGAAATGTAGACTATTATAAATGAACACATGTGTTCAATTAGATAGGATCCAACACAAATTTGATCAACTAGTCCACAGTGGAGAATGAAAAAAAAAAAAAAGATTCTTACCTGTCGCCCAAAGATTGCCTCTTGGATTCACTTTGATTTTTGCAACTTTATTCCTTAGCTCAGTCAGGTCGAAACTGACTGCAGTGGTGAAAGACACGAACGAAAATAAGAACAGATACGTGAATAAGCCGCACTGGCAGACGTTATTCACTGTAAACCCTTTCATCTCGACGCGAACGGGCGAGCTGTCCTCCAGGGCGCAAATTTCCAAGTGTCTCCTGTTGGTCGTGGATGGCTGAGGCGCATCCCTCTTTTATAGGCTCTCCAGACTGGGGTGGGCTCTGTTTATGTTGCGTGTGCATTTCATTCAACCTGCTGCACACACAGAAGTGAAGTCAGTCGACAAATTGTTAAGGTGTCGCTGGATCGTGTCTCTGCGTGTGCGTAAAGGACAACATGATTCATCTGTAATTCAAGGCTTGTCAACCACCCAAATACGAGCAGCAACACATCAGTGCGCAACTATCCAGTGCGGGTTGATAAATTGTGGTATGCTTGTTATTTTTCCCGTTAAAGGTTGAAGTCTTTCCAGATGTTTCTAGAGAAGATAAAATATGTGTTGTGGATGGAGCTGCCCTGCATTTCTTTGAGGAAAGTTCCTCGTATTCACCATGCTCCTACAATTTATATGATCCAATTAAATATCCTACAGCAAGGCATATAGGCTGGGCTATATTTAAATTATTTGATTAAGTTGCATACTGGTGACTCCTTGGTTGTGCGTGCTGGTGTAAACTGTGGTTAGAATCACAAAATGGCACAGGGGGTAGCTAATGCCTCCCTCAATCAAAACATAATTTCCTGTTCGGATCCCTCCTGTTATTCTCATCCCTCTCCCACGGCCAAGCCTGGCCCCTTACAATGAGCAACATGACATTTGGCCAGTTGCAACATGCTACTGTGATCACCATCAGTCCTCTGAGGACAGGAGAACCTGCTGGTTCTCACTGCTAATTTAGAGCCGATAAGACAGATGGCCTCTCTGTCACTTCAGGGTGCTAAAGTTGCAAGTATAGAGGAAGAGCTGCAGCTTCATGCTCTTTTAATAACCTTTGACATTAAAACACATACGTGCGATTTAGGGAAATTCAGCACAGCTGAATGTCAGTCTAATTAGAGGACTGTCTGGCCATCACAGCATCCCTCTCCCCATGTTCACAGATTAAATGAACAGAGACAGCCGCAACACGGCCTCTTTGGAACATGTGGGTATTTGAATCTCAAAGCAGCTGAGGATAGTTCATTTTATAGGACAATCCATGAGACTACAGCCTAAGGTTACTTGGTGGCCCTTTATTCTTTGAGGGCCGCACAAAAGTGGAAAACGGTCAATGTAACGATTTGAGCTTAATCCATATGAGACACTGCATAATTTATAAAAGACTGATGACTGATGATGAAGATTGATCAAAAAACCGAGTTTAAAAAAGGACTCTCCAATGTTGATAAAATTCCCTAATTCATGTGTCATATAATTTATGAAAATAAATTGTGACCACTTAAGTAGTAAAGAACCCACCTTGCGATCAAGGTCTTTCTATGACATCTAACAAAGACTGTGGCCAGATGCAATCAGTTTCAGTCAGAGTTCGAGTGCCCTGATAGAATTTCAAGTGGATCCATATTAAGATTATATGTTGATCCATATCACGGTATGATTGCACGTCTCTGCTGGGTGGCCACGACAGAATTTACCTTGATTGCAAGAACATTGAAGTGCGCTGGTGTTTTATTAACAAAGAGAACAGAAACAAGGTTAATGCCCAAAGCATGTCTGCACTTGTGAAGAGCTCGGCCCACTTAAAAACACCTGTGCCTCACTCCTGTGACCTTTGTAGAGAAATGTGGCAAACAAGCCATTACACCATTTAATTTACAACAATTGAAGTGAGCAACAAATCATCTCTGGAACAAGAATATAACAGCCGTTGGTACTGCTTTTACAGAATATCTGGATCAGTAAATTAACATTATAAAGGGTTACTGACTAAAATAAGATTTGTGTAAAACATATTCCTTGAGAGTGAAATAAACAAATAATGGTAAGACATAAAAGCTGTTACCGCTGAACACTGGTCAAAGGCAAATGAGGCAAAGAGTTAAAATAATCCAAAGTGAATGGTAACCAGATTTAATATTTAATATTCATAAAATACTTCACATATCTTTCTCAAAGACAATGATTCAACAGGAAAGAAACAAGACTGAACTCCTCTTTTAAGAATGCAGCTTCACATTCTGTAGATTACAAATAAAGATCAACTTGAAACTAAACCTAACCTGGTTCACTCACAAAAATATTTTTTTAAAGCTTGGATTTTTCAAATGTAAACACCCTATCCACGTTTCTACAAAATGTTCAAACAAATGGTACAAAAAGCCAGTTGGGTTTTGACAAAGTGTAACTTAATTCGGTTTTGAAAGGCATGACTGAGGTTTCCTGGACGTTTATCCTTCTTGAGTGCTGAAGCTTGGGTACCTCACTCCCGGTGGACTAACACGAAGAGACCCAGCATGAAGAGAACAGCATACTGCAGAATGAAGACACAGATCAATCACGGGCATGAAATTTTTAAGTAGTAAGAAAATTAGGAGCTAATTAATGGATAAGCCGACTTACTTTGAATTTGGGGTAATCGTTCATGAGAATGGTGACAATTCCGATGTATGGCACAAACCTGGGGACGACAAGACAGTCACTGTATAGACATGTCATCTATAAATAGTATTTTTAATTAACAGTACACAAATAATAAAATGTTTTGTCACTTAGACAATAAATACACACAGATGTGTAAAATAAAGGTTTGAAATATTTTGTGACTTTCTCCCACATTACATGAAACCATATTGATGATTGCATTAAGGGTCTACAGATGCTAAACGCACAGGGTCCAAGGTTGACAGAGTTAACCAACTAACAAAGTGACTACACTGCACCTGTTGCTCATTGCAGAAAGTGAGTGATGGAAAACTCTGTGTAGCGTGGCAGTGTCTTTTTCAATATTAAGATGCAGAGAGATGATATCTCACGATGGAGTTGTATCATTTTAGTAAACTGACGTAGCAGTAACATGTAGGACCATGTGGCCTGATCCTAATAGCACAAGCACAGTACACACAAGATCTGAGACTGATTTATAAATCAAAACCGACGCCGTAGGTATGTTTGGTGCCATTAACCCACGGCATCAAACTACAAATCCAGGTTTAAAACTTTAGATAAACGACTTAAATACAGAGAAAAACTGAGGCCAGACTCCGTGTGAAACATAATTAGAAGACAAATTTCAAGGATGAACAGCTGCTCTGACATAAAGTGTTCAGTGCCCTTGCTTTCCCTCTTGTGCATAAGGACAAGCACTGACAAGTAGGATGAACTGTCTTCATCCAACTTTGTTACATAAAGATGAACTAGCAGAGAAACACCGCAACCCTAATCCCCAAACCTTTACCAACAAGGATCTGAAATTGCTGTTTTATGCCAATGACCTTGTCAGTTAGTCTCAAAGACAAAGAGGGCTACTGTACTTGAATCTGTTGTAAAAGTGTTCCTTTTATTGTGTGAACCTCAAGCAGAAATGTGGTGGTGAAAGGCAGTCTTTATATTCCAACTTAACATCTCTTTCTTAATTTTCAGTTTGCCCTTTTACAGTTTTGTTTTGGTATTATTTTGAACAGATAAACTGAAGTTAGTAGTTAGTAGATATCTTAAAATACCTAAAAAACAGCTCAGATAAAACCGCACCCAATACCACTTTACAGCTAAGTACTACACCTTGAATCTGGACTAGTACGCACTACGGTTAGTAGCATGATGCTACAGTTTTTCCATTCCAACAGGCTCTGGGGTGAACATCACTCACCAGTGTGTACATCTGGAAAAGAACCTCCCCTTTCCATTTGATGAACTAACCAGAAAAGTGATCCAACGACCACAGCATCAAAACAATCAACTGATTTCCACTATTATTTTTTTTTTTCAAACCAGAACACGTACCCTCTAGCTCGTCCCACCACATCTTTTTTCTCCAGCCAATGTTGGCCCTGCTTGTACAGTCCTCGGTCATCCACTGCGTTGTTGTCTCCTTTGGTCAAGAACTTAATGTCTCCGTTTTCCCTGTGAACAAAGCATCTCTGTGATTTTGAGAACACAGCGTACACCAAGTTCAGTATATCTAGATGGAGCTGCGCAATCAGCATAAATGATCACAGAGGCTTCTTAATACATTAGCTCCAATGGCTTTTCACATTCAGCATTATAAACGGCATTATCAGGTTTGGTAGGCAGGAATGAAATTCTGCGATACCGGTAGTAGTGACTTCCTCATGGACACAACACACACACCAAAAACCCCCCCCCAAAAAACACATCATACTTTTCGTGGATCTTTAGTACTCTGTGTACTATTGGGATCTCTCTGCCTTCTATCCTGAAGACAACAATCTCTCCGACTCTAATGGGATCCTCTACACGGTTGGTCAGAAACAAGAGGTCTCCTCTGTGGAAAGCTGGCTCCATACTCCCACTGAAATGAAGCACATGCAAATTAACAAACTCAAACTGTAACTATATGAAAAATTATATTACCACTCTCAGTAATATACTGTGTAAATCACCTGTTTAGGAACCTAACTGTCTGTATTAGCAGCTATTTTGAACATGGGAGCGCAACATTGCGCAGTTTGTATTATATAATAATAGAAGTATAAAGAAGCCGAATGATGATGAAAGCCTGATGCTGTGGAATCACAAATGGAGAATGAAAAGCTATCCAACAGTCTCAAGTGATACGTTTACATGAACAATATTTTGTTCACCAGATTAAAATCATCCCAATTACATATTCCAATTTAACTTCCAACGTAGACAGTAAAATGCACTACGTGAGACATTTTCATGCTCCAACACATCATTTTTATTTTTTATTTTTTTTTACCTGCTGTGGAAATATAGCAGGAGACGTTATTTCACCAACAACATTGAATTTATCCAACAGAAGATGATATGCTTTTCAGCATTGCTGCCCAAATCAATTCTGGGTTTGCCCCCCCCCAGACACTCTTTACTTCACACGAGTAAGCTTTCTCACGTTTATCTCATATTTTGCAAACACGCTCTGTGAGAATGCATTCATTCCACAAAACCACCAGATCAGGTGTTAAGTGTGTTTTTTTTTCCCCCTCTGGGACAGATTATCAAGTGACGACACCACTCCACTTAATCAGATTAAAGTGTGTTACAGTCGTTTCTTGTTTGATCTCACTGGGCTGTAATTCTGTATATTAGCATGACTGCTGTGGAACAAGGAAGTTGGTAGCTCAAAACAACCTTAACCTCTTACTGTCTCTTATTATCATTACTACTTTACAAAGGTAAAGCTAAGTTACGCATTTTTAGGATGACACAGAGGTTCTCCTATTGAATTAGCATTAGACTACAGACAGTGTAGTGCTTTATTCTGTGTAAAACCGGCTTTAATACCTTGGTATACTCTTTACTGTACTGACCTACTACTGGCAGAGGGTGATGATGCTAAATTGAAGCCAAAATAAGAATCATAATTCCTTCACATGTGACTTTCTTACCTGAGAACAACAACAATAGGACTCTCACTGCCGGTGACCACCATCAGCCCCTTCCAGATCATCAGCGCAGAGGAAACAATCATACCAAAGTTCAGCACCTGGTAATAAAGCTGCAAACACATATGGAAAATCAAATCAGTGCAACAGTCTCTCAAATAACAAGTGTGCCTGTACAGCCAGTGGTTAACTATAAGCAAACCAAATCAGCCTAATAACATTATTATTCCCCGACATGTTTGTAAAACACTCGTTCTTAGCACATCTGGCGTTCGAGTTTTGCTAGCGGAGCCACAACAATTGTGTGATAAAATGAGAAACATAGCTAGCTAAAGTCAAGTTAAAATGAATGTCGAGCCGAGGTTTACAAATGTATTTTAAGTTAGTGAACATGGAGGAGCACCTGGGTACATGTGTGTATACTGTAGCTCACTTTGTAGGTCGCTAACAACTGAGAGACAGGCTGCAACGTTAAAGGCGGTCAGCGGCTAGCAGCCGTTAGCTCCGAGCTCTAACCACCATACAAAGAGACAGTCGTAACATGAGAGTAAACTAACGCTCCGGCACCTACCTGCCGCTTATTCATGCGACGGACATCGTCGAGAAAGTCTAAAGATAACATTGTTGCAAATACTACAGTATAGAAAAGCGCCTATATCACATTAAAATGTTTAAAGTAGCGAGCATATGGATGCACGGTCGAGCCGTGAAACTTGCATCCGAATCTTCCGGGTGAGCTAAACCGGAAGTCCCGCCCCGCCCGAGCGCTGTGTTGAGGTGTCAGTTCAGGATACGAGACAGAGCAGAGGGGGGTTTCCAAAACTGCTCTGCAGAAAAGAGACGTGTTGCTGCTTCAGTGCAATTTAAACCTAAACAACTGAGAAAAGGCAACATGTAGGATTGGCTTTTTTAAACTTGGTAGATTGGTAGACTGATAGATAGATAGCATTATTGCCAAATAATTGTTTCTAATTAAATGCACACTGAATGATAGAGATATAAAAGGGATGTGATAAGATAAGATAAGATAAGATAAGATAAGATAAGACAAGATAAGATAAGGTTTTATTTGTCGCATGCACAGTTATACATAGTACAATGCACAGTGAAATGTATTTTTGTACCTGCAGCCAGTAGTAAAAAGTACTACAGTAAAACAGCAATAATTGCACATAACACACAAGGTAAACAATGTAAATGTACATTAAAACAAAAAAACAAAAAAATATAGACTGTAATATAAAATATGGACTGTAAACTAAATAAATGTAAATGTAATGGTTGGGGTTGGGGGTGCTCATATATATACACGTTTACAGTATCGAAAACAGCTATGTGACTAAAGTGCAGTGGTGCAGTGGTATTTAGGTCCAGTTTAAAGTCCAGTCTAGTGCAGCAATGTATGTAATTTTTATTTTTTTAATCAAAATAGAAAGGTGCATCTGTTACCTTGGCTTGAAATTGTGTTGCATTTATTGTGTTCACAAGAGAGTCCCCATAAAAATTAGCTAGGAACTATGGCTTATGGGGGATGTCACATGGAGGGGCCTGTCCCGCATGCTAGCCTTTCCGGTGAGTACTTTGACTGTGTTAAAGTCTGTTGTACTGAGCCTGTGGCACCAGCACACCTAGGCAAAGCTGGCAAAAATGTACCAGGAAGCTTTATTTACTCACCACTGTTCTCTTTGCTTGTGTGTAGCTACATACACTGATCAGATTTGGTATCTAGTGAATTTGGAGGCCAGGTCAACACCTTGTGCTGTTCTTCATGTTTGCTGTGTTGTTCCTAAAGGGGTTTCTTGTGTGTTCCTGTGACAGGCTCATCCTGCTGGGGAAGGCTGCTGCCATCAAGTAGTGTCATTGCGATGGGGTGGGGGTGTCTGCTCTGATCTAGGTGGGTGCTACATGTCTAAGTAACATCCACATGAATGCCAGGTCCAAAAGTTTCCCAGCAGAACAATGAATCATGACAAGATGGTTCAATGTT
Source organism: Planiliza haematocheilus (assembly GCA_005024645.1). Classification (NCBI taxonomy): domain Eukaryota; kingdom Metazoa; phylum Chordata; class Actinopteri; order Mugiliformes; family Mugilidae; genus Planiliza; species Planiliza haematocheilus. The sequence continues at coordinate 5,488,436 of SRSE01000649.1, read as the reverse complement.
ATTCACTCTGCCTGTCAGTGGTTTTAATTATGTGGCTGATCAGTGTAAATAAAGTTGTTGACTGAGAAATATTTTGTCTTGAGCAACACAACTAAAGAAAGACTCGACTTTTTGTTTTTGTTGTTTAAGCCACCAGAGACACAATTCCACAACATGTAAGGGATATAGGTTTTTATCGATTTCTCCAACTCCTCCGCCTAGATGCTCTCTTTCACAATCAACTTCTCACTTTGTCTGATATTTAGTTTCTGGCAGGTAAGCACACACTGAGTCTCTCCAATCTTTTGCCACAAAGAGGTTGATGGGAGTAGTGAATCTTGGCCAGTACAAAAGACGTTGGCGTGAAACCCATGCAACAAACTGATAGAGACTATGACACTGTAATGAGATGATTAAGCTCATACCTCTCTGCAGATAAGCAAGCCATGATGAATTATGTATTGTCACTGAGCCAATACTTAAATGATATGAAAAATAGTGATAAGAACAGGTTTAAAAAAAAATCACTATACAAACAAGCTTTGCTGTTTCTAAACGTGAGTCCGATATAGTAAAGTTTATAATCTGTGACATAGCTGTTGAGCTGTGTGTCATAAAACAATCATCCAAACAACCACCAATAAATAAATCACTCTAAATTAATATTTTATGGCATTTTAATGAGTGACTTTAAATATTTTTCTACAAATAAAAGAGTATAAATTCCATGTAGCCGAGTTTACTTTCCACTACAACCTTAATTAAGAATCCCAATCAAAACTGTAATAATCAAACACAGGAAAAGGAACATATTAGTTGAAAAGTGATCACTAATTATTAACTGTCTCCTTTTATCATGGACCACATCTAATTTCCTCGAGGAAGTGCATTTGACTGAGCAACTGATAACCTGAAACCTACAAACCCTTTCTGGTTGTTGTCTCCACCTGTGCATGATTTGTAACACGCTTGTCATGTGTGTTTGAGTGTTGATTAAACAGTCAGGTTTTATGTCGGCATCTTTATGACTCATTTAATTGTGTGTGTGTATGTGTGTGCGCGTTTTTTAAACCGTCTGTTTGGTAGATCATTTTAATTGCATGACATGCACACGTTTCCAACATGTTTCACTGACGCTGTTTGGGTTTCCTATCTGACTCAGTGTGAGCAGGGACATGCACACACATGTTTTTTGCGAATAATGTATTTAGGAGTTACATTTTATATGTTCAGTGAAGAAGAACACATTATATATTAATAATTGCGGGTGATTAACACAAGCTTAGACATGAATAGTACCAAAGTCAAAGAGCATTGTCTAGTATTTTGTTCATTTGCATCAGGGGTGTCAAACTAATTTTAATTTAGTGGCCACATACAGACCAATTTGATCTCAAGGTAGAAAAATAACCCATAGGTAATAACAACTCCAGACCTTTTCCATTTGTTTTAGTTCAAAGAAGAGCAAGTAAATTAGGATTTGGATTTAATAAATTATCCTTTAAAAAAACCCACCTGTGATTCACGTCCTCTGAGGTTGAATGGAGATACCATAAGATACTACACTTTGTGCTCTCAATTTTAGAATATGTTTTCTTACTGTAGAACATTTCAGTTACACGCACTCAGTTTATCATGCATGACGCGCAGAGGTTAACGACAGCTGCCAAGTTCACACACACTTCAGAGTCCAGTTATTCTTTAGTGTCCATTCAGCAGTGACTTACTTCAAGCTGTAAATATATGGGCACATTGTCATTGTTTTTTTAACACTCTAATTCCAACCCTAATAAATAAATCTAATCAATCAAGGCAGCAGTAGACCAGCCGGGCTCTGTGAGGTAAAATAACTGTTTTTGTCAATGCATTCTGGTGGCTTTGAAAAGAGCACAAGCCCGATCAGTTCTCTGTCAGAAAAGGTCGTCTGACGGCACGATAAAGTGGTGATACGGTCCACACTTGAACTGACACTGATGTGTTTTGCGGCTGATCCAGCACATAGCAACCCATTGCATGGCTCGTGTGCTGTGTTTCTTTCTACTTCTTCAAACTTGGGTCTTGCCAACCAACAATTTGGTAGGTAACCGCACTATGCATGAGCACCTCATATGACCCCACTGCTATGAAAGAAAAAAAAACTTTGAAAAGTCATCACACCAAGGACACTGATATTGTGAAAACTAATATTGGGTCATCCACTAAAGCTGTTTAGAAGCTCTTGAGTATATCTACCTGAAGTCTCATTTCCAGGTGATAGCCCAGGCATCTTGTAGATAATTCAAATACATACTGTATAATCCCCCTTGTCGTGAGGTGTCTGTGGAGAGTTTTTGCAAAACATACAGTATCTTTTGAATAGATATTTCTTTCCCATCATTTATGTAGTTTACATTTGAGGATTCATCTAGTATCATCCTCTCCTCTTCCTCTGCGACATACAGTATGTAGACAACGCTGATTTTATTCAGATGTAGCCTTTAAGTTATCCTCTGAGAGGAAATAATTCGAGATAAACATCAGCATGTCATTATTCCATAGTCAGCAAAAGCTTCCTGCGATACTGCAGATTAAGTCAGCAATGACAGTTAACTTGGCAATGGCACAGGGACCAGTGGCAGCCCGCGACTTTTGGAGGCCCAGAGATAAAACTTTTTTCAAATGCCAGCTAGTCTGTGGCATTTAGGAACGTGTGATCCTTTTCATATAATCTGCCTAAATGGTCACAACCACCCTGGCCTGCCAATGGTAATTGAGGTCAGTCAGGCACAGCGATGTGAGGTCAGAATCCCAGCCAGTTTTGTGGGGATTTGGCTCTTAGATACCACACCTTGGAGCTTGTTTTTGTTTTTCATTTGATTTATTTAGATCTTACATGTTATACATCACGACTGTACTTGCATATACCTATGTACTAATACTCTGTATTAATGCTATGTTTATGTAGACTGATGTTTTTTCTCTGTTCTTGTGTAATTAACGGTGTTATCTGTCAAAACTGTCAGAATGAAATGCAAATCTGACCCTTTGCATTGAGCATATTTTTACGTGTTGCCACATAATAAGCCGGAATGTGATGCTGAATTCTACCAGACTGTTAAATGGGCTAAGGATCTGGGAGCTGAGTGCTAGCTCATCACATTAACTCAACATTATGTCTTGTTAAATAAAATATATTACTTTGCACATGCAAAATTTCTACAGTTGGGGACTAGCAATTCTCTCATTTGCTGTGTCTTGTCATGGGTATTAATGCTGCGATCACTCTGAGTGATCCAGTGATCTTCATTGCATTTCGTCACAGCTACGCAGTGCAGCATGAAGAGCTGTGCCAGTGCATCTTTTCTTTGTAATTTCCTCACTTCACTCATAATTTTGTCTTTAAGGTCACACAAGAAACAGCGGGATTAAGCTATGATTCGTTTTCTGACGTCATTCCTGTCATGAAAAATGTGACTTCTCTAATAACATACTCACGCCATGAATATATCTAAGGAAGTGAGCTCTACAAGAGTTAGAAAAAAAAAATAGGTTTGGGATATTTTTGTCATTACGTATTATCTTATATGGATTGCTTATGTTAACTGCTAACCTTCCAAAGTAACACTAAAACTGTAGTAAAAATTAATAACAGGTATCTGTGGTGGCACAAGCTTAGTATTTGTCTTTCTTTTCAACAGTGACATGGTGATTAAACTAACAGTAGGTGGCAGGAGAGCTGTGTTTTAGGAGAGGCCAAATCTTCTCCATGTTATTACCACACCTCAGTCACAATTCAGCAACATCTCCATAATTAAGTATTTAATGGTGTAAACCGAGTATTGTGTCAAAACAATATAAAGCCAGATGTCAGTCACGATTTTATTTATTTTTAATGTCAGATAAAGGCTTATTCGCATAGTTACAAGATAACTTAATTTGTTTCCAAATATGACACATCCACTTATCCACGTCTGGAGAGTTGCTTGTTTGTTTTTTCCCGACAGTATTAGAAATAGGCCATTTTTCATATATGCACATTACAGAGAATCTGCAACAATACAGTAATGCAAGAAATAGTCGTCTTTTAAACTTGTGTCTTTATTGTATTCCAACCATCAGAGAAAAGCATTTGAAGATAAGACTTCCTGTACTGGCATCTTCGTCATTTGTGTTTCTGCATGAAAGAAAAACAAGGGCTGTGTAACGACAGCATCCGCTGCTTCACACCAATATCTGTCATCTCTCTGCTCTGTTCACAACCTCTAACTCTCTCAGGCTAATGGACATCATCAGACTTGATACCAAGTGAACTTTTTTTTTTTTTTATAGATTTAGCTTTCCATCACTGTTCACACTTGTGTGTGAGGCCACCGCTTACATAAGGGGTGACTCACTAATGACTGGGAATCACATATGATTATCATGATGAAGTTAGCCTTTAACCCTGTAAACACATTCTCTAATATCTGTGAAGGAATCATATTTGCGCTTGAGTGGAATTGTTACTAAGCATGCAACAGAACAAGTCTAGTTTTTTTTCTCTTTACATCCTTTGCCATTACGGCCATCTTTGCATTAATTCACCAGCAAAGTAGATCAACTTTGTATCTCTTTGTGAAATTCTGATGTTGGTAGAAAATAGGTTGCAAAAGTTAAAATATTTAAACCGTCCTAAGAATCAGCGCAAATACGTTAACCTGCAACATTGTAAATAATGGCTGCTTGCCATGATGACAGAAATGTGACGGAGTTCTTGCAGATAAGAGGAGTCACTGCGATAATGCCATTTTACTTCTCTTTTCAGATGATACACGACGATGAAGCTGCGTGGAACGGCTTTCATTACTCAGCCCAGACTATGATATGTAAATTTCTATTAAGAGTGACATTCAAGATTCAAAAAGCCCACGCCTTGCACTTTGACAGCGTCTGCAAGCGTACAAGATGTAATCATACCTTTTATTGTATAGCCAGTCGCATTCAAAGGTGCAGTTTCAAAAATATGCAGTGCAAAGTAACATAGCAAGTAAACATGTCAGGTTACAATATAAAGGCACAGCACCATTAGCCACTGTACAACAGTGTCTCGTGAGGCCACATTAGGCTTGTTACATTCCTGTAAGAAAAAACTGACTGATCAATCCCAGCCTTAAACACGTGCTTCATGACCGTAAGCCTTACTGTTGTTCTTGACTTGAACTACAAAAGAATAAACATCATTACAATACGGTAGACAACATGTAATGCCACTTCAGTTCAAAATGTCTCATATTCATGTAGTACACTGACCTGAGATAGGCATCCACAATCTGTGACCCATGGTACTTGATTGATAGAATACAAATTCAGGAAAGACTTTTATTACACAACAGCTTCAGCCCTATAGATACAATAGAGATTCACCACAGCAGGTGAGGGCATCAGTCCACGATAGGTGGATTCATGGCAAGGAATGGTGGTCGTTTAAATTAAATACTTAAGTCATATTTTTAATAAAACTCTCTCCTTGTGCCTGTAAGTTTTTAAAGGTGCCAATATACTTCTATCTTTTCTCCAGCTAATCCAGCATTCTTAGTGAATATATGTAATCTGTCAAAACTCATTAAGTTGAGCTCATTTTATGCAGTCTTAACCACCTTGGAAGCATCATCAGCTTTTTGTTTAGTAGGGGTCTTCCTTCCATCTTGCTCAGCCTTTCTGGGCAGCCTGGGGCTGCCAGCATCTTTCCTGCCGGTCTGAGGGCTGGAGGAGCCAGTGACCATCTTGCGCTGAAGTAAGGGACTCCTGGAGCCCTTGGGCTTTGTTGGTGTCATTAAAGAGTCCATGACTTTCAGGGACCTCAGGCTGAGCAAACCACAGAAGTAGTTACACTTGTGTTGGGAGACAAACTGCTCAAACACTTTGGGATTCCCTTCAACAGATAAACCTTGATGCCTGGAAAACACACACATGCAAAACTAAATGTCACAGTCGTGATCGGTTAAAATGCAAATTGCCTGTAAAATGAGGTTTTCACAGTATAATTTACAGGAACAACACAGAACAAATATACTGACCCTGTTGATTTGACTGAAATTCCAACATTGGTGATCTTAGTGTCAACACCTGCAAAATAACACATTGCAATTTGGTCAGGTAATGTCTTCATTTGCGAAAGACACGCATAGGGAATTGTCATCACATTATCTCTAAAACTGTATTGAAATGTGACAAATTATACGCAAGATAAGTTTCAACTACCTGAAAAGTCAGCAAAAGTCTGTTATGAGCAGTGGTCCATATATAAATATGTATTCTATGTAGTTTACTATAGATTTTAACACAGGCTGAGGAATGAATTAGAATGTACGTAGGCTCCTGGTGATTTGTTTATTCCAAACCATCATTATATTTCCTGAAACGACCACTAACTATGAGAAAATATAATATAATCCATTCAGGAGTCAGCTTACCTTCTAGCCGAGTTAGTAGCAGATTGCCATTGGTCCACTGAAAGATCCAGTGCTGCAGGGCACAGCACTTCTGCTCCACCTCGGAGCCGGCCCTTGTCTCTAATCTGCCTGTATGATCCAGGGCAGAGTACTTCTGATACACTCCTGACAGATCAGTCTCTACTGTGGCGTAGGGGACAGTGTTAGCTGGTCGGTACATCAAGTAGACTGGAATCACCCTGTATAACAAAGATAGTCATAGTGTAAAGATTTATTTTTTTACAGACGATTAATGGATTAATGGTGTTAAAAAAAAAATACACTGAACCGTACTCACTCCAGAGAGGGCCCAAAGTTTTCTATAACTCTTGCCTCTGCAGAGAAGATTTTGCAGTATTCCCGAGCCAAGTTCTGGATTTTACAACGCTGTATATGGAACATTGGAGAATATCCAGTAAAGATTAGCTCATCCTACATCAGCATCTTATTTTGATTAGTGCCACAATAATCCTGCGGGGGCGTCACAAATGCCTGATTCACTTTGATGCTGAAGTGATATATGTAAATGTTGGGATGGCTTGGATAAATGACAAAATCAAACTTTTCTTACATCCCTAATTGCAGTACCTGCTTCACAATGTCCAGGTTCTTGTCAATAAGACCGCTCTCCTCTTTGCCTTCATAAGCGATAGGGTTGCACGCTTTAATGATGCATGTGTTTCCAGACTCAAACACAGGCTCCAGTCCGTAGATGACTTTCGCCCTCCAGACTTTATGAGAACAACCGTCCCCAACATGAGACTCCTTCAACATTATACGACCAAAGAATTTGTTGCCCCAGACGCCGGAATCAGCCACACCCTTGTTGAATATCATGGGTGTCATCTCGATTTCCTCTCCAACTGCAGGCACGAGAATTTAAGAAATTCAGTTTGAAAAGCACAGGGATTTAAACATGTGAACACTTATCTTACCACCAAGGTCCTCACGCAGCGACATTCCAGCCAAAACTGCAAAGCAAAACAGTTTGAGAGAAGATCAGGTTGTGGAGAACGTGAAAAAGCAATGTTGTTATGAATATTTCATGGTAAATTTGTATTAAAACAGTCTTTACTTTCTCCACTGAGGAGGATATCTGTTGAGTCCGTCCCATACTCGTTTGTGATTGAGCAGCCGTAAACACCGGAGTCTTTGCACGAAGCCTGAACAATGGCAAGATTAACCTGAGTTTCATCCCCTGCACTGGAAGACACACAGATAATAAATGATATAAATAAACATTAACAATTAATGTTTTTAACTTTCACCCAGAGGAAAACAATCTGTTAGAATGTTCAATGTGTAAAAAACTTACTTTCTTTTAACCTGAGCAATCTCTTCCTCATTTTTGTACCATTTTATTGCAGAGTCAGCGAGAACGTTGAAGAACTGGCACCACAGTTTCAAGTGTCCGGAGGCGTCTGCAAAGATTTCAGCCCTGATCTTTCGGATTACCTGAGGAGCTGGAGGGACAGAGACCATGTATCCAGTATGATACATTTGATCTATATAAACTATGTATGCTCTAGGGTCAGTTTCATCTGAGCACACATACAGCTTTGGTTGAACAAGTGTGCTTTCAGTAAGGGATCATATCAACACAGGCAGATGGATTTGTGACCAAAAGAGCACTGTAATCAATTTAACTACCGAGGCCAGTGCAGGCCCCAGAGTTAAACATGTCAAATATCTGCATACCACCATTACCAACCCCACTGGAGTGTTATTTGAAACTGATCAGCTGCTACATTTTAGCCTTCTGGTGTGTTGTTTTAACTTAAGACACAGTATCTTCATGAGCAATACACATTACTGCCTTTACAAATAGAAAAAAGTCTCATGTGACTCATGTCTCATCTTTCTCTTTTCAAACAATTAAAAACTTATTTTTACCTTTGAATGGGTTATACTTGTCCTTCTCTGCTGGTTTCCCCTCTGCATTGCTCTCCCCAGCAGGCAGCTGGCTTGGTATTTGAGTTTCTGAGGCCATCTTCCTTCTGTTCAAGAGTGGTGAATGTCTTTCTGTGAGAGAAGTGGGCTCACCTGCCGGCTGAAGTAGAGGCGAACGTCGAGACAGGCTTGGAGACACAGAAAGCGGAACAGAACTAGTGGAAAACGTATTGTTTTGTATGGGTCCATCCTTTTTCTGAGTTTGGCTGTCGACTGATGGTGCGGGCTCTGTGGCCTCCTCAGGTTTGGCCTTGGTTGTTATGATTTTACGACGTGCCCCCAAGGCTAACTCTTGTGGAGTGGCAGAAGGGATGGGAGAAACACTGTTTCTTTTCTTTAACAATGAACTAGGCTCAGGAGTTGGACTGACTAAGGAATCAGGCCTCAAACATTCTTCTGCCATAGAGCTCTCCTGCTGAATAAAATGGAGATTATTCTCTTGTGTGCCAGCCCTGGGCTCACTTTCAGTGGGAAACATTTTTGTACTCTTCAAACTTGTGTTTGTACTACATTCTTCCATATTGCACGGATCAGATGGATCAGGTGTCACGTTCATTTCTGTAATTCCCCTTTCACTGTTGCTGGTGACTTTAATTTCTGGAGTTAATCCTTGTATGAATCCCTTGTCTTTGCCTTGATCGTGTTGTTTTTTGGTGTGCTCCAAAACAGTAACATTTGGCTGTTGAATACTGGCTTTCATATGCGCTACTGTAAGTGGAGACTCTGGATCGACGGTTCCAGGTGGATTTGAGATTGATGGAAGACTGTTTGTCAGTTTGTCCTTTGAAGCCAAAGGAGGAAAACTGTTTACAACAGAGCAATCTTTTGAAGGGACCAGAGTTGATACTTGAGTTTCCAGGCCAATGTCCATGACACCTTCGTTACATTTGTTGGTGTCCACTGTGCTATCATTGTCTATGACAGAGACAGGAGGGATGACAAGAGCCTGAACAGGTGGTGAAGTTGTACCTTGAGTCTGTATTTCCTGATCAGTTTGATTTAGCTGACGATAAACCTCCGTAAGTGTTGCCTTTATGTTTGTGGGAGGAGTGCTGTCAGTGCTTGTCCCAGTTACTCTGTCGGGCACTGATTTCTTCACTTCTTGGTCACATTTCCTGCCATCATCTCTTAATTCCTGACACGTCCTTGCAATCGCTGTTGTCGGATCTTGTACCAAGTTGACTGATGCGGAATTAGCTAGTGTGGAGTCAAGAGCTTTCATTTGGGACCTCAAAAGCTCAGCAATAGATATGACTTTTGTTACAGGCTTTGGAATTTCTTGAAAGTCGATGAGGTGTTCGACTGAGTTTATTTTCTCTGGAGGTTTTGTCAGAGGTGAGAGACAAGTCTCTAATTTATCCAACTCCAGATTCTGTGATTCTGAACCAGTTTCCTCCACCACTTTTGATGTGGGTTCATTCTTCTCAGTTTCTTTGTAAGACGTATCTGCAATGATTACACCAACGTCTTGATTCACTGCATCTTTGGTCTTGTCTTTTTTACTTTGCTCAGTCATATGCAGTGCAGTACTTTCAGTCTCCATCTCAACTATCCTCTCATTTGGGGACACACTCTCAGCCTGTAGTAATAACTTACCCAGCTCATTAGTCCTTACCTTCCCATCTTGTATTTCTGTCCCTTCAACAGTTTTTATTGCTGTATCAACTTGGCTTTGCAGGACGGTGGCCGAAACCTTACACCCTTGGGTTTTCTCACCACTACCAGGGCTTTCAAGGGAAGTCTTCTGTATGTGTGTTAAAGGGACAGTGTGGCTTTCATTGGATGCCTTGGAATGATCCCGTGTGTCCTGCACCATTGTGTCAATGGCTGTTTGAAGAACACTGTGCAAAGCAGAGGTCTGGATGTCATCTGCTGCGGTCTCCCTTTCCACGGGAGTCTTTTGTTGTGGTTGTGAGCTGATCGTATACTCATCAGGTGGTAGCTTAAAGCTGACAGGTGCATCATTCCTGTTCATCTTTGCATGGGCCTGCATAACCTTGGGACATGATACAAGCAGAGGTTTCCATGCTGTAAATACTTATTCCCTTATCCCTGGCTATGCTGGACATGGATAAACACATGCAATTTTAAAAACAGCAACAGCGTAACCAGCAACAAACAGAGGAAGGATTGGGTAAAGCCAAGACAGTAAAGCGAAACTGAATTTATGCATCAGAGAGTTAGTTAATCTGCTCTATTTCCAATGAGAAAATCACATGAAAGGGGTTCAAACGCTTGAGCACCTGCCACATATTCATATTTGTAATCTTGTTGACAGATTAAAGTGAAATCTTCTTTCAGTTGAAATGTGCCGTGGTACCGTGTGCTAGCAGAGTGACAATGGTCATATAAAAAACATAACATAAGCATCAAATCCATCGTTGAGTTGAAAATCTCCCCGTGACACACGACACTGCGTATTATTGCTCAATACATTCACATAGAAGTGCACTGCTTGCTTCCTTTCCTTTCTTTCTATCTGAGTCTGACGTGGGTAGACATATTCAAAAGGAAGGGTGGCTAAAAAGGAATGCAACTTATTTTAAGTGGCGCTCCAGCCATGCTGCGTATTGTCTGCATGTCTGCACCTCTCAGTGCAGACATACTGCTGAGGTGAGGGGGCTTGCATAAGCAGTGTGGAAAGACTGGCAGCACTTACTGATGAATATACAGTATATATATATATATAGATGAATGTAATGTATGTGTACTGTTTGAGGGCGTTAGTATATTTAACATCATCTTCACAGGATTGATCTCTTAATCCAAAATCCAGATAACAGTATTTTCCAAAATCTCAACAAAAAACTTTCATTTATGCATTCGGCTTAATCTGGTTAATAATAATAATAATAATAATAATAATAATAATAATAATAATAATATGGTAAACACCTTCTTTCAGACCTTTGCATAGTATAACCAATATGCACCACATTAGTATACCTGTTGCAACTGTCAACATGTGCGTCATTTAATTCTTGTCACCCAGCGTGGTATGCTTGTAAAAGCTATAAATAACTCTGGGACAGGCCTGTGTTGGCAGCACAAAACACTCATGAGCTCATGTGAAAAGGTTCACTAACCTCACTTGGCAGGGCTGGCTGAGACACAGATATGTCTTCTTGGCAGTGGCGTGTTTCTTTCTCAGGCAGTTGATCTCCAGCTGGTTCACACAGACGCTGAGGCAAAGCAGTGTCACATGAAGTATCCAGTGACTCACTGTGTCTGTGCGATAAAGATCCGTCAGAGCTACCTCCCGACTTCATGTCAACGTCCATGGCTGTAGCATGTTCTGTCATATGAATGTCCTTCTCTAATACATTTGGGAGCGTTGATGAGGCACTTGACTGTGAGGACAAAGGGTGACGATTTTGTCTCTGCTTTATCAAATTTTCTTCTCTGTCTTTGCGTCCACTTTCTCTTTCATGTTTTGCAGATATTTTGCCCTCAGTTCCTGACACAGAATTACTTCTAGATTGAAGAGCAGCAGAGGGCATTGAAGCAGTGAGCTGTTCCTTCTGTGAAGGAACAGTTACCTCAGTGCACATGTTTTCATCCTTTGAAGGCCGTTCCACAAGCATTTTGTCCTCTGTTGTGGATTTCTGATGTTTTTTTGCTGTGTTTCTTAAGTCTGAATCCACAGCTGATGAATTAACACTCTTCTCTACTTCCATAACTTCTTCTGAATTCCCTGTATTATCATGTACTGCCAATGTGCAGGCTGGACCTACGGAGGATGAAGTATCATCTTTTGACACCCTCTCCCCGAGAGTATCCGTTTTTGCAACTTTTGCACTATTCAAAATTTTAATCTTCTTGACATAGGGTGTTTTCGGCTGGTGCGCAGTGAAAATCTTCTGGACAGAGTCATAGGTGTATGTCCCACCCTTGCTTCCATTGTCATTGGCGGCCTGTCCATTCGTTAAAGTAGAGGCTGCTCCATTAGTGACTGGGACCGACTTTTCTTCAGCTTCCTCCACAGTGGCCTCTTGTATCCTGGCCTCAGTCTCTACGGTCGCCGCCTGATGGTTCTCCTCGCTGCCTTCATCCTCCGTGGAGCTTGGCGTGCTGAGAAAGGCTTCCATCGTAGAGCGCCGTTTCCTCTGTGTGCGGTCCGGACTGATGGTTCGTAGCGGCTCCTGGTTTTCTTTACCTTCCACTTCCTTGCTTCGTCTGTTCTCTGCCTTCTGTTTGAGCTTGGCGAAGTAGCGCTGGTGAATTTTGAACTCGTTCATTTCACCCACCTCCAGGACTCCGGAGCAGGACACAATACCTTTACTGTTCATTGCTGAGGCCTGGTATATAGCTGCATCCTCCACAGTGCAACTGCAAATGGAATATAATAATTATTATTAATGTCAAGATGGAAAGATTTACAAGGCTGCTTGGTATATCACCCATTATATTACAGTTTTGCTGTTTTATAATGTGTGCCTTTATTTATTAATTCATTGAAATGACTGGATTAAACTGCAGATGCTGGCAGATATTACTGAGCTGGGAAATATCCATACTGTAGCTGAAATATTAAACAGACTTAATATTATTAGAACTTCAGTTTAATCATCTTATGCATGCATCGATTGTTTGCTATAGAAGCAATGTGACTGTATGTATGAATGAATGAGTGAATGAATGAATGAATGAAAATTATTGAGGTGAGCATGTGGAGACACTCTCTATATGTTAAACTACTTCACTCCAAAATATTTAAATGTTGTTCTTGGCAGAACAAATGCAGTTAAATCTCACAGCAGCATTACAGATAAATAAATAGACATACTTGTAAATGTGCAGGGAATGATTTTGTCCATTACGGAATATTTCATATTTGGGCAGTCCACAAAATCTGTCCAATTGCATGTCATCCTTATACCACATAACTTGAGGAGCAGGGTATCCTGGAAAAAAGAAAGAAAGAAAACAAGACATGGCAATGCTTGTCTTGTTTTCTTGCTTGCTACCACTGTATTTAGAAGCATTTATTGTTTAATAAGCCATTTATATTACACCACAGGCATTACATTCATTTGACAACACCAAATATTTTGTACATTACAGCGAGGGTTTCCCTGTGGAGCAGTGCTTACCTGTGACCACACAGGTGAACTTCACGTTGCATTTTTCAGACACAGCTTTTGACTTCAGGGTAGTTTCAAAGGAGGGCTGCGTCTCTTCAGTTAACTGTGCCATCACGCTGCAGAGTGTGCTCCTGAGCAAGGAAAAAGTCAGTCATAATGTTAACGGTGTTAACTGTCTGACTGATTAGCTTATTTTGTAGATTGACAGCTTGATACAGTGAAAATGCAGCTTAATGTGTAAAGAAAAAAAAGGATGATTTTGTGTTTCAGTGAAAAGACACACTCAAAGAATTTTTTCCCCAATCTCTCAGCGCTGCAGTTTAGCGGGATGAGCTGCTCTTCCCATGAGAGATCATTCATCGTGCCATTAATTACAGAAATTAAAAATAATGGTTCAAAAACACTGAGCCACTGTAGCATGTGGAAAAGCGGAGGAGGCGTCACACACATGCAGCGTAATGTGAAACGGCTAGGGCTTGCATGAATATGAATATAAGTGTAAGGACACGGCTGCAGTATATTTACATGCAGTTGATCTATGTCTGGTGTTGACATCCCTTTCAGTGTTGGGTCAGAGCACAGCTAAAGGATAGTGTTACGCTTCACTGATTAGCACTCACCGTTAAGAAAACAAAAGGAGACATGGATGCTTAATGCACTCACTCTTTTAAATCATACATAGATTATTTGTGGCTTATAGCATAAGTCCTCTGTACTTCTGATTATATTCATGGCAATCAAAGCTGCCCTTTAGATAATGCAACAAATATACAAGTTATTTATATACACTTTGCTTTAAATAGCTTTGCATGCATGGATTTGGCAGTGATAATTGCTTATAAGAATGCTGAAATAATAAGTCCATCTCCATCATTTCAAAACAGAACGATAATCCACTGGGGATTACGAGAGTGAAGTCTTGTTAAATGCCAACAAATAGAGAAAGAAATATAAATGTTGTTAAAATCTGTCAATGTGAATCAAACAGCCCTGTGATTTACTCATAGATTATTCAAAGAATCCTTCTGCTCTTAACAAACTATCATTAAAGAGGACAAATCCGTCCACGCATGGAGCTGTTGTACTGTAAATGAAATGGGGCCCATGGTGCATTACTGAGATTCTGTTCTCAATCACCAGTTTATTTAAACTCCGGTGACCATGGCAACAAACAAAGAAATAACATGTGGCTCACTTTAATCTCAGTTTAGGGAATTGTCGAGTGATCGGTGTGTTATCGAGGAGATGCCGGTCAGCTGCAGCGTTGGCTCAACAAGAAGGACAACGCCCAGAGTCAGTCTGTACCTGTTTTCTGGCCTCACGTTAGAGAGGTAGCTGCAGCCACCGGGCCGGCTGCTGCTCCCGCCGACGCTATCTCCATTGCTGGACCGTCCATTCCCAAAAGAGGAGTGTGATGTCGTCCTCCGTGAACCCATTTTACACCAGATAAATTTATAGTCAAGAAAAGTTCTCCAGGAAGAAATTACTTAGTTTTGGGGTTTCCTACAACCTAAAAGAAAACATGACAGTTGTTAACGTGAGTAGGAAACAGAAAAAATCTCCACAATGAAAAGGTACTGTTAGTTTTTCTACAAGAGATGCTCTGCTAAGATTTACTGTACCGTACCACTTCTATACATGCTGCCCTATTCAGTATTTACATAAACAACCTCCAGCTGTCTATTTCATACAGTTAACTCACCATTCAGAAGTTTCATTCCTTCCTTTGACAGATACCCAACAGCACTGACTGAGATTTCTAATCAAACATGAGCATGCGTAAGCTCCCGAACTATTTATAGTCGGCCTGCAAATAGGCACAAGAGCACATCACACTTTCCAAAACTTGCCTTTGGACCATTTTGTAAAGGAAAAGAAAAACATTATGCCACCAGCAAATGAAAGAAGAGTAGTTTAAGGTCTGTAAGGAAACAAGCAAACAATCCATTCAAAAGCAAAAATTCCACAGTTATCCCATGTCAATTTTAAGGTCATCCCAGATTCTGTAATCCCCTGAATAGGAAGAGAGGATTGGCAAAAAAAAATACAAAACAAAACAAAACAAAAAATATATGGGGCGAATGTTTTTGTATTCTTCTGTCACCAGTGGACATTGCCCGCACTCAAGAAGAGAGAGAGGGACGACTTGTGTGGACAGTCCTCGGCTCCTCTTCTGAAACTTGTTAGCGCTGTGCACAGACAGTAGTAAAGAATCATATGAGCCTGTCAGTCAGGAGGGTGATGTGTTTAGTCTGAAGTCCATTAATACGAGCAGCTCATAACTTCCACTCATCCGGTCACACATTGGTGACTTTCACATCCCAAACGTGATGTCAGGGGCTTGTTTACAGGAGAGAAGTCAAACCCAGCACAAAGTGGCACTTTTACTTTTTTTTTTTAACAGTGTTGGTTTGTGGTATATATGGTGATGCTGACCAAGTTCACTGGCATGCATTGTGCAGCGGCTGACAATTGCATTGAACCCCCAGAGGAAAAGCAGTAGGAATAGAACAGCCTTATATAGACTGATCCCACTGACGGCCAAAGAGCTGTGAGTTCTTATCTTTACACCAGCATGCACACACACACGTACGCACACTCTCTCTTGCACACACATGTCCACGATGGATCCGTATTTGAATTAGATATTGGTAGATGTGGATATTTCACACAATGCACTGTTCTCTGTTAAATAGCTCGGTTGATATTTGTGAAGAAATCGAGTTAACACGTGGGGTGGAGAGCTCCATGTCCTCACCTCCTTCATATCCCTCTTGATGGTAAACAAACTCCAGTCCCTCTAACTTGCCTTTGAACTGACTGGCACTGGTTGCCACTGTGAATTACAGCTTCCTGCGCGTGTTCTCCCCGATTCAAGTTCAAGGATATCAGTCCGAATGGTCTCTCATGTTACCGCATATGCTTATCATATTACACATGCCTTCCTTTTAGCTATTTTGAGTTTTTTGTTCCATTCATTAATCACACTTTCTTTTGTAGCCGCCACACTTTCCACCTTTCCTGCCAGGGACGTGACTTAAAGACCAAGATTAAAGGAAGAATTAGATTTCTTTAATGTCACACATACAGGCTTAGGGTAGACATGTATAGGCTGCATAGCCTTGTATTTTACTGTCAGTCAGTCCCCTGCGTAGGGGCTAGAAAACACAGTTGCCTCAGCATGGTCTGGATACTCTGGATGGGTTGTGTGCAGACAGATCAAAGGATAACAGGGTGTGGAAACACTGAAGAAGCTGAGAGACTGTCAGGTGACTGAATCTGACGGACTCTACATAGTAAGCATGCATGACCCGGCTGACCTGGTGATGGCTGAAGAGGGACTTCATGGAACTATACTGCATGTATTGTTTCTTGATCCTCCTATCCACTTGCAAATATATATATATATGAATAAAAAAGAAGCATTTGCTACTACTTTGATACGTACTGGGCAAGATTTTCCCTTCTTCTCCCCCCCCCCTTGTGTATTCTTCACTCCACACAGATCTTAAGTTGTCAGTGTTTAACAATCCCACTCCAAACCTGATTTCACATACGGCCGCTTGGAGGAGGGGGGGTCCTGATTACAGTATTGCATGTCCATTGCCTCATGTTTTGCTATGTATAGCACTTCACCAAATCCCATGGCAGCTTAGTGTGGCAGATTTATAGAGGGTGTTCTGATGATCACTACCTCTGGCTTTGTTTACACCATTATCTGTCTTTTGCAAACATAATTGCGGACTATCAGAAATATTCGGAGAGTCCCGAGGGACAAATGCAAATTGTTATAATCAGTCATTATAACATGACTGGTAATGGACAGGCCCAGGTCCACAGGAATACCATTCGGGATGTGTGATTAGGTGCATGTGTGTGTGTGTGCGTCTGATGGAAACAGGGATAGACTATAAGGTATGAAGCAGGTTGGACAACTGTCGGTTCTTCAGTTTCACTTTGGCATTTATTTACCAACCTTCATGGACATCCAATAAATAGTGACCTTTCAGCATGTGGTCATGAACCTTTTACTCCCAACTTCCTCTTGTCCCTCACTGCACTTCTTGCAATATTGTTATGACATTTAAACTACAACTCGAAGCGAAAAAAATAAAGTTTTCGTTTAGTAGCTGGACGTAAGAGAACACCTGCTGTCAGCGTTCAGAAAACAATTTTCCCCTTTCATGCACAATGTCAGCCAAAACGAAAGCCAATATCGTTTAATTTTTCTGTGCAATTAAGCAGTTACAACATGTTTTGTTACAGAGGGAGGGCCTACAGCAGGTACTTCAGTGCCGAATGACAGGAAGGCTCTCCAAGTTCTTGGCTTTGATGTGCGAGATTAAAATGGGTTGTGTTTGCTGGTGTTGCGGTAATCTTCGGAACATGGCGATGTAAATTTGAACTGACCCACTTGAAGCCGGTGACGCCAGAGTCTACTTTAGGCAAGCACAAGCACGCTAACTTTGTGAGTTTCCCCCTACTCAAATGCATTCATATTATTTTGGAACATCAACTGATGAAAAACATTTCTTACTGCTGGCGCTTGTAATTACTTTTAAAGAGTCTTTGCCCTAATGTTATGGTCAGAGAAAACAAAATAACAATAATTCTTATTCTTTAAACAAAAATGTAGAAAGCGGAATTCATCCTTTGATGTTGCTGCCTGTGGAGGAACTGAACTCAGGAGATACGGCGCTACCATTAAAGCTACATGAAACACCAGCTGCTTGGGAACATGCTGTTCTAATTCGACTGGGATATTACAGTTTCCAGATCCAAGATGTTTTGAGCGGCGAGGTGTCGACATAGGCACACGGGGAGAGGGCTACATCACTAGACAAACAGAGGAGGAGGTGGTTATTATTGGAATTTTGATCACAGATGGGCTGGCTGGGGTCAACTTGACGACATCCAGGTATACGGTTGCCTGTCGCTGCACAAAATTAAAAAAAAGAAAATGAAAATCTGCAATTAGTGATCTTAGTTTAGCCAGAGCAGCTACACTCCACTGTGAGAGCTTATTGGTGGAGTGGCTCGAAGCCAAGTGGACCCCGAAACACCCTCCTACATACATTCACAGTTGGACAGCAGATTGTTTTGATGTTTGACAGGTCTCTGTGGAAACTGAGCTTGGCTTTGTACGTCCGTCTGGCCTGCTGCTGCTGAGGCTGTGACATCACTCTCTGGATATTCACACCAGTGTCAGCTCCAAGGAGGAAGAAACAGGAGAAGACCTGACCTCCAAGAACAGCTGTGTGCCCCACACACACTCACATCTTGCCTTTATGTGGCGCTGTGCCGCCGACGCTGGCTTCGGCCAGTAACAAACACAGATAGCAAACGTGCACACTTTGTCATACATTAACTAGTAGGCCCCTGTACTGCATGGGGAGCACACACTGGTGATTAGGCAGATACTCATGGCCATTATTTAGCAGCTTAAGGAGGTTAGGAAGATGGAAAATGTGCATGACATAGAACAGAAATTTAACTTTACGTGTGGAGCATTAAAATATTCCATCTTAACATATTTAGGTATCACTTCCATTTTTTGTTTCTTTGTCAGCTCTTCGGGTGCTGACAGCCACTGCTACAGAGAATCTTAAAATGCAAATGTTCATCCTTTTTTTCCCCAAATCACTAATGTATAAAGGCTGCACATAATTTCCTCAAACAAGTATATTTACCTAATAATCATTAAAGTCCATAAATATGTATGGAAACTTAAATCCCTCAACATATTCCTATTGACTCACTCTCTTCTCGACACGTAGATTTTTCTTCAAGTGGAACTGTAGTGCCCCCTAGTGGCAGCAGCCAGCGCTATACAATTTTATCAGTCCATTTGGTTCTCGATCATACTTATAAATGAATGAGAAATTTAATTTTGTCATTTATGTTGATTAAGGGTTAGTGAAAACATCATATTTTCAATTATTTTTATTCATAACTGACAGTTACAATAATAAAGCAAAGATTTCCTTACACTCAATAACAAATCTATACAGTAAGGCCCATGCACTGAAAATATAGTAGAAATATGAAAACACAGTAAAGAACCAACGCATGTAAAAAGTTTCCAAACTTTGCTTCTCATTGTGAGCCCCTCTTTCTTTTCCTTACATTAAAAGCACATTCAAATATAACAGTATTTAGTCACTGACTTCATTGTGTTACTTCTGAAGTGCAGTAGATTTTAATTTGACAGACCATGAATGTTTCATTAATCGAACTGAACGATGTCTGAAATAAAGAAGGAAGTGACTCACCACCTGTCAATGTGGGCCTCGTCTCTCATTATGCTACCTCACCTAACATGGACAACCCTATGTGCAAAAAGTAGTAACGCTGCAATGTGACTATTTTCACCCAGGTGCAAGCAACCTCTCAGAAATATAAAATGGTAACAAATGAAAGGTGTAATAAAAATTTATAGTGAACTGCTTGAAGAACTTCACCATTGGAAGAACATGAAAACCTGAATAAACAGTGATTTATAATGAACCATGCCTGATTCCACAATAAATCTATCACTTACAATAGCATCAATATGCATCCCATTATGTCGTTCAACTTTTCTTCTTCTTCAGCATGTCAGTGACAGATGATGACTTGCGCTTCACACCTTGCAGAGGGAAAACACAAAGACAAACACGTTTAAATTTTAACAGTAAATGAGATAAAGCTCTCATTTAACAAGTGTTTCTTGAACTACCTTGCTTTTTGCTCGGTGACTCTGAGGCATCTGAGGATCTCTTGGCATAAGCCATCTTCATCCTCTGAATGTTCTTCTTGCTGATCACTTCGTGCTCTACTATCGGACGTGGGTAGTCTTTACCCACAATGCACCCTGCTGCCTGCTGGATGCTGCGCGGAGCTTTCCAAGGCTCATAGATGTACTGCGGTGGGAACTTCTTCAGAAGAGGAAGGTACTTTCTAGAAAACACAGCAGAGACAAAAATGACTTCATATACAGTATTACACACTCAGAATTTAAGTTTAATATGTTCACAGTCTTACTTGATGTAGTCTCCATTTTTGTCTGTCTTCTTTCCAAAGGCTACAGGAGAGTAAACCCTGAAAAACTGGTGGAAGAAGGTGCTCGCTGAAAGCCACTGCCAGTTTCCTGCATTCAGAGCCCAGTCTCCGTCCAATAAAAGCTCCTCAAACACCTGCAGGAGCAGCGGACAAAATGTTACGAATACTCCACTGATTTTGCAGTGCACTTCTGTAACATTAATGCAGCGTAGCCAGGATTTATTCTAATACAATGTGTACATTCCCACAATACAACCATACTGCACTCTCCAGGGCTGACAAACCAAGTGTTAGAAACTGCAACAAAAAGTGTTTGTAGCAAATAGGCTACAAATAGGGCTAAACAGCTACATATCAAATCTAAAGTAGAAAACACTTTCTGCAAAACCACTTCATCAAGGTATCACAGTAAGTTCTTAATTCGGAGTTCTCTCAACCTTTCCTTGGACATGTTGGTGAAATTAAACATGCATACAGTGAACATACAAGTTAATGTACACACCTTCTGTCCTTCTTCCCAGTTGATCCATAGGTCTCCCCTGGTGAGGAAACAAGCGACGGCGTGTCGGGCCAGGTGGTGGATCCAGCCCTCCTGTCTCAGCTGAGTCATGATGGCATCAATGAAGGGGAAACCAGTCCGAGCCTTGCAGCATTAAGATGATGTGCATTATTTACAAAGCAGGTAAAAAGACTTCTGTCATTCCGTGACTGCATAATCATAAAAACCCTTCTTCCAGTTTTGTCTGAGAGACTCTTTTCATTCAGACTCAATCTCAGTACCTCTTTCCATGCAGCCAGATATTCAGGGTTTGTGTCCCAGTCCACTTGAGTGCACACGTGGTTGCCCTCCATCTTGTTAAACATAGGGATTCCCACGCTCGCAGTGTAGAAGAACTCCCTCCAGAGTAACTGGCCGTGCAGGGAAACCGGAGGATCTGAGTGCTTTTTCTGTAAAGATCACACCAGTCAGGAACACAAAAGATAGTCTGTGACTGCACTCACCACTATCATTGTAGATGACAAATGGTGGTTAACCATTATGACAGATACAATCGAAGCCATGTTCACATTATTACTACCACCCATTACTACCGTGAACCGTCACTCACCCCCTTATAGACGTCTGTGAGTCTCCACCAGAAGGTTCTTGCTGACAGGCAACCAAGGGTGACATATGGACTGAGAACTGTGGTGCTGGGGCTCAGAGAGTTTGGAGAAGTCTCCGGCTTCTTAAAGTTGCACACCCAGGCCTGAATTATAGACACAGGTGAGTAATATCAGTCAAACAGAAAACGCTATCGGTCACAAGAAAACGATTCAACGCAACATAATTTAAAAATCGGCGAGTTAGGTTCCGCCTTAAATAACCTTACTTCTGTGTGTCTGTACAAGGATTTTCAGCACCAAAGAAAAAGCCTGTCTATAGATGAAGACAGGCGGTGGGTGGTGAAACACATATCTACCGTTTTTTTCATATGTTCATCTAGTCTCCTGAGAGCCTCCTGTTCTCCTCCTGGGAAGAGCTCCTCTCCAAGAGACGTGGTGTCCAGGCCAAGCTCCTCCAGGGTAGGAAGCTCGTATTTCTCCTCATCCTTTTCCAAACAAGGCGTCTTAACATCTTTAACAGAGAGGATTTGTGTCAAAGTTCACATCTGTGTGCTTATATCAATGCAAACTGTTCCACATGATTCACTGGTGTTATGTAGTGTCTCTGGCAGTCAGATACCTTTCATGTCTTCCATGGTTGGAGCAGGGACCGGCCTCTTAGGGGGGCCTAGATCCTTTACTATTGCTTGCATACGGTTATATGTAAGAGGGGGTTTCCCATTGTTTTCCTCAATTATCCTGACGACACACAACAGATAAACAACAATGACTCTGCGTTAAAATAATGAACGTCAGAAGAGTAAAAATCCACATGCTCAGCAGGAGAAATACTGTACCTCTCTATATCATAAAGCGTGTGTGAGACTTTGTAGATGACTTCGACTTCATGCTCCTTGGCCAGCTTGGTCACTTTTTCGTCGCGGCTCTGGCTGTAGGGCTCTGTGTCGTACTCATAGGTCAGCTTGGTTACTTTCCACTTGTTGAACAACTTGGGGAACACATCTTCTGGTTTGCCCCTCACAACAAACAGTCTGAGGGAGACAAATCTCTGTAAGGCAATGTGTGTTTGACAGCACAAGTCTAAGCTAAATACAACAGCCCACCGCTTTCTTAATGTATAATATTTAGTGGTAGTGTTTGTACCTGGAGTTGAGTTTCTTGAGGCTGCAGTCCAGGTCTTTGAGCGCTCCAAGGAGAAACCTCCAGCGGTTGATGCCCACATTGCTGTTGTAATCGGGATGAGGGTCCAGGATGAAGACAGGATAGAGCTCTTTACAGTCCCTCAGGGCGGCCATTAGGGCCGGGTTGTCGTGCAACCTGAGCCCCTTGCGGAACCAGTGAATACAAGTGTGAGCCATCCCTCTGAGCCTGTTAACACATGCACCACATTATATGCAAACAGTTCAAGATGGGGTGGAAGGAAACAGGGGAATTTATATGTCAAAGCCACACATAAAGCATTAATAAATTCTGTCTGATGGTTCTGCAAAAGAATAAGACATGCTCTAACTTTTTTGCGTTTGATGCAGGGGTTAAATCAGTGTTCTTCCTCCTTTGACTCTTTGTGTTTACGGTGTGCTTCAATGTTTTTTTTGCTACTCTGATTGTACAGAACTTTGGTCCATCATGCTTTACTGTCATGAATATTATTATTTTACATTTGCTTAATAAACAAATTACTTCTCCTGTCATAGACTGAATTCGAGAGACTGGGACGTGTAATCAACATTTATCTCCCCACTAAAACGTTCACGATATAATTTTTGTTTTATGCACACAAGTCTTTCTCTTAACCCTGCAAAGAAAAGCTTTCAACAATAAATGCTTCATGCACAGCTGCTTGAAAGGGATGCATTTTTCGACTCAAAACCATGAATTAACCACGGTCCACGTGGAAATATCAATACAATCAACCAACACAACACTACGGTTTCAATGAGCAACAGACTAAAAAAAGAACCAAAATAACACAGAAACGAAATATTACCTTCGTAGGGCGTTAGAGCTCGTTTCATTCACTTTCTCCTCTTCTAAGGAAGCAATGTCTGTGTTTGGTAACATTCACATTGAACGCGTTACAAAACAAGAAGCTTTGTTACGTGTGCAAAATCAGCCAATCAGAGGAGAGCAGGCGAAACCACGCGCACAGCTCCCTGCGCTTTGTCAGTCTGTCCACCAGATGTCAGCGTCGGGCAGACAATGGTGGACGTTAAAAAACTAACATTAGAAAACACAATAAACCTTTGCGTTGCTTTCATATGTTATCTAACATCAGTATCGTCTGCAGTGACAAGACTCTATGTCTCATTCGTTCAGCTGCAAATCACCCCAGTCAAATGCACACATAAAGAGGAATAGTAAGTGGGCTCACTGATGACACTACGTTTCTGCTCGATGTTCGTCGGCTCATCGTAGCTCGCCGTGATCGTATAGTGGTTAGTACTCTGCGTTGTGGCCGCAGCAACCCCGGTTCGAATCCGGGTCACGGCATTGTGGTACAATGTCACGGCAGATGAGCTCTTTTGACAAAAAAGTAAAATATTTTAGACAAATGTTTTTCTAACTTTTACAATATAATGTATTTAAACACAGCTGTACAATATACCGTCTAGTTGAAAATCTTTGCTCCCGCATGAGCTAGACTCACTATTATTATTGTGGTGGTCGAAATAGTTCAGTTTACACTGAAAGGAACTGGTGTATTTAGTATCTCATTCAAAGCCAAAAAATACAACGAGTACTATAAAAGATGTAATTCAAACGGAAGTTTTATTTTTAACCCACAAATCGGTTTCACTGCTATAACTCACCACCAGAGGGGGACACAGGCGAGCAAACAGCAACACTACAGCCTTATGCACAGGTTGTCACAAACTCATCCTGCAGGGATCTTTCTCTGTGCAGTAATCAGAAATGGGGAAATGTTGTATAGGCTATAGCTGCTTGGTTGCTTTTGAGCAAGGCATTAAATCCTTATATCAATTTCAGGAGGAGTCTAACTCATGCATTTTGTTGGCTAGCTCATAGGCCTCAATTCAATCTTGCAAATGCAAACCATATTACAAACAAGATACATCCCGTGGCTGTGAGATTGGTTTGAACAACTTGTGCATCTTTCCATTTATGTGAGAACCAGCTTTATTGTCCAAGCACGTGTGTGCAAGCACCATAGCCAAACTCAGGGGTTAATGTCATTCCTCTCAATTGACTATTTCAGGAAATGCAACAACAAAATAATGGACAATTAAGTTCAACAACTGAAGATAAGAATAAAGATAAACTCAACTGTTATGTACGCATGTACTCAAACACATAGCAGGCTCCAAACAGGTCAAGACAGTGACACAACATAAAAAGTTAAATATGTGTATATGGATGAATGATGATACATGGGTGACTGAACAGTATATTTATTCATTAAAGTAACTTGCAGTTATCATTTGGAAGGAATACAATCTATTTACATGAAAGAATGCTAAAATATTATGTAGCTGAGGCTGAAAAATGAGAACAACTCATTAAAGTGCATTAATGAAGTTAGAGTATCTGATTTGTAATTGGTTTCTAAAGCTGTTTCATTAATATTAATGTAATGCATTCTACAGTTTGAGTTATTTGGCCAAGTATGTAGACCATCCCAGTGATATTAGGACAGGTGCAGCAGCTTTGATCACCTTTATATTGTTTGACTCGTGTACCTACGCACAGGCCCCGCCGTGTTATCATTCCTGACCATGTGTGTACAGTCACGACATCCAGCAGCCTATCGGAATTTCCTCTCCTGCCGTTTACTCTCCAAAGGCAGCGTCTCAGTCACTGCTCCGTTGGCTGACACACTCGCCATTCAACAACTAACCCGCCCAGCAGCATTGAGAGCGGCATGGCAACGGAGAGGAGACAGGGGGGGTGAAGGTGTGGTGGGGTGGTGATAGTTTAGCCGGACCAGAGAGAGGATAGGAGGAGAGGAGAGGAGAGCAGCAGCAGCACTATTTCCACTGCTCTCTGCCCGAAGAAACGCAGCGCCTCGGCCAGTCAGCGCTCACACACACTCTGATGAGACGATGCACCACCGCCGCCTCTCCGCACAGTCTCCGCCGCTGACCAGGTGTTGGAGCAAAGAACGGGGACGCCGTTAACGTGACAGAAGATAAACTTGGACGCAGCCTATGTGCTGTGTGCGCCTCTCTCTGGTCCCGTTCACAGACCCGTCGAGAAGATGCTGAGCCGACTGATGAGCAGCAGCATCAGGAGTCTGGACAGGGAATGCAACTGCACTGTGAGGCTGCTGGACGACTCGGAGTACACCTGCACGATTCAGGTCAGTGGGGGCCAACGTTCCCTGTGAGTCAAATCACCTTGTTGTGGAGGACGTGCTACTGGCACGTAACGGGGTGGCGATCAGGTAAAAATGACGTTTTCCCCTCTCAGCTCTCTCTTTCGCTATCGCTCTCTGCCTCTCTGGGTCTGAATCTGCTGCATGACAGATACATTCAGATTCAATGAGCTTTCACCTAAAGCTCCAGTCAGTTTCACAGCACATCTGGTTGTGTGTTTATGGTCTGTCATGTTACTTTGCTTTAGAGAGCATAATTACCTGCGTGGACATGGTGATCGGATGGGATGTGTCCACTGCGTAGCACATTTCAAGGATTCCCGGATAGCACTGTGTGCCAAGAGATAGAATACTAGATATATATTAAAAACATCTCTGTATAAGCTGCTGTCAAGCCAGCAGCTTTATACATGCACTGATTTGAATGCATTAGGAAACTAAGCTGGATAATCTGATCTTGAACGATTTCAGTGAAGGGCTCAGTGCGGATTTCTGAATCCTGTGGCTACATGATCCAGACAGGTTTTGGTATACAGCGATGAAAAGTTAGACCATGTTCAAAATCTTTGTAAGATTTCAATGCTGTCAGTGCAGGGGTCATCAGTTTGCCCTTCAGACTGACCCAGATGAGCCTTAATGGGGAGGCGTTTTTCTCAGAACAGGATTCACAGCATGAATAAATTTGGGTGCTGCAGCAAGATCTCATTGATTCTGGCATCCTCGGGGTCTTACAGCGAGACTTACTTTAGTATGAATAAATAACTGCTCAAAACACAACGTAACACATATACAAGACGTCATTTTCTGTTGGGTCTCACTTGTAGGGCTCCATCGAGCCCAGCAGCAGAAAAGCACTGATTCAAACATGGATAAAGGTACAACGTATTGCACTGTAAAGATGTTCCAGTTTTCTGATTGCCAGGTGTAGATCAGTGTCGCTGTACATCTCACAGGTTAATTCCGAGACTCCCATGTGTTTTTGTGAAAGTGACTAATGCAGCACATGATTAGTCATCCGCCCTGTCCCTCTCTCCCTGAGTGAGTCCCTTGCAGACTCGTTTGGATAATTTCTCTTTATTCCTTGTAGTTTGAGATGTCTGAAAAATCAATAGTATTGAC
The DNA here is from genome assembly GCA_005024645.1 of Planiliza haematocheilus. NCBI lineage: Eukaryota > Metazoa > Chordata > Actinopteri > Mugiliformes > Mugilidae > Planiliza > Planiliza haematocheilus. The sequence goes on along the minus strand of SRSE01000649.1, from coordinate 5,461,374 downwards.
ATGAGTGAAGGCGAGGCATGACTAGAGTCAGTAAACACAGCGGCGTATTAAGCGAGAGAGTTCAAGAGTAAGACTAGGTGATTAATACCTCCTTTGTAAATCAAGTGTGGGCGTGAGCGTGTGAGCGTCTTTCATGTCGCTGTATCATTAAGTGCATCATCTAACCTGGTCGTTTGAGTTTCTGGATCCGCGTTTGATGTTCAGGGGATTCCAGCGCTGCTCAGTTACAGAAGACGGCGCACAAAGGCCATCAACACGTGCTCATTTCTAGGATGTGACAGCAAAGGCAATGCAAGCCTTTCAACATCAAACTTAGCAGTACTCGGAGGACAGATGAAGTGGTAATTTTATGCCAATCTCAGGTATTCAGATTCTGCTCCTCCTGCCTGTAAAAAAAAATAAAAAAAATGAAGCATTGCCAACAAGTGGTGCGTAACGTTTTTTATGCAGTTTCACAGTGTGGGAGTAAGCAGTCAGACAGAAACGACTCTAAACCTGTTTCATTACTTTTTCACAAGCAAATAAGCCTATATGGTTTTACCTTTGATCTGATCTGGGGAACACACGGTGCGTCTTGTGTTTTCTGACCAGTCGTGTTTACCAAAGTGCAGGCTGTACTTGTTCCCCCTTGACTTCTAAGCAGCTCCTTCACCCGAGTGTTGGACTATGTCAGATATGCTGATCCCACTCTTTTAGCAACTGAAAGCACACAACAGGGACAGAATGCCTAATTTGTTTTGGAGCGTCTATTGAAGGATTAGTTCTCTATTGGCATATTTCATTATTTTCAGCATGGGAAATAGTGAAATATGCCATTATTTTACTCTATGGGGCCCTTCACAAAGCACAACTGGTCTAAACGGAAACATAAATAGGATCATCAGCTTAATCAGTCGTCTATTGTTTACAACTACAACGCTGCCATTTGTTTGCTGGTATCAGGAGGTGTGAACACAGCATTGGGGGAACTACATCAATTATGTTTTACACAAAGCCTCTGTTAAGCTATATAAACACGGACGATCACTTCATTTTTCATCTGCATTAAGGACACCACCGTGACCTTAGTGCAGGATGACAACACTGTGGCCTCCTTGAAAATGAGAGCGGATGGTTCTTGTCCTTTCCTGCACACCTTAGAGATGTGGCCCAGAATAAATGGCCCCCACGGGAGCAGGCCACAGTCACGCTCTCCATTTAGCTCAATTAGCCCACGCCTTAAACTGCTGATGTTAACACTAAAAACCCATCCTATGATGATATGACCTTCATAAATGGAGAAACATCTCAAAGTGAAGGCACTACTTAGAGAAATGTTAAGGCATTCTTTCATGGACCACTCACTTTGCCTGTCAGTTACCCCTTGTGGTTTGATGTACATAGCATGATAGATCCTGTGCTTTTTGCCTTTCAAGATGTGGCGATGCAGCTACGCGAGACCACATAAAAAACAAAAGTCAGCTAGTTGTAACAATAACATGTAAAAAAAAAAAAAAAAAATGTAAATATATATGTATAGTACTGTGAAGTAGGTTGATACCAAGTTGCGATTGACATATGAGGGAACATTGAGTTGACAGCAAGGAAACACTGTCCATAACATTGGTTCCTACCACCACACTTACTATGCTGATAGTGGGCTTGGAGTGATGGCTGAACTCAGGTGGAGTGACTACACCACTGACAGTATTTTTAAATAGAGACTGACGATGGTAAGAGCTAGCTCCATCCATACACCAGCAATACTTTTATGTTCTGCTTCTTTCACTCAAAAACATTTGGGCTGTAGACTCAGGCAACCAGAGACTGGTCCACCACTGACCAACTGTCAGCTACAAAGCGATGGGTGGTGATACAATTGCCTTTAAGTCCATTAATACAGAGAGCTGTCTCTGAAGGCGTAAAATTGGGAAGAGGGTTAATTGGTATGGAATCAAGCCGAGGGCTGTTGCATGCAGCAGTGCTGTATTACTGTACTCGGGCTACTGTGGAGAAAAGGTGGGAGGTCCTGAGAAGAGTGCTTAACGCAGTATAGAAGCACTGGGAGGATGGATGAGCACTTGGAGACCCCAGGCATCAAGGAACACTAGGCTCAGGAGAGGTGAGATTAGATCCATTTCGCCCGAATACGTTAGAGGAAATGATCAGCAGCAGTGTAAGAACATTTTCAAGTTTTTAAGCGGTGAAGAGAAAGTCCACAGCAGAGATGCTAAAAACATCCAGGTAGTTGAAGTATGGCTCTTCCTGTAGAGTATGGTCGGTCTGGGACTTGCTTTTCTCCGCACCACTGAGCTGAGCTAAGCACAGCTCTGAGTGGCCTGCAGGGAGCATAAGGTCAGGCAAGGCCGAGGTCAGAATATAACAGGTATAGGCAAGGCTGAACCAGCTATGCCTGTTATACTACATACGTTTACGCTGAGGTATCGATCCCTTTATATCTGAGTGTTGCGCATCAATCAGGCTGGATTCATGCTTTTACCTGCTTTACAGCTCGTCTCTCATTCAGCCATTCACAGAATCAACGTGATACACTTGTGTTGACGCGTTACCACAGAAGGCAGCGGCCTAACCAGAGAGAGCAAAGCAGGGTATTGGCACTCGTGAAGAGAAATGGCACAGTAGAGATCTAATTGCCATCCAAGCAATTAGCGGCTGCCTTCATCTACCTGCTGAGCCACAACAAGCTCATCAATAACAGGATAAATACAGTAGCTTCTTCATTCAGTATGTCAAAGAATTCATAATTATATTCATTTATACTATATATGCTGTGTACAATTTAAGATTATATCCACATCACTTACTTGTATCACATACTAACTGTTGCTGTCCAAACTATGTAGCCATGCATCTGTTGCATCTATGATTAAGCAGGGATAGAGAGACAATACCGTGGAGTTTCTGTGAGAAAAGGTTTTAGATTAAATATGACCTCTTCTTGTTTTGTGTTTTCTCTTGTGTATAGTGCCTGAGTGGTTTCTCCCATGTGTGTCTTTACAAAATAAATGGCAATGCCAGTGAAATAGTTTCATTTTGGTTTGTGTGGGCTACGCTTTACTTCACGCGGCTGATCTATATCCACATTTAGTTTGGCAGTGACATCCTGGATGCCTTTGAATCATGCAGTCATTGATCGTAGCTGTTAATAATCCGGGGTCTCAGCAAGAACAGCATTAACTCTTCACCGTCTCATATGCCACTGAGATCCACCTCATGGAATTATTATTAGAAGATAGAAGTCATATAATCGAATCATTGTTAAATCGTTGTCAAATTTATCACTCACCAAATTTCAGTCAGCCAGTTAATTTTGAGGTAAATACCGTGGGCCATTTAGTCTATATTAATATTCTTACGATGAACCGAAAATCGTAGATCAGCGATTGAAAGTGAGCTGAACGATAGAATAGCAGTGATGCAGAGAAACATAGCTCAGCACTATGAGCGGTTCAGGCACCTGGCACGGGCTCAGTTCCTGTATAGCTCACTAATGAAATTAGAAGCGTTCTTTTCAAGCCAAATGCAGAACTTGGAGGGAGCTTGTCTCGCTTGCCTAGTCAATGCATTATTGAAATAGGTTGTTCTCGTCTCCAAAGTGGTCTCTCTCTGCTCATATTGTTTTCCTTTTGGAGAGCACTGCTAAAATTGGAACAGAGGTTGTAACATATTTTGTTTTCACACATGTGGAGGTCTGACGCTCTGCTTACGTTCGAAGTTCAAGGCCCCCCAAGGCGACCAGAGCTAGAACACAGAGTACATCTGAGGCTGATGACAATAAAAAGTCAAAGGATTAGCAAATGTATTTAAAGTCCATCATGAGGACTGTGTTGACCAAATTTCCCAGCAGTCCATTTGTTGGTTCCACTCAATATCACAGATATCACCCTCTTGGTGGCACTACAGGAAAAGTCAGGGGATCACCAAAACTTGGATGTCTTTATATAATGATTGCTGAAATAATTTGCCAAAACTTTGGACGTGACAGTGCGGTTCAGTATTTATAACATAAGTGTACTCAGTCAAACAAATAAAAAAAAATCAGTAGGTTTGAAGAACTGGAAATAAAAGCTGAGGCCTCATTCAGTCAGTGGACAACGTGTGTTTTGGTCTGTGAGTTCTGCCCTCACGTTTGACCCTTGGCTCAGCTGGGACACGCGTCGATGCTTCCACTGCTGTCAAAATGTCTTTGATCGGACATTTCGTTCACTCTAAGCTCCCGTGGATCTGCTCAGCAGCAGATAACAGGATTCTGCTTAGATTGCGAAGCTCAAAGGTGTAGAGCAAAGGAGCTAATGGGTGATATTTTAAAATGTCTTCAGACATCTCGAAAATGAGAGTCTGCTGATAGCCTTGCTCTCACATCACAGTTCATGGTGCTACGCGTAGCACCTAGAGTGATGCTGTGAAAGAGCATGTCAGCTGTCCTTTCTGAAGGTTTAGCATACAGTATTTGACTAACAGTCACTGAATAGACATATATATATACGTATTTCACTTGGCCTCCAACAGTCCCTTGTGGGTCACGAGCACTGGGCCCATAATAATCCAAAGACTGGGAATGCTGGCCCCCTAAGCAGATTTATTTCTTACCGGTAAAGGCTTAACACAGAAGAAAAGTAGGATGAGGTCTTGCTTATCTGCCTCGCTGACGGTTACGTGCCGCCCTGCTGAAACCTCCGAGAGACATGGCTTTCTGATGTGAAGGCGCCCCGCTAAATAGCATGTTAATCCGTAATGTGTGGAAACGGTGGGATCAGCCCTCGAGGCTTTGGCTTGCTTTCAGATCGGGACATTTAGCTGTTGGCCATGACAGTAATATGTACGACTCCAGTGAAGTCAGGGCCGTTCAACTCACCCCGTTGTCTCAGTCATCACACGCGCTGCGGTAATTATTCTGAGGTTTGAACCAGCTGATTTATGTACTGTACCTCACAGTTGTTTTGCCTCCAAAGACTCAGGTTCATAAAAACCAGGACATTAGAATGAGCTACTTAACGGCAAAGAGCCATCAGCGAGGATTACTTCCACTTCCATTTAATGCTAAGCTAGTGCTAATAATAATGTATCATTTTCAAAATAACTAGCACATTTTTAACCAGTGTTAAAAATGTGCTAGGCCGGTGTGGCTGAGGTGGTGAAACGTGTCACTAGTAGGAGGGCTGGTGGTTCAATTCTGAGACAACTGAAGGATGATGAAAGTATCTGTGCACAAGAACCTGAAAGTAAAAGGTAAAAAAGCACACATTTAGAATTCAGGCTCTTTTAAACTCAATTCTTTGTTGCCTTTTGGAGCGTCTCTTTGAAGGTAGCTCAGCCCCCACTGGCTCCTTCATGCTGGTATTTCTGACACAGATTGTGTATTTAAAGTTGCAATGTGTGTGCGCGTGTAAATATTTAATGCTTGTTATCTCTGATGCACAAGTTTCTGGAGGTGTTCGATGAGGTCATCCTACTGAATGTAATGCATAAGTAGCAGAGACTGAGGGATATCTGCTGTACAGGAGCCTTTATTGTAAAACAAATCGTGTTCTAAATACTCTTTTTCTTTTTCCACTATCTTCGTATCTGTCCCTGTCTTTCACTCCTGTCTGATGTCTCATCCTTCTTCCTTTCCTTTGTGCATTGTTTCCCATCCCTAAATTCGCCAAAATCCCCTCTTTGTTCCTTTTCACTTTCATTTCTCCTTTTTGTCTTTCTGTCCTCTCAAAGCGAGTAGGACCGCAGCTGAGTAGATTAATGAGCTTGCCCTGACTGAACCTGACACCGGTAGACAAAACAGCAAAGACATACTATACGTGACACAGCAGTAAGGGTACTGGAGACATTTCACAGGAGGCTTGCATATGGCCTGGCGTTCATGTGGATGTTACTTAGACATGTAGCACCCACCTAGACCAGACGAGGTGCCCCCACCCATAGTAATGACACTCCTTGATGGCAGCCGACATCCCCAGCAGGATGCAGCCTGACACAAGCACACACACAAAAACTGTTTAGGAACAACTCCAAAAATTATGAACTACACAAAGTGTCCCAAACTGATCAAGTATCTATGGCATGCACTGGAAAAAGCCTGATCCACAGAGGCCCCTCCCCTCAACCAACAGGACCCAAAGGCCCCCACTAACATCATTCTGTTGCGAGACACCACAGGACACCCTCTGAAGGCTCATGTAGGTACAAGGGAGACCTACATAATACTAGGAAGGTGGTCATAATGTTATGATATGTGTACAGTGCATGATATTAGCTCAAAGCGCTCTGTCTATGGACAGTCTCCTACAACCAGTACCATAGCTTGGGGCATTTAGTCTTGTTTTTACGTCTAGGATTTGTTCTTGTAGTAACAGACTGTTAATTTTCCATGTACAGGTATATTACTGTGTTCCCCAAGATGTCACCCTCTCATTTCTTTTACTTTAACAAGGCCAAGAACGTATTTTTCCATCATTACAAAAGTTTCAGTCTGAGCAAATAAATATAACCCAGCATATGATGTACGCACTATTCCTTCTTCCCCGCTTTAGTTTCTCAGAGACGACTCGTCTCTCAGGGAGGTCTTTGTTGATGCTTCTGAAGATTTTAGGAATAGAAACAAAAAAAAGTGTAGAAAACTGATGCAGAGTATGTCTCCTGCTCGATGACACACCAGGGGGCTCATATCTAAACAAACACACAACTGAAATGAAGATGTGTTTGCAGAAGAGTAGGTCGCCGGGCATCAGTTTAATTATAAAGGTTTACAATCATTGTGGCAGTTTCTTTATTTATTTTTTAAGTGTTGTGTGAATATAAGTCCCTTCCATGATTTGTTTTAATTTTGTAATTGAAAAGTAATTAAGCAAATTTTCTGTCGGAGCCGTCAAGAAGATTACGGTTTAATGTGGGAAACTGAACAGCAGCCAAACTGTAAGCAGACAGACGGTATGCATGGGAACGGTTTCAGTTTAGGGATTATGTAGCACAACTAGCATGAGAGTGAAAAACCCAGAAAGGAGACGCTTTTAAACGGGTGTTCCTTTGTTTGTCCGTATCATCTCTTTGCAACATCTTTTCACACATTTCTCAATTAGTGCATTCTGTCACTACTCCATCTGCACCATTTGGCTCAGCTGCAGTGAGGTGTTAGAGGTGCTGTACGCCGTGCCTTCGTGGAGCAGGAGCAGTGAAGCCCCAAAGAATAGCAGAACAGATGTGAATTAGTCTCTCCATAGTGGCTGATATCAGACAGGCAGAGAGATCCTTCTCACCCCAGCACGGGCTTTACAGCGGGGAAATCTTTCAGGCTTTACAGAAATGAGAGAGCGATCTCTTGTTCTCACTGGGGTCTTCTCCAGCGCTCCTCTTCCTTTTTTTTTCTCTTTTTCTTTCATGTTGGACTTGAAAGAGGAGACGGAGCTTGTTTGGGGAAGGCGGAGGCATACTGTGGAGTTGAGGATGCCGCTGGAAAGGACGAGTCGAGGCACAGCGGTGATTCTGAGTAGACTGATGTCGGCCTCACTGTAATTGGAAATCATTCTGTTGTAATTTCTGCTCAGACCGTGATCATATGTTTTATTCATGATCCTGTTCCCTCTGGCTCCAACAGTTGATATGTAATCACCACGCTGCTGATGATGCTGCTGCTGCCACCAAGGTGCTCTTAATTATCAGTGTGTGTCTGCTGCTTGTGTGTGTCTGCTACTAAGGATCACTTGCATGTCTGATTCTTTGCAGTGTGAATTCCTGCCTTAATAAGGCGCCAGAAAAGCTTTTGCTGCTGTCTTGTGTCCACTGGGCTATGAGTGGGGTGCTTTGCAAACAAAAGGCAAAAGGCTTTAATTACACACAAATGCTGACGTCCTGTTTGGCTGACTGCTGGCTGTGCACATTACAGACAACAGTATCCTTCGCGTGTGTCTGCACTTCAGTTTGTGTTTGTGCGTGTTAGTGCAAGTGCTCCAGGAGAGATGGTGTACATCTGAAAAAGGAAATGGGGACTTTACGCCACAAAGATGACTGTAATGACTCCAGGACTCTCACACGGGTAACACACTGCGTAATTACTCTGCTGCAGAGACAAACTGCTAAATGTTTAGAGGCAGATTTGTGTATGTGTTGCATATTAGGAGGTCAGCAGAGACCTCCTAATATGGTACAAACATAACAACCGTCAATGAAACTACTTTGTATTCGTGTATTGAGTCTTATTCATGCTGCATTCCAGCATTGCGTCATGTTTCATGCATTATACAGTCAGAACCAAATACCTGAGCACTGTGCATTTTGCCTGCCAGAGAATCCACTGTTAAAGACGGTATTGTGTACAGTCACTAGATTCCAAACTAAAGTATTTTCTCGGATGCACTGGAACAAGCCTGATCCACAGAGGCCCCTCCCCTCAACCCATAGCACCCAAAGGCCCGCCACACACAGCATTATGTTTCCTGACACCACAGGACACCTTCAGAAGGCCCATGCCCATTCTCTGATGAGTCACAACTTTTTTGGAGGCACAAGGGAGACCTACAATATTAGGTCATAATGTTATGGCTGATTGGTGTATTAGAATGCATTTGTTTTCACTAGTCTACCTAATGAACTGTCTAGTGAGTGCATGTGGATGTGCTGTTTGCAAAGCTGGATTACAGTACAGTTAAGTAGAATGCCTCCGTCTGTGTGGTCAGTTTCAGCCATGTGCTGCGGTCTGTGGTGTGTGTGTGTGTGTTTGTGTTGTGCTTTTCCCGTTTGTTGTCTCTTGAGAGTGCTCAGCTGTCTGCGCTTTAATGTGATGATGAAGGTGTCCTCCTAGTGCTGGATCTACAGAGCCAGCTTAAGAGCAGACGTGCGGCCCGCGCTTAAGTCAAATCACGTTAACACCATAGTATCTCAAGTATCTCAAGCGTAAAGGAACACAATGCTGGGAGCCAGTGGAACGCATGTATCGTTAATATGTTGCTTAATGTGCAAGAGTGAACATGCAAGAAATATTTTTGTAATCAATTTGAATTTCTAATAAACTTGACCTTTACAAAAAAAATCATTTATTATAGCGCTTGGGACCTCATTAGTTTGAGCTGAATGTACATAACAAGCAGCAGAGCTCATGCTGCTGTATATTCAGATGGCACGTAGACCCAGTTGTCGTTTGGGTCTGCCGTCCGCCTACCTCTCCTGCATCGGGGATCAACTGTTCACTCACTATCTCATGTCCCAGAGCCTGACATGCATCAGTGTCACCAGTTTATCAGCATGACTTGCTTCATCTCTCGGACGTCATCATGTGTGCACAGCAGGACAGACGGACCCAGATGTTACGGAGTACTGCTCTTTATCTTGGAGAGCTGCGTTATCTTTCTAAGAGCTCAGGTGCAGAACTATTGTCTGGTCTAGTAATACAACACAGAAGGCGTGAAGGATGACTACGTCGTTAGACTACATCTATTGTTCAGAGGCCCACTGCCCTACTAGTCCCTTTGACAGCGCAATTAATGGCTGAGTGCTTCACGGTAGGAAAACCTTAAAAAGGCTCAGCAGTAACTCAGCAGATTGGGGCACTTATCCAGTAAATTTTATAAACTGCCCTTACATGCAGCTTTGCTCTTCTGTGTGGACTATCCAAACCCAAAACCATTAACGGTCAGTGACATCACGTCCTCGCCACGCTTGGCTGAGTTGTAGTCAGTATCCTTTTATTTTTCCTCGCACTCTCTCTTCCAGACATTACATTGACTTTCATGGAGTCTTACCGTAAGACTGACTTTGAACCAGATCACATCAAAACAAACGTCCCCACAACTACATACACTCACACTCACATTTTCTAAAAAAATGATAAAATGCCGATTTACTTTCTTTTATTTATTGCAAATGCAGGTCTATTTCAGTATAACCTCTCTCAGTTTGTCTTGAAAGACACAAATATGGTATGTTTATCTTACCACAGAGGCACAAGTCCGACCAAATTCCCCCGTCAACAACAAGGTAGCACAACTTCTTCCACTGCCACAGCGCTGTGATTACTTTGATGTAACACACTTGATTTCACATACACTCATGCATATTTCCTGCAGCATCTGCCCGTAACAAAATCTCTGAAAATCACCTGAAGGCTTTTATCGAGGCCTGCTTTTTTTTTTTTTTTTTTAGATTTCACCCCATCTGCCAGCACACATTAGCTTATTTGGCTGCTAAATCTCAGTTTATGTTCCGTGAATGTCAGTTTCTCTTCCGCGAAAATATAAAAGCAGATGTAAAACAAACCAGTCACCCAGACGGCTGGATGGAGATTTTACTTCAAGGGTCCTTCTGGGAAAAGAGCGAAACTCCGACTCCAGTTTGCACTTATATAAATTGTATTAGGCCTTATGAATTTTTTACACGGCCTTGAAAGTAAAACGCCGTAGATATGTATCCTTGGTTGGTCCCATGACATTTACCCTGCATTGGGATATTTCTTCCCTTTGAACCGCATCAAAATAGCCTGAATATCTTATTTGAGTTAAAATTATAGGATGCTTTTGTTTCTCATGAGAAATTCTTCTGACGTCAATAGTGCCTTTGCCTTCAAATGCACTTGATGATCACAACCCGTCACGGCCGTGGAAATATCTTTAACGTGTGATGAAACTTGCATGCTATGACACAGCCTTCCCCAATGTGATCTCAGTATTATGCAATGCCAGATATTAACCAGATATATTGTATATTATACTGAGTATTATTTAAAAAAAAGTATTGGCTTTCTTGTGAAGAATTGATTGAGAGGTTGCATCCTATTCTCATGTAAAGTACATAAGTTTAAAGCTTCAGCCGCAAGACAGTTAGGAGCTGGAAACAAAGGAACAGCTGCTGGCCAGGAAATAATCCACACACACTGTATTACAATACACATTTGTTGCTTTTACATTTTAGGTTTGGTGCAGATTAAATGAAGCAGATTTAAGGCACTGATTAGTGAAATTTAAATGGTGCTAGATTTTGTTACAGAGGGGCAGTGCCAACCCATTTCCCCCTTGTTTCCAGTCTGTTTGCTAAGGTAAATGAACCTTCCACTGGCTGTAGTCTTTAACTATGCTGCCTTCAAATGGAACTTGCGAACCTGTGATTATGGCATGGGGTGTTGTGCACACAAAATAGTGGCAGGCCACTGTTGCCACACTGAAGCCAAAGTCTGGCAAGAAAACAAGAGGGGAAACTAATATGAGCAAACTCATCTTTTCAACTTGTGAAATTTGACCTTATCAGAATCTCCGCTTATGAGGTTGAGAATAGTGCAAGAGTGGTCCGTTCACGGCCCCATTTGAAGCCATCCTTGCCATCATAGCGGCAGAGATGTGAGGAGTACGGACTTCTTAGCTGCTAATTGTTTTGAAAGACAGGAATGTATTTTCCAGCTTATTATTGGACTATACAAATTTCCACCCATTCATTCATTTTCCTTCTAAATAGTATGCAGATCACATCGGGGGCAGTGCGGCTAAATGTGAGCAGGTCTTTGTTCTTTGTGTTTAACCAGAAAGGTGAATCATTGCTGAGGGCTAAGCCATTTATTTTCCTCCCCTCCACACCCTCCAGACCAGTCTGGATCCCCCTCTTCGTATGCGACTGCGCCTCTCGTTTTAGCTCGACTCCTCAGTCCACCAGTCTGCTGCGGTCTATTTTTAAACTCTCGCTATAGTGGAGCAACTCTGTGTGCGTGGAATACTAAGCGCTCCCCCTTCCTCTAACCACCTCCCGCTCATCCCCTCTCTAACTGTGGGTAACCGTAGTCATCATCAGCTCACTTCCATAGGAAGAACAGTGCACACTTCGGTCAAGTGCCTGCCAAAGTGCTCTCACTTTTCCTTCCTGGCTGCCTCGCTTTGGCTCCCACACTCATCCGTGCACACACAAACACACAATCCGTCTGCTGTTTTTCCTCCCTATATCTCCCTAGTTGTTTCGTCCGCCTTTCATCACCGCTCTAATGTTGTCTCTGTCTCTTTGGCGAGCTTAGTTTCTTTAGCATCATCTGGCATGGTAAGCAGCTTGATCGGTGAGCAGACTTGGTAACAGACTACTTTGTAATCCCGTGACGCAGGGCTGATCAGCATTCCTTCAAACTTAGTGTGTATGTGTTGCTTAAAAACTAGAAGAGGGAATAGGCAGCACAGGTCGTGCTGTGCTGGGGAAGCTCTTTCTTCTTCTTTCTTCCTTTGTTCGTGGCTCTCAGAGAGGTGGATTGCATGAGAATGATGATTCACGGAGAGCGATCGATCTACCCTACATGTAGCTGCTGGCATTTTTGTCTTACGCTCTATGTAGAGATTACGTTGTTATTTTGGATATTTATGGCCCGAGCACTTCTGCTGCACTACAGTTTGTAGCTTGAAGGAATTGTTTTAATATTCATGTGGTCATCCTTTATGCATGTGGAGAACAATGAGCCTTCTTGTTTAGATATATGTTTATCATATCCCAACGTGTGACATAAAAAGTACTGAACTTCTTACCAAATCTAACTTTTTGTGACTTTATTCATCAGTGCCACGCAGACGGCGCTTACTTTTCTTTTTTATGTTTCGTTTACGTGTGCAATAAAACACATATGTAAGTGCACTCATATTTGCAGGACACAGCCGCAACACACACATGCCACACTGTCATCAGCACCACCGCGGACAAGGAATCTATTCCAGAGACATCACTCATCAATCAGTATGAAATATGGATCTGGACGTCCACAGGAATTGTAATTGGCTAGTCTGGCTCTCAGCTGTGATGAGATCTCTGTGTCTTTTGTAAAAGTCGGACCTTTGAGGTGCTTATCAAAAAAAAAAAAAAAAGAAAAAGGACAGAGACAGGGAGGCGTATACTTACTGTTGGAAAGTTATATTTCTGTGAAGCCGCTTCCCTGGCTCATTTTAAAGTCTTTTGAGGATTTCGAAGTGACTAAAAGGACCTTTCATGGGGAGATTATTACATCTGCTTCTGAAAAAGCCGGCAGTGGACTACATTTTAGTTTTTCTATAAGTGTCTTCATGTGGTAGGGAAAGTGGAGTATTCAATTGAAGTTTCGTTCTTTAAACTAGTTGTATAATAGTTTTAAACTAGTTTCTGCACATACATTTACAGGACGTGTAGGCGAGGGACCAGATTTTGGCACTGGAAGCATTCATTTGGATGTTTTCCATGCATCTAAAGATAAAAGCAAAAGAGACTGAACTCAGTCATAGATGTCCCTCCCCTGCAACTTGCCTCTCAAGTTGGTAGTCAGACTGCAGGGATGAACTCAGGTGAAGAGTCAAGTGAAATGAGACCTAGAAGCTCTTGACTAGCACATGGGACAGATGTCAGTTACCCGAATATCATCTGGCTGCATCACAAGACGTTAGCCCCCAGAGGTTAAGTCATGAGACGTTAGCCAATGGATTTTTCCGTATCCAACAAAAAGTGTTTAACTTTTTTCACTAAGCTAAATATCTTTAAAAGCTATTTAGCCCTTTTTTGTGACACTATCAGAGCTGTGTTCAGTGCCTACTCTAAAAAATGTAATAATTTTAGTGGGACTTTAATATTGCATCTGTATTGCAAGTTTATGTAATAACTGTGTCTTCTCCTCTTATGTGATAACACCTCCTCTGTATTTTTTTTTTTTTTTTTGACTGTTGCAATAAAAATACTCAGACTTCCATTTCCCACAGTTCAGACACACTAGACTGAACTCCCGCAAATTAAAGCTGCAGGGATGAACTCAGGTGAAGAGTCAAGTGAAATGAGACCTAGAGGCTCTTGAATCCAGGGCAGCAGTTCAGCCGTTGCACATTATTCGCTCAGTATGCTTTGCTCACTTGCCGCATCACAGTGATTCAGATTTTCACTTTTACATGCTACTTATACATCTGGTACAGACGTCTTATTAAATTCCTGAGCTTGGCTGTGGGACTCAGACATCAAGGTAAAGGCAGCGCTTCATTTGCATGTTTTGAATCAACCCCCAGGCTTTAACTCGTGATGAGATGCAGACTATAAAGCTCCCTCTTCCCCCTCTTTGTTTCCCCTTGTTGTATTTCTATTACTGTCTCCGACAAATTTTCAGCCCTTTATTTCTCCATTTCTCTCCAGAGCCTCATCTGGATCTCAAGCCATTAAAATAAAAAGATTGAAGAGCCTCTGTGCTTTCAATTGGGGATAAATACTGAGTCAGTGGCGCGCATAACTTGGGCAAACTTTCCACTGTTTGCATTCGCTCTACGCGGCCGGTGTGATGAAAGACAGCGGATTCTCATTTGAAATGTAGATATTCTATTTTTTTCCCTGAGCACTCTCACCTAACCCAATTGCAGGCAGCTGTTGGAACATTTAGTTACAGACTACTTACTCTGCCTGAGGATTTGGGCAATCCCAGCACAGCTGTTGTGACAGCGGAGCAACATGTAACAGTGTCGTGGTGACTTAGCTCGAAGGGCTAAGAGCTCTTTCTCATGAAGCTTCCTGATGCATTTTGCCACACTTCCACTAAATCAGGCTTTGTGCATCACAACAAGCCACCATTAACCTCTCACTGAACACAACGGCTTGATGATGAAGTCAGTTCAGACGTCTCCGTACTAGCGACTGAGCACCAACCTCGTCATGCCGCCGCTGCGTCCCAGACTGCCAGCCAGCCTAGTGACTTTCTGCCGCCCTTGAATTTTTGGAGATGCTAGGGAACCGTGGGTCTCCATGGCAACAAGATTATTACATCACTACTCTCCAGCTGCTGTCGTCAAGCTGGTGTTTGGCCAGGCTCTGCGGCAGCCCAACAGTGACTCCACACACCCATCGCACTGACGGCTGCGCATGCCAAATCCCCCTCCCTCTGAACTCTCCCAACTACCAGAGCCTGGCCATATGTTCATACGCGCCCAGATAGTGGCGAGAGTGGAGGCGGTAGTACCGTGCAGGAGTACTATCTATTTGTTTCATTTGTTTTAGAAGGCTACGACTAGCAAAAGGCAGAGAGGCAAATCCCTTAAACATGTTGCCTTACCTAGTCTCTTCTAGGAGTATTCTAGTAAAAGCAATGTCAAACAAATCGTAGCTCAGGCTTTTTATTAAAACTGAGACTTTCTCTGAGGATGCCACATCCGCTTCTAGGGAATTGTGATTAATTTATTTCTCTGCGCATCAATGATGATGATGAACGATGAGAAATTATCATGGAAATAAATATTAGTTGCACCCCTTTCCTGAAAACAGCCTATCATGAAGACACATTGAAGAAAGAAGAACAAGAACCTGACAATAATAATGAACTTAAATGCAAAAACACATGTATATATTTGTCCATTTTCCATTTTCAAGGATGTTATTAGTGATACCAACACTTCCACATGAGTGTAAATTGGAAATCTTATTGCTCAGTGCTTCTGAGACTTATAGCTGTCTTTACCCCAGTTTGTCTTTCGCCTTGGGGAAGGTTAGTTCCTAAAATGTTTGGCACTATTTAAATGGGGTTAACAGTCTCCGTTAGCCCAGTTTCAGTGGGCTTGCTCCCTGTGGATCTCTGTGATAGATGGCGACATGAAAGCAATGTTCCTACAGGCAGCTGGGATGTCCACATGCATATTATGAAGTTGCGATCGGTACAAGTAAAGGTTCACTGCGTTGAACTTCAACTGCTTCTATGTGGCTTTCTCTCTTTTCTTAATCTCTGTACCTGCCAGACGTTTTTTTTTCTTTTTTTTTCGCAAGAGTGTGGAAATATCTGCTGTGTCCCTCAGCTACATCATTCATCAAGTTGCTATTACTGCTGCAGACAGGACAGTGCGTCCCAGCAGGCCTTATGTACTTCCTGCCCCAGCAGAGGTCAAAGTGACCTTGCTTCTCTGTGAGGTCTCTTAGTTCTGACTTTGGTCCCTCGCCCACTAAACATTTATGTGTGTGCAGCTTGCCGCAGGCCCAGGGGCCTCACTAAGTGGACAGAGTTTTGGATGGATGAGATGAATGTCTGGTGAGCAGTGGCTGGAGTGGGAGGAGAGAAGACAGACAAAGGGATAATCGAAGTGTGACATAAAAGTCTGGGTGCGTCACCTTGTTGTCTGCGATGCGGCCTCCCTAACATGGCTGTAACGTCACCGAATCAACATAATCACAGCCAGTTCAATAACATCATCTCCTTGCCTCGCACATCCAGTTCTTATGTAATTCAGGTGCATTTTAAAGCAACTCTAAAATAAGAATTCTGATGTCAGCACAGCGGTCATGGGCGGTGGGAATTAAAAATGTATAAATTGTTAGGAGGTGGGGTGTAATGCAGCAGAATGAGAGGTGAGGTTCAGGCAGATGTGCCTAGGGAAGAGAGAAACAGGGAAGAAAAGAAAAAAATTGGCAGGCAGTGGCGAGCAGGATTTACACTCTTATTAACTTTATAATCTCAAACATAACATATATTATAACATAATAGGTCTTAAGGCAGCATCAGCACACAGGATCAGTCATGTGATCGAATACCTCAAGCTAATACAGAATAGGCCACAAGAGAGAGGATAGTCTTTCTGATCCTGTTACATTATCTTGCACCAAAACCACAACTACTTACGCTTTAATTAGAAATATTGTAAACATATTACTTATGTCAAGGCTGCTCTTGAGAACCATCATTTGATCAGATCATAATCATGGACTTGGAGACAGTTTGTTGTTCTAAAAGGACATATTTCTTGGTCAGACTTTGTCCAAAAGTGGTAAAAGGCAAATAAGACAAATCTCCCAGTGAACAATGTGTAGGTAGTGAATGGTGTGAGATAATACATTTGTGATCTAGTTCACACATGCAGTGTTTGTCAGTTTGAAAGAAAATATTGCGAGACTAAAAAAGTCACAGTTTGCTGTAAAACTGTTACAATGTCATTAGAAAGATTAATACGTGGCGGATAGATGTGTTTTTCACCTGTTTTGATTCCTTTTTGCTGTTTTGCTGACTATGTTGCCGTTGCTGATGTCTACTGTGTGGGACTACTAAAGTTTACAGAGCAGAAACTGGTGCTTCGCTATCTTTATAACAATCTATGATTTTCTTGACCTGCAAAATTATCTTCATAGCACAATTCAAATGGGTAAAAAAAAAATGTCTCACATCATTGACTATTGCACATACTGTGTATCTTTAATAAGGTCCCGAAAATACACATAAGATTCAAAACTCCAGTAAAAACATGAATCATATTACTCTGTTCAGGTGAAAAGATTTACATTACAATTACGGTGATTATACTAAACATTCACACACATTCATCGTTGCAGTTGGTATAACACTAGTGGCAGCGGGAAGAGGTTGAGAAAAATCTATAAGACATTACACATCCAGTTTTCACATCTTTGGCCTTAGTTTCACCCTGAAAAACTCGTCACGCCTCCCCAGCGCTGCAGGGGACGCTGAAGAGGTGTTAACTATAGAAAAATATGGCTATTATTAAGTTAATGAAATGTCACTGATTTGACATTAATTTACAAAGACGTTCATCTCGGAACGGATAAATGAGCAGCGATGTCAGAATCCACAATGAATCCATAAATCCACATGCCCAGAGTTTGGGTCTCTCAATGAATGTGTATTCATTAATATTTACACTAGAGGGGCTATTTTGGGCAAACCAGAGAAGATCAGAAAACTGCCGTGTCATTGTGTAAAGCAGTCAAATAAAGCACATAAAGCTGTGTGACCGCTCATTTGAATGTGCACACAGCTGACTGAAAAAAATATGACTCAAGTGAACAGGACAGGTGTGTTTTGGGGGGAAAACTCAGTCAAAACGATATGTCACATCTGAAACATTGATGAATGGAAGCAATTAAAGTTTGTATACTACTGCACAGACTTTTGTGTCTGCAGATGTGTTACTTAAGCTCCATTGGAGGACCATTAAAAAAGAAAAAAAAAAATGCCATGAGTTCTTGCTTGGCACATTTTGTTCATCTTCCTTGAACTCTCTATAGTACTTTATAAGTACACTATATTACCAAAAGTATTCGCTCACCCATTCAAATGATCAGAATCAGGTGTTCTAATCACTTGGCCTGGCCCCAGGTGTATAAATTCAAGCACTCAGGCATGCAGACTGTGAAACAAGACATTTGTGAAAGAATGGGCCGCTCTCAGGAGCTCAGTGAATTCCAGCGTGGAACTGTCATAGGATGCCACTTGTCCAACAAATCCAGTCGTGAAATTTCCTCGCTCCTAAATATTCCACAGTCAACTGTCAGCTCTATTATAACAAAATGGAAGCGTTTGGGAACAACAGCAACTCAGCCACGAAGTGGTAGGCCACGTAAAGTGACGGAGAGGGGTCAGCGGATGCTGAAGCGCATAGTGCAAAGAGGTCGCCGACTTTCTGCACAGTCAATTGCTACAGAGCTACAAACTTCATGTGACCTTCAGATTAGCCCAAGTACAGTACGCAGAGAGCTTCATGGAATGGGTTTCCATGGCCGAGCAGCTGCAGCCAAGCCACACATCACCAAGTGCAATGCAAGGCGTCGGATGCAATGGTGTAAAGCACGCCGCCACTGGCCTCTAGAGCAGTGGAGACGCGTTCTCTGGAGTGATGAATCACGCTTTTCCATCTGGCAATCTGATGGACGAGTCTGGGTTTGGAGGTTGCCAGGAGAACGGTACATTTCAGATTGCATTGTGCCAACTGTGAAATTTGGTGGAGGAGGAATTATGGTATGGGGTTGTTTTCAGGAGCTGGGCTTGGCCCCTTAGTTCCAGTGAAAGGAACATTGAATGCTTCAGGATACCAAAACATTTTGGATAATTCCATGCTCCCAACCTTGTGGGAACAGTTTGGAGCGGGCCCCTTCCTCTTCCAACATGACTGTGCACCAGTGCACAAAGCAAGGTCCATAAAGACGTGGATGACAGAGTCTGGTGTGGATGAACTTGACTGGCCTGCACAGAGTCCTGACCTGAACGCGATAGAACACCTTTGGGATGAATTAGAGCGGAGACTGAATGCCAGGCCTTCTTGACCAACATCAGTGTGTGACCTCACCAATGCGCTTTTGGAAGAATGGTCAAAAATTCCTATAAACACTCTCCTCAACCTTGTGGACAGTCTTCCCAGAAGAGTTGAAGCTGTAATAGCTGCAAAAGGTGGACCGACATCATATTGAATTCTATGAGTTAGGAATGGGATGGCACTTCAGTTCATAGAATGAGTAAAGGCAGGTGAGCGAATACTTTTGGTAATATAGTGTATGACTAAGAGGTTGTCACTCATTAATTAGGCAGTTCTGACTGTGCAGAAAAGCCTGCCTGCCTATTTGCTACAGTCCTACCTGAATACTTGGATGGATCATTAATTTGCTCTCGTGGGAATAAACCAACATGAAAGTGCTCATTGTGAATCCCCGCTCATGTTGCAGAAGACTGTCGGGTTACAGAGGATGGGCCAGGAAGGCATGTCCCGCTCAGTTTTCAAAATGCTAATTTTGGCCCCCGCACTTGTACAGCCTTGGTTTAATTTACTAATTTCATACAAACAGCATCTTTTCACCGTCCGTCCACCCAAATCATAACGAGAGCAGCTCTGTTTTGATAAAGCCGTATTTAATCGTTCATGCAGGTTGCCTCGGTTTTTACTCAGGATGAACAGGCAGTAAGAAGCCTAATGTGCAGCAGTGCGAGTGCCATTGGTATAATTAGGCCCAGGATTTCAGATGTCAGGGTAGAGACAGGCTACACTAATTGACCTAACAGAAGAGGTTGTGTTGGCTCTACGTAGCCTATGAGAAAGATATTCAGACGGTATGAGGGGCAGGAGGCTCTGAGCTTGGGCCACAAAGTGCCACATGCTTGGGTTGCCAAGGGATCAAGCGTCTGCAAGAGACACTGGGCTTGAGGTACCAGGGGTGCAGGGTGTAATGGTGGTTACGGTGGGAAGGCTAGGACAAGAAAATCTGAAATGAATGCCCCAGACAAGGCACTTTATGTAAACACAACATTAATAATAAGGATTAAAATGTGATAACATTTATTATAGCTTATAGTTTTTGCAGAGGTGTCATGCCCCTGCAACACATTTTATAGATTATCGTTGTAGAAATTTCTAAATGAGGTTTTCACAGTGTGCAGCAGGATTGAGAAGATTTGTCAAGCCAAAAAAAAAAAAAAGCTTCATGCTATGCCCCTACGGCTCATCTATAGAAGTGTAGACTGGTCCACGGCCTGTAAGGCACTACAAATTGCTCTGTTAACTGGTACACACATAAACAGTGCTGGCTTGCTTACCTGCTGATACAACTGAGAGGAAAGCTTTTTCACCTTGACATTTTCTGTGTTGCTATTAAAATAATAGTGAGCAGTGAATAATTAAAGTGCTTTCAGGATTTCACTCTGACACTCAGCGATGATTAGCTAACAGTGTATAAAACAACTAATCCGCCGATGTAGTTTACGTTGCATTGTATGACGGATTTAAGTGTTTCCCGATTAAATCCCTGCCAAATGCAGTGGGAGTTTGGCAGGGAGTTTGATAGCACTCTCGATTGTTTCTGCTATGCCACTTGAGCCAGCAGTCAGATATTATTGGAGGCCAGAAATGCAGTTTAAGCATGACCAAATTACTAGTTAATATATTCCCTTTGTATTTAGACAAGCCGTGTCAGTCATGCCACCTCTTGCCAGGCTGACGTCATTTAGAAGGCATCTGAAAGTCAGTTACCAACTCAGAGGATCAATAATTGTGTTGGCCTTCACAGAGAGTACAATAATGATACCGAGGCCTCAAAACCCAATTTTCTCACAATTAATCTATGTTTGGTTGAACAGACTAACTCCCAGTCTGGTGGGTTATTTCACCCCAAACACTGCATCATTTGTTCATCTGACATCTTTTCAATATTACAGCAGTGGGGTGGTGATGAATGTTTAGCAACCCTTAGTATTACTAAGAAACACAGCGTCTCTGCCTTAATAGCCTCGAACGATATTTGATTACACTCACTTTTGAGGATGCATGTGCTAAGCAACTAATTTCTCCACATTAACTGTTCTCCTTCAGAGTTAATGCGCACACAGACGTGGATGCTATTGACATATGGCTTAAGTAGGGCTTCTCTGCGTGTCAATCATCCTCCCTAATGCAGTGCATGCAGAGAACCGAGGCCTGTTCCGTTAGAGGGTCGGCGACACGTGATCGCAGGGAGCTCTGCAGTCAGCTGCCATTTAAATCTCCTTCTGCTCCTCGGTGCACCACTACCGTGACACAATTGTCTGAGGTACTGGAGCTTTTAATTGAAAGGTTTGTACTGGAAGTATCTTTCCTAAATGAAGTGTCATCTCAGTGGGATTTTCACTCTTATACCTTAGCCAGGCTCTCAGACTATAACTCTGGGATGGAAGGAAATCAGTTTAACATTCACATTTTTGTTAAATTGCGTGTGTAGGATGGACAGGTTCCTAATGTAGAGGTTTGTTTTTTCACTGTGAAGGATTAGTGAGGAGGGAAGCTGTAAGGATAAATATATTGTATATAGTATAATATACTGTATATACTGTCCATTGCCGTTCACTGCGATTCTCTGATTCTCCGGAAGAGAACGCAGCTAGACCTTTGAGACCTCTGCTGCATTTGCTCAATGTGGAATTATGATGAGACATTAAATTAGATGCTTGGGGCAAACATTAATGCTACACTATGTACACAGTTATCATGAGCTGTCTATTTTTGGCTACGAAATAGCAGCGGGAAGAAGCTGTAAACACAACACTGGTATTTTATCCTAATGACGCTTATATGATGAACTTCTTAGAGAGGCTATTTTGATATCCAGCTGATGCAGGACAATATTAGCATTCTGTCTACTACGCTAATATGTATAAGTCCAGTATTCACGTTTAGCTCTGCAGTTCTCTAAGTGGCTGCTTGAGAGCTCATTCCAATCCCTATAGACGTTAATGTTTAAAATGCTGAACTGTACATACGGTTTACAGCCTCTATAGCCAGTTTCCACATTCATCACAGCTCCACTCCTGCCTACTTTAATGTTAACCAAAAGCTAGACTGAGCCAGGCAATGTGAAGATGGCCACTGCCAGGGTCACAGAGACTGAGCTTCAAAACCATTCTTAAGGAAACCCGTAGGCCAAAAATGTAGCCTAAACTTGTTAGAGTTTTGAAGCAGAAGGACCTAAATGACACAGATGGGAAGTAGGAGTTGCAAACAAAGGCAATTTAATGAAATATATGAAATGAACAAAATGCAGGATAATCCAAAAAACAGATTAGGACCAAAACCACCACAAGAACTTGGGAACACAAGGAATTAAGGGTGGTAACATCGCAAGATACCTAAACAAGGTTAGCATCACATTACATCACAGAACAGAACATAATGGACCAGACGACTTGACAGAGAAGAAAGGGAAAGGCGGGGCTATATATACACGGGCAGAGGGGTGACGAGACATCAGTGAAACGAATGAGGGCGGAGCACACAAGGAGAAACCACACAGGGTAACAGAAAACACTCCAAATTCCAAACCAAGTCTTATCAGTTTGTTGCAGAAACTTGACGAGGCAATTCAAGCGAAGCCTTCGACCAACCTATTTCATCCTCACTCACGGGTGATCAGCTTGGTTAAGGACTTCACACAAGTATGTCTTGGTTTCCTCTGCATTGGTTGAACTCCCCCAATACTTCTCTGTACATTTCCTCTGCTTTTTTATTCCCCCCAAAGACAAATTCTCAGGTCAATGGACCATTCTTCCTCCTGACGCATTGGTTTGGCAGAGGTTGCCTGCACTGTCCAGTTTGCCCATGTTAGCGCCATTAACAATGGTTTACAAGGGGAAGCTGGCATTGGCTGCTAAGTCTACCAGGGCATGTGCCTTTAGAAGACACAGTGCTCACACAGTGTGCATTGTGCTGTGTAATGAGCCAGTTTGGCCCTCTATATAATTGTGTCTTTAAATGACCAGCAACCACAGCAGCCTCCTGTCTCAAGCCACACTTTAGGCGTAAGACCTGCTTTGGCATCCTTGAAAAATAGTGTCAGCTGAACAACAAATAAAAACTTCATGAGAATACGGTGCAGCCACAGGAAGACGAGAAACGACATAAACTGTCAAACATGCAGAAAACCTTTTAGTAATATACAGCTGGTATTAAGACGTCACCTCCTTGACCTGGCTGTCTTGTTGGGCGTTTTGTCAGGCACAGACACAAACAATCTGAATCACGGCTCCGGCAGTCTGGTTTGTGTGTGAGGAGTGTGTCGTTGAGCTCAGGGCTGTGTGACAGGAATAAGAACGACTCCTGGTTGTCCTCTTAGGGGCTCGGTGAATCTCTGCAGCTCTGCAGCTAATTGTCTCTGCCGCTGTGCGTCGGCATTCTGAATGCTGCAGCAGTGCTGTTCCTGTCACAGGCTGCTGTTTGCCTCTGGCAGTAATGAAGCTGGGGCTGCCTCACCTGTGAGGATATGAGCAGCAGGTAATATGAAAATAATTACTTTTAAGAAAAGACTTTCCTCCAGTGTTTTTCATTATTTTTATAAAATGAAACCGCTATTCTCCAATGATTTCCATAGACCACAACTGTAAGGAGTCAGGTAGTAAACAAACCTGTTTCCACAGTTCTTTGCTACAACTGAAAGGTGCGACTGCACTCATTATCTTTCTAACACGAGAAAAAAATAATATTGTGGCTTGTTTGTAATTTTTCAAACCAAACTCTGTCATACTGGATTTCAGGAGAACTAGTTCTGGTGGGACATTTGCACATGTGGAGGTGACCACTGTCATTAAAAGTTCAAAACATGCACCTTTTGATTAGAAGGATTGCTTTGAGTCCTTCCACTTTAGAGATTAAATGCAGTCACACTTGGTGTAACTGACAGGCGTAATACTGTAGCGGCTGGCTTTTTGTAATTTGTCCGTGCGTTGCCTTGAGTCAGCTGAACACCACTGAATGCGTTTATTTCGGGCTGGCACACAGCTTGCTATGTTGCAGCTGAGTTGCATTTTAATGACTCAGCACATTTCATTTTCTTCCTTATGCAAACCTCTTGATATTTGCAGGCCACTGTGACAGTGTACGCTGCCAGCAAACAAGGTAGCTTTGAAGTTGCTGTTTACAAGGACTACGGCGGTGTGTTTCCCAGTGTGCTGTCGAAGGCAGTGTACGCATGGTCGATTTACACCGATCAGGCGTATTTATATTTAAAACGTTCATCAGCAGTTTAACAACATTAAGCTAGCTAACGTCAGTAGCTACGTTACATACCGCGACGTGCTTTTTCATGTTGGAAGACGAATTCTTGTAGACCGTGACATAATTTGTTTGCAATAAGCACAACAAACATTTAAACTGAAACGGTCACTTTTTGTGGCAAAAATGTCACACATGGGTTTGAGATAAGGCCACAGGTGATCGGTGGGAGTTTCTCCAGGTGTTTCTCCAGTTTCTTCCTGCATTGTATGAATTGTATGGCATGACGTAGCGAATCAGCGAATTAGCAGAAACAATTTAATTTCTCAGAATTTTGAAAAAATAATAAAATAAAATAAAAAAATAATCAGCTGACGTAAGCTCAAAAGTAGCGAGTAACGAGAGCATCAACAGAAATGTAGTGGAGTAAAAAGTACAATATTTGTCCTTCAAATGTATTGGAGTAAAAGTAAAAGTATCCCCCAAAAATAATAGTCAAGTAAAGTACGTAACATTATGACAAATATTGTGAAGGTCTCCCTTGTGCCTCTAAAACAGTTGTGACTCATCGGAGAATGGACATGAACCTTCTGAGGGTGTCCTGTGGTGTCTGGCAACAGAATGTTGTTAGTGGGGGCCTTTGGGTCCTCTGAGTTAAAGAGAGGGGCCACTGTGGATCAGGCTTGATCAAGTGCATCCCACAGATACTTGATCAGTTCGGGATCTAGTGAGTTTGGAGGCCAGGTTAACACTTTGTGCTGTGCTTCATGTTTTTTGAGTTGTTTCTAAACTGTAGTTTGTCTGCATCTTGCTAGGAATGTCTGCTGCCATTAAGGAGTGTCATTGCTATGGGATGGAGGTGTCTGGTCTGGTCTAGGTGGATGGTATATGTCTAAGTAACATCTACATGAATGAATGCCAGGTCCAGAAGTTTCACAGCAGAACATTGTCACAAAATGGTCAATGTTATTTACTTCACCTGTCTTTGATCAAGAGATATACGTGTAATTGAGGGTGACTGGTCAATAGTTTTGGCAAAGGATGACCAAAAGTTTGGCATTTTGGGAAATATATGTATTGTTATACCAGTATAGGTTCTACTTTCATTTCTATATGTAAATATAGAGGCTTAAGTCATGAGTTGCTAGTTTATATTAGCATAGAGAGAAGACTATTAACAGCCTGAAGCAGTGATGGAGCTTTTTATGTAGATTGTAACTCCAGTCTGGTAGTATGTTGATATCTGTCTCATTCCTGGATGAATTAATTTTTTAATTTTATTTTCCCCTCATTCTGTCTTTTAGACTATAACCCAGTTGGGGAGTATTACTACGTTTCAATATCGGATTTAAATCACTGTTGTTCACATGTGAAAAAAATAAACTTAGTTTTTTTGGCCAATTTGCCACTTTTGCAAGTGCTCCTCAAAAGCTCCTCCACTAATGGAATCCAGCAGTCTGAATATATTGACATGATGAGACTAGACTTTCATGTGGCTATACGAGTCGGTTTGTGCCAGCGCTTGTCATCAGAGATATTTGATTCTGACGCTGGAGATTTAATGTGACAGAGCTGGAGGATGACCAGAGAGGCGAAGAAAGGCAATATAAGACTGCTGAACTGATCTCAGGGCGCTGGTGCAAATCTGGGAAATGAAAGTGCTCACAGTTAATCTGAGTGAATGCTGATGTTGTACGCCAAACAATTAGCTGCGTTTATATCCACACCTGCTCACACTTAGATGCACCGGCTTCAGTGTGGCAGGTTCCACATAACTACCCTGGAAGATGTATTTGCACCATCAAATGTTGGATAAAAGACAGCTGCTGTTTCTGTTGTGGGACGGAGGAGGGTTGATGTAGAATAGGAACAACATAAAAATCACGCCTCAGTCTCTCCAAGGTAAATAAAAGTCTATTTTTTTCTCCATCCCTCAGTAGAACAGCAAAATGCTTCTCCATCCTCTAGGGTTCTTAGCGCACTGACCCTGCCATCTTTGTTCATGTCCTGGTTCGCCGTTACTTTGATCCTGAGACACTTCCCTCTTCTCTCTCAGTGGTTTGTGTGCTCCTCATCGTTTCATCGTGACGTGCTTCAGAGACACCAAAGAGAAAATGTCTGGAGTACAACAGTGTATTTTTGCGTGTTATATAAACAGACAATGAAAGGAATAAATCTTCTTTGCTCAGGTACTTTAGACGGATAAAGTATGTGTTTGATCTTAAAATAGATCATTTGACAAAGTCTTAAAGCCAGGTGGAAAAGGTTATACTGCAGAGCGCTGCCCTTCAGCAGACAAAGCATACTTCAGAAACAAAAGGTTGGAGATGGGTGTAACAGCTCAAGAACAGGAAAGAGCGACTTTGATAGTGTTTCTTTATCCGGCAGGTGCCTACCTGGACTGGTGAGCTTTCTTTTTTCAAGACCTCGTCTTTCTTTTTATCTGTGACGGCTTTGAGGTTTGAAGCATTTAGCCAGGATACGTCTTCCCTTTTCCAACTGCACAGTGATATAAACTGTTCCAGTAATCAAATTTTAATCTAGAAGACAAGATGTTTTTAAATACAGTCGCTGTGAAGTCGAAAAGAGAATTTCCACGTGGATTCCTCCATCTTCAGCTGTTCCGTGACACTGTAGATACAGTATATTCCTCTCTGCATATACATGTACCCTTGTTGTTAGTGAGCACAAAGCACTTTGAGTCAGTCTTTAGAACAATGCCAAAATAAGTCTCTCTCCTTCTTTCAGTAATCTGCCTGTTTTGGCTGTGTAAATTTAGCCAGCCTCTTCAGCTGCCTAGCATATACTGTAAATTACAGAATAATTTTGTTGATTAGCTAAAGTAAAAAAGGGCGTCACATGATCGAAAACTGCTTATTTCTTCACTATTACACCAGAGAGGTTTCACGGATGATTTGCTGTAAAAAGTTGCTTTTCTCTACTCCCTTGCTGACATTCTCATTTCAGCACAAACCCTCCACGAGGTTCAGAATCTGGCACTGAACGATGCACTTCTGAGCTGTGTTCTCAGATTTGTGTATATGCAGTGTGAAAGGTCCCGTGTGGGCGGCTAATCGCTGCTCATGTGCTGAGGTTATATAGATGAGATAAATACAACAAAGGGCTTTGCATGCCTGCGGGTTAAGACACTGGAAAACACAACAGCGTAGTAAAGTTTTCATCTGATATTTTTTAAAAAAGGAAGACATCATAGGGACGAGTTTCTAGAAGCATTCATATACAAATGTGTAGTGTAAGGTTTCGGACAAGCACGATTTGAATTTGTGTGAAAGGATATTATTGCTTATGAACAGACCATCTGTTTCTGTGACTGCTAATGTAAACAAATGTATTCCAATAGGAGATGGATTGTCACCAAGGTGGCTGTTTCCTCTGTGTCTAAATCAATGGTGTGTGGACAATTGTGCCTAAAAGAATATTAGTATCAGCAGGGATGGAGATTGTTTTAAAAAAAAAATGCGAATAATGGGAATAATCTATATAGCTATGTAATGAGATACAAATTCAAAAGAGCAAACAAGTGTTATTTTGTTTGTTAGTTTAATCTTTCCATAAAAAAAAAAAAAAAACAGCACTACCACGGCTGCAGTGAAGTTTTGCATTAGAGCTTTTATTCAAGTTCAGCCATCGTGTGTTGAAGAGAAATCTGCCTGGGCCTTCAGAATTAAAACTGCAGGCGGCTGAAGCTTGAAATACATTGCAATGATGCCGTTCCGTTTAGTCAATCACATTTCAAGTTCATATATGTAGAGTTTCTCTGTGGCCCATGCTAGCGTCAGTGTTTTCATGTCCTCTGACTGGAGGGTCAGAGGGCGGCTCTGTTTTAAGCCAAGCTAGCAGTTCATGTGTTGCAAGCTGCACAAGCAAACCGTCCCCATTAACGTTTGGATAGCTGTTTTTTGATCCCACAATGACGGAAAGAGGCAAGGCAGTTGAGTTGGTTGCAGATCTTCTTAGAAATTTATTTTCACAGCAGACTGTGAGAAGCTGTATATTGTGAGGAAAGAACACCCAATCCTGGAGCTAGATAGCCAGATCCAGCCAGGAAATGTATCTAATCTATCTATCTTAAAATGAATTATATTTACATATTTTATGTCTATTTTTGCCATTTTATTGGGTCCACATTGATGTTTCTGCTGGATTTGACGTATGTGGCGTTGGTGTTGCAGTGAACTTTTTGAATACTTTCTTGCTTTAATGGCGTTCATCTTGCTATATGAGATATGATGCAATGCCTTGTTTTACTGAGCATCTGAATATTGCTGATGGTTCCTGTGGCAGTGGCGTCGTACCGATTAAGAGGTGCTTTGAATAAGGTGGCAGTGCATAGGTGGAAAATGCACGGCCCACCACTGTTATTAACGATATTGTCGGACAAAAAACAACATTGTACGTCAATTTTTATTGATTTGTCGAAAGGCATTTGACACTGTTTACCACGGTATTTTGAAACTTAGACTCCTTCAGTCGGGGCTCTCATATGATGGTCTGTGTTCTGAATTCGTTACTGTTCACAAGGGTGTGACACAGGGTTCAGTGTTAGGTCCCCTCATATTCATTATTTATATCATTGATGTCTAGATACTTAATCTCAATTGGATTTTCCTGGTTAAATAAATGTTAAATGGAAAAAAGAACTGAACACTGAACAGAAGAAGAAGGCAGTAAATGCATCTAACCAAAGAACAAGATGGACAAGATGCAGCAAAGAATGCAGAGTGCGATACAGATTGTTTTCCTTGAGGCATTTGGCTACTTTCCTTGTGTCAAGTTTTATTCTGAATTGCCTGGACAGATTGTATTCTCTCTTCATGTAGGATGATTGTTAGACATTGGATCGTGAATGTGAAGCATAGCTGTGGTTTACTGACACCCTCCTTCCTTTCCTTACATTGGTTTCCTCGGTGTGTCGAGCTGCCCTTATCAACAGATCGCCACTAGACAGAATCTGCTTTATTGCTGCTCTGGCTCAGTTTTACATTCACAAAACCATTCTGGCAGCATCCTGAGTGTTATGACAGCACGCTGACGGTAACATTGTCCCAAAGGAAATAAACCAATTCATTCAGTGGACAAGTGTGCTTATGGTGCATTCTGGGGGATAATGGAAAAACCTTTTGTGTGGTGGATTCGATGAAACTACATTTACTGGGGTAGTGTGTGTGTGTGTGTGCACGCACCATGTGATACTTTTGATAAAAGAAGGTAATGATAAACCATGTGCATGCATGTGTGAACATGGTTTTAGTACAGCTGATAGGTGCATGGCGTGTGTGCTCTCTGGCACACCCGGTGTCCTTCTGAATCCTTGTCTGGATGCAAGCACAGCAGATGCAGGGCGCCTCCTTCTATCATGGGCCGTGATCACTAACACGTTTGACCTGCTGACTGCTCAGTCAGGGCAAGAGTATCGGCTGTTAGCACTTTTTACAGAACGGACCACTGTCTATGGTGTCAGTGCTCAAAGCCTTCTGTTACAGCCTTGCCCTTAGAAACTCCGTATAGTGAAGTCAAGGTCTTCCCAAGAAATATGTGTGATTTCACAACATTTAAAGCGACGTCCTGAGGTCTCATTAAAACTTTGCGCCATATATTCTTTATTTTTCTTCCCACATGTAATTGGTGGTTGAGAGTTCTTTGCACATCTTTTGAATCATGTGTCGCTGGCTTCTTCTTTCACTAATTCAGCCACAGTCTTGCACTGCGAATCTTAGTGCTTACCCTTTCGCAGCCAAGTGGCCACTCAGCCACGTAATAACATCTTAATATTAGCAACACTACTTGAGTTATTCTCTTAAATAAACTGCTCATTATAGGGCCTACGAAGTGGAGTGATTGTTGGATAAAATAACTTCTGGGCATTTACTGCAACCAGCTTAACAACATGGAAGCCATCGCCACAACATAGTTGAGAAGGGAGGGAAGAACTGCATGAACATATGGTACTTTATTTATATATTTATTAGTTTGCCCATATTGTGTTTTGTGCAGGAATTCAGCAGCCTCCCACAAACATGCCACAATGAATAAGTCACCAGAGAGAGAGCATTTGTGCTGCAGCAAATGGCTTCTGAAAGATGGAGATTTATGTTTGACACCGTCATTACGTAACAAGTGTCACAGAAGGTAAGCACTGCTAGATGCAAATCCAGTTTGAATTCAGACAAGCCTCACACTCCACAAGCCATGGCGCTGGTGGATCTTTTATCACTTCATTTTTATTTTAGAAAAGAGAGACAATGGCTGATTGTTTTTGAAAGGTGGTCTTAAAGAACATTAGTCAAAATCCTGTTTATGCCACAAAGCTGTTTCAGCATATGCTAATTTATTAACCATAAAGGTAAAATGTTAAAACGCGCATACATTCACCTTAATATTCAGCTGAATCTTCAGCAGCACATAAAGGAAATTTGTTTTATCTTTGTCTTGTGTAGTAGCTTTAGTTTTGCTTCAGTTGTTGAAAGTGGTTTTTAATTGGCGCTCCTTCCTCTTGGTTAGAGATTTCTAGTTCTGCTTGACATTTGCTGAGCTCAAAGCAGCTACAGTGTAAAGATTTTTCACTGATCCTCCTGGTCTGGGTCAAGTTTGTTTAGCTTGATTATGTTTATTTGAACACTGTGTGAAAATGTGTCTTAATGGAAATTATTGTAGTTCTGGTCAGACACAGACACAAACACAAATCAGGATTTCTGATGTTTCTGTTTATTCCCCAAATCCCCACCAGTCATTCAGAGCTCAAGAAGCTACTTGAATGAGCGGTTTGACTTCTTCAAGAAACTCTGCAAATCCAGTTGCCTTTCTTAAACGTTTTGAGATATATCATGACGTGGATGACTGAGAACATTCACAGACATTTTGTTTCTGCCACCTATTTTGTCTACTTTCCTTCATCTTCTCCTTTGTCTACTCTTGACCTCCTAGCCAAACACAAGTTGTTGTTGTTGCTGTTGTCCTTGATAACAACCAGACCTTTCTGCTCAGTGTATTCTCTTTGAGATCAGGTCACAAGTCTGGCACTGTGTTACTAACATGTTGAAAACGTTATGGCCACATTTGTTACTCTGCCTAGCCATGAATTTTCCAATCCCCTTATCTTCAGCGTTTAGTGTAGATGTCCCCAACTGAGATCATGAATATTGGAAACATTACATCTATGATCAAGTTAGCATTTCAGCTGAAAGCACTGCAGTTTTTATCTGACTGCCACACTGAATCTTCAAAAAGCAAGATTTTATTTCTATAAATGCCAATTTATATGTAGATTATGTTTGAAGCTTGTTTTGTTCCCTCCAGTCCAACATTTGGAGCTATAATGTCATAGGTTGCTGATGCGTTTTAAAATGACCTAACCATTTCATAGGGTTCTTTTCTCAGAGAAATGCAAGCATTTATTTCTCCGGGAGGTATAGAGGAACACACTTGCAAAACTATTAAACTCCAAGACTAAAGTCTCATGCAAAAGACCTCAGTCTAATAAATGAAAGTGTGGAAGACATTACTACCATTTGCAGGAATTCTCTTGTGATCAGGAACAATGCTCCAGATTGCTGGCACACTTTAGTGAGTCCAATTTAGAGCGTCCCTGCTTCATTTTTTAAAAGGCTCAGTTCAGAGCGACACTAATAGTTTCATGTGCGACAGATTACGTGATGGTAATATCTTGAGGCCAGGCTCATCTCCCGTGCTTGTTAGAGCTCAAAATGACATCACGGTTAACAACTGAAAATAAGTATAGGGGACAGCACGATATATATATCATGTTGTGTATATAAACACGCATGTTAATTTCTGCTTCTATTGAATTCTGCGGGGCTCTTCCAACAGGTTTCGATAGTGATGACGATCTGACATTTGAGTTAGCATGTTGCACCACTTCCTTTTTAGCTTGTCATAGGTGTTCCTCGTTTCTTTGTACAGCATCTTACTTCAATTTACACCATATGCTTGCTGCACCATAACATCTGTTTTGCCTAATTTAATACTTAACGTGATATATCAGGTCTGCTAGCTTAGCAGTTAGCAATGACTTCCTTCGCCTTCTCCACCTCATGCTCAGCATGTCAGATGTAAGGTGTTAACTTTGTTGTATTATTTAAGTGTTTTCACAGTATTGAAGGAGAGGTTAACTGAATTGGAGGCGCTGGTCAGCACAGTGGAAAACAACCTATTAGATAGACTTGGATAAACTGGACCCAGTAGTTGGTGTGTACTAATCAGAAGTTAGTTCAGCAGGTTAAGAACAAATATTTTCTCTGTTTTTATGGCAGGCAGCAATGAGTATCATTGTCCATTCCAAGAATACCAAGCCACAGCTTTTCCTTATGGCTGGCTGATAACCTGTAACTGGTGGTATATAATTTGGTTCTTTAGAAAGTTAGGCAGAGAAATCCCAAGTTACAAAATGTGAGAAAAAGCTTTGATGTCGTGGTGGTGGTGGTGGTTGGTGAGGGGGGTGGGAGCAGTTATTTTGAATGTAAAGTTGTAAAGCTTTAAATTCATCTCGTGTTCTACCAAATAACAAAAGAGGATACGAAAATAGCAGTCTCTCAAATACAGCTGACGGCGCATCTGTCACAGAAACCAATACTTGGAATGTGATCCACATAATTTATCCGGCTTTATATTTGCCCTTTGTGATCTTCAATATCAGGATCATGACCTGTACAGTGTGTGTGTGTGGTACAGGTGCCTCTAATCCACCATCTCAAACGTTAGTGTTTTGGACCGCCTTACAAAATGTAACTCTGCCTCTAAGTCAAAATGTCACACATTTTATAAATACTTAAGATTTTCATCTTTTGCTCTGTGGCTTTCTTTAACTACTAACCTACAGTAAAAATGTTAATAGGGCATACATTGCTGCAGAGCTTGTGAAATGCCACGCATGGCAGCAGCTCTTTCCTTTCTCCACAGATATCAGCCACTTGACTTTAAAATGCTTCAATGGTCTGATATTTCATTTATCACAATAACAGTTTTATAATTTGCGCCTGCAGCCCATTGATATAGCACTGAAAGCCTCTTGCACTCCTCTGATTGTATAGCAACTACTTATGATATGTGACGGGCTAAGTGCATAGGACTTCACTGGAAGACCAAAATTGCCGGACATAACAAAAAGCAAGCCTTACTTGGATGCCTATTTGTTGTCCAGGCAATCAACAAATCACAAGGAGCCCACTACAGTCCATGAAACACAATAAAAACAAAGGAAAGGAAAGTAGAAACGGGAAAAATGAAGAAACAAAACTTGTGCAGAACCGGTGATTTGCAAGAGGTGTATATATACACTCTGAGGTGAGTAATAGGGTGACTGGACACAGGTGGTGCTAATAACAGGAGTGAAACTAAAGACAAGAGGTAAGACTAACTGAAAAGACTGGAGACAACATGGTTAAAACCACCTTCACTTTTCCATGTAGCCTTTTATTGCCTCTCCTAGTGATTTTAAGCGGTGGTGATTTTGGTTTCCGCTATACATCTTCTGGGTTTCCTGCTCTAAGGGCCACTTCCTCACTGAGGTATCTCTGTAATGGAGCTCGCAGGAGCCTGAGCCTCTATCTAAGCTAGAAAGGATTTACACGACTGAGCAGTGATTGTGAATGCTGTCCCAACATCACTGAGTCCCACTGGGCCACTTCAGGGCCAATAAGATGACAGCCTGCTGACAGTGAACATCTTTTTAAGAAGATTGTTGTCTTTCCTTTATGCAGCTAAGGGGTGTACTAGGGACACAAGAGTGAACATGAAAGACACTAATAGAAATGTATTGCAGTGAATATCCAGTCAACACATGTTCTACTTGATGAATGCATCTCGTTGTCTCACAGATTGATAACACACAGTACACAGAGAATCTACTTTGTTAAAACAACAATGTCTCGTTGATATCGTGTGGAAAAATACAATCCGCAGCATAATGTGACACCTGGGTCATTATTATTATTGGTTGTACCTCACCGCCATTGTTATCAACATACCAGAAAGGATGGACTTTTATTTTAGCTGCATGGATGAATTTCAGTTCCTCTGTGGTGTTCTGCTCAAGCATATTTCTTATCTTATAGGACAGTTAACGGTGTCTTAAATAAAAATCATGTTGCTTTATCTTGGTTAAGTGCACTCTAAAAGTACCTATGAGAGTCAGCTGTAATCTACAATGCAGAAGAGACTGGTAATAGATGTGAATCAGCAATTGCAGTGGATACAAAATATTCACCTAACAAAGTTGAGAAGTTGACAAAAATGGCAACATAGTTGCTGAATATAACCACAGCTGACACCAAATATAGGCAAGGCAAGTGTTTAAGACTGTGTACCTTCCATCCACTGACATAATGTTAAGCTTATGCCTTTTTGAGTTTTATCAGGAAAAGACAGGTATTTGTATGCAGTTGTTAAACAGGAGAGTTTCATGTTGTGATTCATAAAGCGTATTTGTATGGGGGAAATCAATCTGAATTTTTATTTCCAGAACCAGGACTCCAGAAATTGCTCTTATGAATGAAGCGGCAACCTTGGTACTGAAAAACGAAACTAACACAGAAATACAAAATGCTCAAATGAGGCTGGTTGAGCTTCTTCAGGAATCCTGTAGTTGACATCATGGAAAGTTGGTCCATGTTTATAATACAGTCAGTGTTAGAAACACAATTTTATGTATTTTATTATTTTATATTTATAGACATGCACATAGTCAGAATGTAAAGTGTCACCACTCTATATAAATCTACACTGACACCTCATGACACAACTCCACACTAACTAAAGAGACAAAGCTGCATAAAATACAGCTTTCTTGTGAAGCTTGCATGTGGTAATACAATTGCCTTGTAACCATTTCTATTTTGTTGTTGAACTTTAAAGAGAGCCAGGACTTTATGCTAAGCTAACATTTCTTCTTGAACTCCATACTCGATGCTATCGTACTCCTGTCAATATTGCCAACTGTCGGACATCACTGTTAAAATATTCCTTTAATAAACTAGCCTGGTGTGCATGGTCAATCTTTATCTCTGGCTGTAAAATACTAGCATCAGAAACATAGAAAATCCTTTACTGAAATGTAAAAGCATGTCTAGTAAGAATACGTCACGTTATAGTACAACAAAACATTAAGCAGTAACACTGTGGAAGCTCAAACACATTATTTCACACACGCTGTTTGTTTTTTTAAATAACCGTCACTGTGCGGCGCAGCAAAAATGAATCACCAGTTTACAGCCAAATGTAAAGTAATGGCTGCACAGATAAACAACGACACAGTCTCATGCAGTTTGGGTGAAATACTTGGAAAGGAGTGAGGTGGCATTAATCACTCAAAGATGTCCTTGTTCTTTTTAATTATTGTACTGAAAAATTAAATAAAAACCTCTGGTCCTCTTTTGGGGTCGCTGGGTGCTTAGGAATCCTTTCAGTTTCCTTTCGTTCACTTTTTGAAATACGACGAAATATGTTCAAAACAAAGTTGACTGACTGGATGGTATTGAAATGCTAATATATTCCTTCCTTTAGATTGAAAGGGAAACTCACGTTGAACGTAAATCTTCTAATACCATACAGCTTCTGACTGACAAGAATATCCGCTGCAGTCTTTCACGTCCGCGTCTGCTCTCCAGAGTATGGAAAGTTCCCATTACCATATCATAAGATTATAATAAGCCATTTACATGCGTCAGTACTTGCAGCCTTGGAGGCAGCAGCTTTACAGTAAAAAATCAAATCAACATAAAGATGAAGCAGTTGAATACTGTGAGTGTGAGCCCTGCAGAACCAGGCTATGTTTAACATCACCATGAACCGTTCCACTTCCACTCAATCACCTGCTACCCAGGAGCTCAGAGCAGTGTGGAATTACGGACGAAAACAAAACATTGCTGAACGCCGCTGTTACCAGCCGCTACCAGATGCAGTAACCTTTTAGGACCATTCGCTGTGTTGTTGCAATTTCCATCCTCTAGCTTAAAATGACACCATCATTTATTGATGTGGTGTTTCCCAAGCTGATATGGAACCCCTCTCAATAATTAATCTAATGCAAGACCTGACCAGGCTGAGAGAGCGGCGTGCTGCTGCTATTGGTGCTCCACTAAGGACCACAGTGATCATTTGGCCCCAGTCTGGGTTATTTCCATCTCCCCGTTTATCACTTTTATTATAGCTGCGATGAAACACTGCGCGTGCTTCAATAAAGCACTTACGGGCCTTTGCTTGTTTAATACATTCCTCTCTCACTGACAGGCCCGCTCTAATCTCATTTTCCCATGAGTCACTGTGGCTAATATCACGGCCGCCCGCCGCTCATACCCCAGTGCAATTACAGCTCTCACTACATATATAAGAAACATATTACATGCAGGGCATGTCTACATGTGAAGGGACAAAAGATCGCGCTACTACTTTTTAGAGTAATACCAAACTTTAGAACAACATTCATTATAGCCTTTGATGCAACAATCCATTTTCTGCAGCTTGCCAAGGTTTGACATTTCAATAGTTTAGTGGAGTGCCTCAGTAATCTTTCTTAACTTATGTCCTCAAGTCAATGCAGAAGCCAGAATATGTATCATCTCTGTGCCATTTTGGGTCAGTCCCAGGGTCTCATCCTAATTTGACAGGTGAGGCAACCAGAGCCACTTTCGTCACATGCCCAAATGACTTGTTCTTGCAATGTGAAAGTGTTGCTCCAAGCTTCTTCTTCCTGGTGTCTGAGTTCCTCACATGTCCCTGAGATTATAAAACCACGACCGTTGTGAAGCTGCTGTTTCTTCCAGGATATTCACAGCAAGGCACGCTGACAAATTAGCTGCAGTTTTATCCTTTATCTAACCCCCAACTATGAAGAGGACATGGGAATACTTGAAAACATTCAGTTGGGAAATATATCTTCCAAGTCAGTTTTGCATCCTGTACTCAGAGTTTATAATGATGGTCTTTAACCCTGTTGTGCAACAGTAGTCCATGGCTTCCTGTGGATCATAGCCTCTTGTCTTTTAGAATCTGAGTTTTTTCAGTTGTTACACAATATGGCAAACTGTTTTATGTCGCAGTATGTTGAAGCCAGCCAAACGTCTCTGTATCATCAAACATAAAGCAGAGATGGTGAGTTTGCCAAACATGGCACTCATATTTCTTCGGATGAATCTTGAAAGACTAAATGGCTCATTGCAGTGGCCTTGGCATTGTGCACTAATCAGGCATAACATTATGATATTATAATGTATTGTGTAGGTCTCTCTTGTGCCTCTAAAACAGTTATGACTCATCAGAGAATTGACATGGTCCTTCTGAGGGTGTCCTGTGGTGTCTGGCAACACATTGTTGTTAGTGGGGCCTTTGGGTCCTATGGGTTGAGGGGAGGGGCCTCTGTGGATCAGGCTTGTTCCAGTGCTTGCCAGGCCATGTTAACACCTTGTGCTGTTTTTCATGTTCTTTTAGTTGTTCCTAAACCATTTATTGTGTGGTGTTTGTTTGTGTGTGTCTGTATCAGGCTGCATCCTGCTGGGGATGGCTGCTGCCATCAAGTAGTGTCATTGCTATGGGATGGGGGGGCCTATTCTGGTCTAGGTAGTTGGAACATGTACATGGATGCCATGTCCAAACGTTTGCCAGTAGAACATTGTATTGTCACAAGACGGTTAATGTTATTTACTGTTAATGGTTTTAATGATGTGGCTGATCTGTGTGTATACCTGCAGCTTCGCTTCAACTACACACTCCATTGAATATGCTCATAAGCCTTGAGGTGTGCAGATTGGATGAGTAAACTCCCCTTAACCAGTGTCTTTGCAAGCTGATCCATCGCTGCAGAAGACATTGTTATTCTTGAATCTCATGTTTGACTGTGTGCCTTAGTCAGCTTTGCCAAAGACTTGTTTGGGTAGACTGGGAAAAGGAGCATCCCCATGAGATATCTTTCACAGAAAGGTGGAACCCTAAGTCTCTACCTGCCATTGCAGCCTGCATGAAGCACTGTCACATGTTTCTGACTCAAACTGAAGTCATGCAGAACCACTTTGAGGGAAGCAGAAAATCCGTCTGTGGTCTCAAAAGCACCATCCTTCTGCTCTGCCTCGTCCTTGATTCCCAGACTACTATAATCTAGCAGCATCCATATTCATAAGATAAAGATTGTTTCCTAACTTCAGTTGTACTCAAGAATGCAAGCAATCTTATGTACACTAGCACGAACATACATCTCTACAACGAGTAGATAATCTTGCCTCCAGCCATTTTGTTGTGATTATGGAAGACCAGATAAATCAAATACCAAATTTTATTTATTTCCCCGTTGAATTTAATAGAAGCTGATGAGGTAATAATGGTCAAAGGTACCAGGATACACTGTGCCTCCACTTTATATTGTTGTCACTACCGTTCATTGTGATAACCTGAGTATAATGATGTTCTTTAAAGTTGGTCTGGAAAGTATTGCAGACATGTTTATCATAATGTGTATTAATGCATTATGTGTTGGCATAATGGTAACACTTAATGCATCTCAACAATTTTGCCATTGACGCATTAATGGAATTAGCACCTAGAGGTCTGGAAGAGGTGCTGAGCTCTAGGTGAGAAAGCATAACGTTTAACCTAAAGCATACTGAGACACATCAGCTGGTCCATAATGGAACAGATGATTTCTATCTGCTGCTGAATCAGTACCTTGTGAAAACAGGACGGTAGTTTAGTGACTTTAGCTGATTTAAATATTGTGTGTCTGCTCATTTTGCAGCAAAGCAGCACAACAGCATGCTTTGCATATTATTTGTGCACATATCCATGTATCCATCTATTCAGTTTTGTTTTTAGAAAAGACTGATTCCAAATTAGCCCAAAGAAGCTGACATCAAGCTCATTAAAAGTTCCCATTTAACACAATGCAATGTGGTGAGACGACATTAGGCAATATAT
The DNA here is from genome assembly GCA_005024645.1 of Planiliza haematocheilus. Classification (NCBI taxonomy): domain Eukaryota; kingdom Metazoa; phylum Chordata; class Actinopteri; order Mugiliformes; family Mugilidae; genus Planiliza; species Planiliza haematocheilus. The sequence goes on along the minus strand of SRSE01000649.1, from coordinate 5,422,282 downwards.
AGGCCAAGCCTTGTTTTCTCTGAAATGTGATATAGCCTTACTTAAACGTAAGCAATTCTGTTTTCAGCCTTTTTACTATGGAGTCACTAACTTTTTTTTTCTTTAAACTTTGCAAAATGGGTCACCAGAAAGACTTAATTATAAATGCAGTACATTTGACTGTTAGTGTAAAGTCCTTATGTGGAATATAAAACAAAGATCAGAGAGATCAGAGAGCCATTTATCTCAATAGCAGGTTATTCTATTTCTCAATTCCATGAAGTCTGTGCAGTGGAAGAGTTTTAATCCAAAGATAGCATAGATCTAATTTTTTTCCTCAAAGCAATAAAACCACAGGGAAAGAAAACGGTGAGAGAACCAATTCCAACACTGAAGTCACATGAGCGCAAACCACATCATAGATCTGCAGTTTATCTACTCAAAAACAATAACTCACCGTTTCCGCTGGCAGCGTATAGTATTTCCTCGCCGTAGCCAGCAGTGTGTTGCAGCTTGGCTCTGAGTTTAAATCTCATAAGGACGTTGAAGAACACTTAACTTGAGATCAATAGTGTTTCTGCCTCTGAGCCTGCCGTTGTTTCCCAGTGGAGCCCCGGTCAGCTCGCCGAAGTTCAGTGTGTCTCATTAGCATGCAACACAACACCACATTTGCGTTACAAGTGTGTGGTCAGCTGCCTTTGTTGCTTTATCTTATTGCTTTTAATCAGTCAAACACTGAGTACAGAGCAAAGTTGGAGTGCGCTTCGATCTCGCCGCTACAAACTGCATCAGAGTGCACAGTCAGGTAAATTACCTTGAACAATAGGATTACCTACGCCCACTGTGAAGCACAAGACAGACTCAAGAGCAGGAGGTCTTCATTAAGTCATACTTTTTAAGAATTTGTTGTCGTAGTCATTCACTTCTCTGTCGAAAGTGTTCTTTTTCCGAGCTGTTTCTATAAAAATGAGCTTGGTTTTGTGAGTGAGGAGTTCAGCAGTCTTTATGAAGTTCCTTTACAACTGCATCTCATTCTTCTTCATTTATTTGCTGAAGCAAACCGCCCCGCGCCTTTGCTGTTGTTTCCAAATTACTAGCATGGACATTGATCACCGGTAATTTCTCATTCACACGTTCACAGAGAAACACAGGCAGACAAACACACACACACACACGTTCAGGCATGGCAACGAAGCACACATTAACAGAATGATTTATCGGGAATGCTTTTGCAGGGACATTGCTTTATTTTACAGAGTACAACAGATGGATGGAGTGGGAGGTACACGCTCTGAAAATGTTGTGGATCAAGGGGTTTCACAGATGTAGCACCAACATTCCTAACGGAGCAAGAAGAATTGAGACTCCCTTTAATGTGTGTGTGCGTGTGAGAGAGAGAGAGAGAGAGAGAGAGAGAGAGAGAGAGAGAGAGAGGTCCGGGGGTCAGAGAGAGAGAGAGCAACCGCAAAATGGATGGGTGTGTTTCTATTTTTGCTGCTGGGCTAGTCAGCAGACATGTCCTGGTGAGTCAGGGTATATGTCGGGACAGTGACATACAGACACACTGACAGAGGAGATAGAGGGTCAGCCTAGTGCATCCTGGGAAAGGTCTGGTCAGTGCACAGCTTGACACAAGTGAGTCTGATATGTGTAGTTTAGGATGGATCAAGGGGAAAAAAATAAAAAACTCAGGGGAGTGAATACCATATGATACGGAGATAACGGAGAGACGTGATTAAACGTGAATTTACTGGGGCAGCATTAATTGGCAAGGAGACACTACATGTTGAAAATAGTTCAGCTTGACTGCAAATTTCATGAGTATCCTGGGAATATGTGAGTGCGCCTCATAAAAATACAGTGAAAAGGAAAAAGAGGAGGGAAACTGGAGATAAACAACGGAAAGAAGTGGATTGAGAAGCTGAGCGGAAAACACTGAAATGTTGGATGGAGCATCCGTTGCTGGAGGCTCAGAAACTACTTTTGAGAAACTACAGAAACCACACATAGCTGACTGTCATACAAGTGCTCTTCTTTGTGCTTCTTTACCATTAGGGCACTGTGACTTTGACAGCAGCACATGGACCAGCAGCTTAGTGTTTGTTCTGACTTCTGATCAGATATTAAGTGAAACAAAAGTGTGACCAGGCTTCATTCTGGATTCTCATATTGTCTTAAATGATGCGTCTTAAACGGCCTCAACACTGATTGCTGTGATTTGCACTTTGACTTTGGTGCAGTTGTTCTCCTGTCCTGTCTTTTTAGCAATGTGGCATGCTGTATTCAGACATTAATCACAGTCATCTAGCCTTGCTTGTTCTCTCTCTCTCTTTCTCTCTTTCCTCCTTGTTTGGTATCTCTCTCACGGTTTTGCCTTCCTCTTCTCTTTTTCCCTCCTGTTCTCACATTTCTGCGTTTGACTTTCTCTGACTATGCACTTTTGTGTCACTTATATGAACATAATGTCTCTTCCAAAGGGCAGAGTCAGATATTTTATAGCGTCCTTTAGCAGTGAAGAATGAGAGGCTACATCCTATGTACACAGTTTACACAGTGCAGAGAGATTCCTGCCGGATGTACACGCACTCATGCAAGCATGTATGCATCTCTGTCTAAAACATTTACTGTAAGAAAGAATGGCTGACATAAAATCTACTATGTGGGGATAGTACTGCATATTTGAAAAAATAATAATACTTTGGACACAGGAGTTAACTTAAAGTCAGTTTTTGGTGTAAACCGATTAGGCATAACATTATGACCGTCCTAATATTGTGTAGGTCTCCCTTGTGCCTTGTGTCTCATCAGAGAATAGACATGGGCCTTCTGAGGGTGTCCTGTGGTGTGTGGTAATAGAATGCTGTTAGTGGGGGCCTTTGGGTCCAATGGGTTGAGGGGAGGGCCCTCTGTGGATCAGACTTGTTCCAGTGCAGATACTTGATCAGCTTAGTCTAGTGAATCTTTTTATTTATTTATTTATTCATTCATTTCGGCAAGTCAATTCAATCATCATCACACATCAAAATCAATATCAGTATGAGTACAAGAGACCTGGCCGAAAGGGAAAGCGGGAGAAGCCAAAGCTTATCTAGTCCCGCCCCCATTACACAGAGTACAGTTTTAGATGGGTTTTTTTTTGTGTCATTTGACCTATTACAACAGAATATGAAAGCATAGCTGTAGTTCAGAATGAGACAATCAAATACAGAATTACATGTGTGTTCGCACATTATACATATTCTTCAGTCATGAGTGAACAACAGTCCCTTCTAATCGCCTGGTGAACCTAACATTTAGGTTCACCAGAACCCGCCTTCCGTGTTGAGAACACATGCGTATGACCTTTATCTGCACTAACTCTGCATCGCTGTATAACGTTCCATGGTTAATTTAACAAATTTCTTTTTGAAGACACTCAGATTCACTGAATTCTTGACCTCCTCGTCCAATTTATTCCACTGCTTAACCCCTGCAACAGTTACAGAAAAGGATTTTAATGTAGTTCGTACCATTTTACGCTTGTATATTAGATTCCCCCTTAAATTATGTCTCGTCTCTCTTTCTTGGAGTAGTAACTGCAAATTGTGAGGGAGGCTTTTCTTAGTGGCCTTGTACATTAGCTGAGCTGTTCGAAAGTTTGATAAGTCATTGAATTTGAGTATATTCGATTTGATAAATAACTGATTTGTGTGTGCCCTATACTTGGCATGATGTATGATTCTCACTGCTTTTTTTTGGAGTATTAACAAGGGATGTGTATTGCTTTTATACGTGTGTCCCCACACCTCTATGCAGTATTGCAGGTGAGGAGAGATTAGTGCGCAATACAAAAGATGAAGTGCTTTCTGATTTAGTAGTGTCTGTGCTCTCCAAAGTATGGACACACTCCTGGCCAGCTTACTTCTTAAGTGTTTTATATGCGACTTCCAACTTAACCTATCATCGATGATCACTCCTAACACTTTGCTTTCGTTAACCCTTTCAATATTTATTCCGTTTAATTGTATGTTAACGCTGGTATTTCGGCCCTTTTTCCCAAACAGCATGTATTTTGTTTTCCCCAGATTCAGTGATAATTTGTTTATATTAAACCACACATGAAGCTTTGCTATTTCAGTATTGATTGTTTCAACTAGTTGGTTCAAGTCATCCCCCGAGCAGAAAATATTGGTATCATCCGCGAATAGTATTAGTTTCAACATATTTGACACTTTACAGATGTCGTTTATATACAGTATAAACAGCTTTGGACCCAATACTGACCCCTGCGGGACCCCGCAGACTATATTCAAGCAAGTTGATGTGTATTCAACACATGCCTATCATGTTTTTTGTTGTTGTTGTTGTTGTTGTAAGCCGTTTCTGTGTGTGTGTGTCTGTGTCAGGCTGCATCCTGCTGGGGATGGCTGCTGCCATCAAGGAGTGTCATTGCTATGGGGTGAGGGTGCCTGGTCTGGTCTAGTGGGTGGTACATCCACATGAATGCCAGGTCTAAACATTTCCCAGTAGAACACTGTATAGTCACAAGATGGTCAATGTTATTTACTTCACCTGTCAGTGGTCATAATGTTTTACCAGACTGGTGTATATGCACTGGTTTCCAGTTTCAACATTACAAATGTGTGCGTTTCACAGCAGCCGTGCATTTGGGTTCCTAACCCATTGTGATGTTGTCCATGTTTAGTTCAGTTCAAATTGAACACAAAGACATTTTTCCTATTTAGCACAGATATCATTCTGAAGGCCAATAATCAATAAGCCAAATAAAATAAAATCCTTTAAGATTAGCATGTGTTATTATGTTAATACATTCATTTTACGTGACTGACCAGATTGGATATAGTCAGAGTTATCAGAAATAACACTGATTTCCACCCTAGTTTGGCACAAAGGGTAAAAATGGGAACAATCTAAACTAATGCAAACATCTAATGCGTGACTCTAACTACAGATCCAATGTGATGACGGTGTTATCTTCTCAAGGTGACCATTCCTGCATCTTCATTTGAACAAGCTGTTGTGTACCGGCATTCGTGCCTCCTCCTCACTAAAAGCCTTAAGGGGACGACAGCTATATAAAAACATCTCAATGTCTCAGTTTAGAGCTGAATTTTGCTGGCTCTGCTGTAGAGCTCCCAATTACTGGTTCATAGTTTGTTACACATTCAGTGGCATCTTTGTTGAATCTACCTTTTTGTTGCAGTTAAATCTAAATAAAGACCCCATTAAAAATAGGTTTTAATGAGAACTTTGGGTTAGATTAATAAGGCCGTCCTCGCTCCAAGTTAAAGTCTTTCCTCCTCACTCGTTTCCCCATATTTAACCAAGTCAGGGCCTCCTTTTCTGCCATGTAAACATTGTACTTCCAGGTTTTTTACTGACACAAAACATGTTCATATACAGTATTTGCAACCGAGAGCTTTTTATACTGCCTTGCATGACAGCTAGCCTGTTTCCTTTGCTTTCACCTTGTCTCGTAGCTTTTCCAGGTCCTCTTCTGCACCAGACATTTCTCAGAGCTTTCACAGATGGCTGCTGCCTTGATATGAATATTTGATAGCCCTCATATATCTCCCTTGAGGGTGGTGAAATATTAAAACACTTTCTGGTGGCCGTTTTGACTTCTCATAGGCTCCAAAAAAAAAAACAGAGAGAGAGAGAGAGATTTCCTGATGAGACACAAGTAATCATTCTGCTGTGACACGGTTTATTTATATTACTTTATATTCAGGATATAATTTTATAGTATTTGATTTTTCTGTACCTGGGCAGAGGATAGATTTTGATTGTTCGCATGGAGAGTATGCACCATTGATCTGCTGTGTCATTAACGGTGTCTGTGAGGATGGAGATATTGGGTGGGAAGATGGGGGCTGGGGAATCCTGTGAAATTATTTTTATTTTTTTTTATTCCTTTTTTGTTCTTTTATGTTTCTCTCCTTCCCACAATACTCTCCCACAACAGCAAATACACTGAATAAATGTTCTCATATTATCTGTCTTTCAGCGGGATGCCAAAGGACAGTACCTGTTTGACCTCATCTGCCACCATCTCAACCTGCTGGAGAAAGACTACTTTGGCATCAGATATGTGGACCCGGACAAGCAGAGAGTAAGTATTTAATTTTTAATAATGTTTTTTTTTTTTTGTTCATCTGAATTTATCTCCTGCAACATCATGACTCACGGTTTGGTATTAAGTGTTTTTCTTCCCCTTGTTGTTTCTCTTCCATTCCCAACCCCTTGTTTGTCATTCAGCCTTAACCATTATACATTTTAATTTTTAACTGTTACGTGCTGTTAAACCTATTAAAGGAGTTACGTGTGAACAACAACAATCACAAAAACTAGGTCATATCATCTACAAAATGTGCTTCTCCACAACTTGTGCACCTAAGTTAACAGAGCAGCTTATCCTGGGAAATCTATTTGATGTTGTCAGCATTGTGTTTAACAGACTCCATCCAATTATAACACTAATCAAATGTGAATCCTTTAATGGCTAAAGAAAAAACGGAGAACTGATGCAAGCATAAGAGAGCATCTGTGTCCACTTTTATATGTTATCTATTCATTGTGTCAGTCACTGTAAACCATAGAACAGATCACGGGCAGTGATTTATCTAATGTTGGTATAAATACCCTCTCTCAGTGTTTTCACGAGTCGCTTTTTTTTCCCACATAAATATTCAAGACGGGCAGGTAGGCATGCCGATTAATCATGCAAGCTGGCAAAAGGCCAACCCCTTTCTTTGATTAATATGAATATCAGTCAAATAAATTAATACAGCCCTGGGTGAATTAGCAGAGCTTGAACTGAGTATTTATTAATGATGCACTATCGAACTGTGGATCACTTGAAAGGCTTGAAAATGTTGTATTCACTTTGCACTTTAGACACCAGCCGCCAGGGAGACATTTCAAGAAAATGTTAACAGAGAAACACAATTAACCAATAACAGGTTAAGGAAGTGTGTGTTTTAGGGTTGCTCCGCTGCCCCATTAATGTCAGCGTGCCATTGTCTCACTGATTAGAGCCGGTATCAACCCTTGGTGTTTAGCACTCTTTCAGAAAACAGCACTCTTCTAATTATTCTCCACGCAGCTTTCTTCCTGTCATCTCCTCTCCTCCCCGGCGTGGCGGCTACGTTGGAGGGAGTCTAAATAAACAGAAGGCGAGGAGATGGGAGTGATTCTGCTGTGTCTTCCAGCTATAGATTACAAGTTCTCGTTCTCAGCTGCTGAGCAATCAGACCCCAAACTGTCAGTAAAGCAGCTAAAGATTCCTGTGTTCAAAGTGCAGGCCTTTACTTCTCTTTCTCTCCCTCACAGCACTGGCTGGAGTTTACAAAGTCAATTGCCAAACAAATGAAATGTAAGTGTTTCGCTCCTGAGCGGTTTGTGCCGACTGTTTTGCTTTGATCAAATTTGATCGGAATAATAAACCTTAAAGAAAAGATAGTATGCAACAAAACAAAATCTATTTCAGACTCACTCGTGAAATATGAAATGTGTGTTTTTTCCATTCGCAGCCCAGCCTCCATTCACCATGTGTTTGCGTGTCAAGTTTTACCCACCCGACCCTGCTGCCCTGAGAGAGGAAATCACCAGGTAAGATTTAAAGATCGCTTAGTGAGCTTACCCACTGCAGTTTATTTTAGTTTTAAGGGACCATTTGTGATATTAAAGAGGAATTACCGTTTTTTACAACCTGGACCTTATTTCCAGCACAAAATACGATCGTTTACTCCAGTTACCCATATAACTTTGATGTAATTTGGAGTCTTCAGACTTTAGATCCACATGTATGACTGGAGCACTGAAACGCAGCCTCTAAATAATGGATTATCTACCGCGAAACTCGTTCATTTTGTTACGCTAGTGCTATTCCCTGCTGAGTCCAGACGTACCTGTTATCATCAGCTGTGGGTCTGTAGATTGACCTACTAACCTTTGACCTGGATGATGTCATCTGTGCCGCGTACCCTGCACAGCTTGTTCATTGCTCAATCAATTGTGTAATTTGCTACTTATATTTTTTTGCAACATGGCTGAATATTCTTCCGATTGTGAGGTTGTGGACGATGACTTTGTTTATGATGGACGTCCTTACTGTATTGAGTCAGAGTATACGGATGAGGAACTCGTTGAAAGGAGGAGGCAGAGGGAGAGAGAGGAACAGACCGCTGCATGTCTGCGAATAGATAATGGGTAACTCCGGACTCAACAGAGTTAACAAAATATTGGTGAAATGAACGAGTTTCGCAGCAGATAATGCGTTATTTAGAGGCTGCGTTTCAGTGCCCCAGTCACTCCCACTATACGAATATACACGGATCTAAATATCGTCCAAACAACTCCAAATTACACCAAAGAAAAAAAAACTCTGCACGTTCACTTCCTGTCACTGATTAAGTCCTGAAATAGATGGTGGTGACATTCATTCACTTCTTGTGCCTTAATTACCCCCTCCAGCTGAGTGAAACTGTGTTTACTACAAGCAAATCGTGTTATTGGTGTGAATTCCTGCTACATCCAGCAACTGCGACCCTGTTTTAGAAGAAAATGTGGAAAACTGTAAAAGCTGTCAAATCATGAGCGGTTGTGAGATCAGCTGTGCACACTGGTGTGGAAGAAAATCAGACATGCTGTGTAGAAGAAATGTCAATCTGGAACCTCGTTTCAGTGACTGAACTGCAAAACTTTCAATGTTTGGTTCAAAGGTATAGTATTTGTTTTGGGATAGTGAAACATTGCTAACATGCTTTCATGCTGCAAATTCTGCATTGCAACCTTCATGAAACTAGCACCTGCATTTTGTAAGATTAACAAGCTCAAAGGTTAAAAATCAAACATTTAATATCAAAATATGTTATTACAAAAAACCTTCTAGCACATAACCGTCATTGTGATATTGTTTTTCTTCTGGTTCTGTTTGCTCACCTGTTGGTTCATCAGCTGCAGGTTGCTTTGTTTGACTAGTAGCCATTCAAATACCACAAGGTGAAATGAAAAATCATCTGTAAAAGTGATGCCATTTGCTCAGAGTAGACATAGCAGGACAGGAAAAACCTCGGGTGCACAAGTTCATTGCCATTTTAGCAAGAGATCACGATACTTATGACAATGGATAAGGCAGTTTGCGGCGTCACAAACAGAAGACACAAACCTCTGGGCTTGTCCATCTGTCCATCCTGTTCTCATAAACGCAGTATTTCAGGAATATTCTCTCTTCTCTTAAGATGATCGTCTCTTTGTTCAGTCATTTCCTTAATCACAAGAATGGAATGATGAGATACAAAGGTCACAAAACAATGTTTTGGTGATAACAAAATGTTGCATGTGCCAATTTAGAGAAAATTCCAGCCAAAGGAATAAGGGGCTTCATGTTCCTCTTGTAATCCATGGAAAATGAATCGGTTGAGATGATTGTCGTTGCATCATGTGACGGAGCTCTCTGTCAACTATTGTTCATTTAATTAATACATCGTACCTAATTGCGGCCTTACTTAATTAAGTCCTCGCTGCATATTTTAAAAAGTTGGATGGCTGTCAGTGGCTGAGAAGCAGTAATTATAGATTAAAGTTTAAGTTTAAAGAGAGTGATCAAGATAGATATTAATGTTATTAATAAAGTGCTTAAAGTTCTTACATTTAAAAAAAGTTCTTAGGTCCTCCTAGAGACCACAGTCTAAAACCGCTGACACTAAGAAAACCTAAATGGTAGAAATAAAATAAAATCAGTGTCCGCAGCAGGAACAGACTAACTTTATTGAACCAGAAGGAAATATTTCTCCATCGTTGGACCATCCCAAGTTCTTACACAGTATCACTATTATTATTTTATTCTTTGCCAACCAGTTTTTGAACTGCATCTTGTGTTTTTATTACCATATTCTTCATTATTGAGTAAAATTATCACTTAATAAGTCATTTAAAGTAAAGTATTATCTTAAAATGTTAAAAAGGCATGCTATAATGAAAGTGCAGACACATTTAATTTTCTGAGAGCATCCAGAGCTCAACACAGAGTGAACACAGTGTGCCGCTGGGCTTTGAATATTTCCCCTTTATTATTTTTATAAGCTGCAATGTCATGGCGATCCTGGTCCCTACTGTACTGTGTGTGGCATCCTTGACAGCTGAACAAACTGCTGCGAGGAGTGAGCCGGAGACCTACCGAGCGCACAGATCCCTGCAAATCACATCCCTCGACCGGTTGCCATGCAATGAAAATCTCTTTCTGCCATCCAGCTCTTCTTGATAGAGAGGGACCATCCATCCTCCATCCATCTGTTCTGACTGGAGGCTTTCACAGACACAAAAAATATATGCTGTAAATTAGCAAATTGTTTTTCAGCAACCCTGTTTTTATTCAGCTTCAAATGTAATCTGATAATATATGAATATATGTTTTAAATCTGTGTACATTAAAGATGAGGTGAGGGAATAAATGAAGCACGTAGACAGCTACACACAAATGAAGTCAGCGTTCAACTTTTATATGCTTTAAACTACAATACACAGGTACCTAAGGTGATGATATGAGTGTTATGTAAAATTCTCCTGTCCAACTCTACATTGACATCTCTCAAAGCATTGCTTCATATTTCAGTTCTATTTATTGCTTTGTTGCTTAGAGAGAAGCAGGATCACAGTATGGATGGAGAAATGACATATGAGGAATCTTTGGATGTTGCAGACGAGACCAGAAGATTGAGTTGCACCCAGTGGACTTCAGAGCAGCACACCCGCAGTCACATTTTGAATCAATCTTAGAATAATAATGTGTTAGTTTGTGTTCGGCCTCAAGTTAGACTTCATGCCCCGTCTAATGTTCCAAAACCCACTTATTCAGTTGTTTTTCTAAATGTGTGGAGTTTGTACTTCCTGTGTCTGCGTGGGTTCTCTCTGGATTCTCCGTCTTCCTCCCACCATCCAAAGGCAGGCGTGTTAGGTTAGTTGGTGATAATTAATTAATTTAATTGGCCATAGGTGTGAATGTGAGTGTGAATGGTTGTCTGTCTCTCTGTGTTGGCCCTGCGATAGACTGGAGACCTGTCCAGGGTGTACCCCGCCTCTCATCCGATGACAGCTGGGATGGGCTCCAGCAGACCCCCGTGACCCTTAACAGGACAGGCGGTTACAGAAGATGAATAAATGAATTGTAAATGTGAGATTGCCAAATTAATGGACTTGTCTCTGGCTACATTTATTTCTATTTCAGTGTGTAAAGCTACGAGGTAGCTTGTTTCTACCAACCACAGGCACGTAAAGCAGCCTCTTAAACTATCATCAGGTCTTTCACAAGAAGCAGTTTACAGGAGCCAGCCTTTGGTCTTAACTGACTGTAGTACCCACAAGATCTCTCTGCACATGCAGCCTCAGGGGACGCCTTACTGTCAGACTGTAAACATCTCCTGTCTGTGCTGTCGATAGGCCCTACGTAAATCTGTGACCCAATTCAGTTCCTCTGTGTTCTGCTCCACAGATATCTCGTCTTCCTGCAGGTTAAGAGAGATCTCTACCACGGTCGCCTTCTGTGTAAGACATCGGACGCAGCTCTGTTGGCAGCCTACATTTTACAAGGTATTGTGAAATAAATACCTTTGTCATCAGACCAGGCTACTTTACTGCCACATGAATGTCTGTTACTAAATGCATCCATAAATATTTATATGTACACGTGTACATGGATGCATACATTTTCAGTGCATACCGACATGCGTACAGCGCAAATGTGTGCCAGCCAGTTATACTTTTATCAGTTTGTCTGCTTTCCATTGTCTGTATCAAAAGGTTCTCTGTGGGATATTAAGTACCTACACTACTATGAGACAATGTATTTGAAAGCTTTGGCTAACAACTAATCTGTTGAATTTAGTTCTTTACAACTTCAGATTCCACCCACAGGCCTGTATACAGTGTGTGCAGATTGCACACAGTGTACAAGAAGGGAGATACATAGTTGAATTAAATCAGTTTAGCTGAGAGAGAGAGAGAGAGAGGAAGTGTTTGAATAAGAAAGAAAATTATACTAATTCACTACTGTATTGTAAAAGGTTCTGGGAGGAAAACATAAGTTGAGTGTGTGAAAAAGGCCTGGGAATGGTGCTTTCCATTGTCAGAACATGGGAATCAATAATATTTGCTGTACATCTGAACAGTGACATTTTGTGCCTGTCCAAAAGGCAGTTTTCAACAACAAAGGCTGTTTGATCAGTATTATGCTGCACAGAGAGCGGTCAAGTAACCAAAATATAATCTCGTCTGAGGCAATGCAGAGAACATCGACAAGTGTACGTCACCAAAGCTGTCACCTCACATCAATCCTTGTGACTCAAACAATAATAAAATAATAATAACAATAAAGGTTTAGTATGTTATGAAGGATGGAGAGGCTGGAGACTGTTTTGGACTATTCAGTGTGCACATGAGTTAACGTTTTACAAACTAGTGAATTAAAAAGCTAAACTTATTGGTCTTGGCCTTGTGTTTTGTGCATATTTGTGCTGCGGGAGTTTTTATTCTCGGATATTGTCAGTGAAGTGAAGCTTACAATAAACTCAGTGTTGATTCAAGTGAAAAATATGTAATAGTAATTGGAAACAGTAAGCAAATGTTTTAATGTTCAATGAGAATTTGCTTAAGTAGTTTTTAATAGCAAAAATATTTCATGTCAAAATCTGACTCACTCTCAAACATTTTCCAACCATTACCATTTTAAATAACTTATCTCAATACAAAAATCTTTCAGCATCTGTGCACACACTTAACACCTAATGTACATAATTACAGAACAAACATCGACAACCCATACAGCGATCAGTCTGTTTAAAAACAAAAAACAAAAAAAGTGCGGTCATGTATTATCGTGTTTAATCCTTGACCTTTCCTTTGTTGTCTCTTGCTTATGGCAGCTGAGATCGGCGACTATGACCCTGGGAAGCACCCAGAAGGCTACAGCTCCAAGTTCCAGTTCTTCCCCAAGCACTCGGAGAAATTGGAGCGGCGGATCGCTGAGATCCACAAGACTGAGCTGATGTAAGGTGACACCTGCCCAGGTCCCTGTGTACCTGCGTACTCCTCCAGTTGCCACAGTGCAGGCAACTCAGGAGCACACTGAACTCACCATGCACTTCATCTATAGACAGCGGCTGTGGGTGTTTGCTCTCTGCTCTCTGTACGACAGCCACAGTGACATTCTGGTTTGTGATAGTGAAGCAATAACACCTGTGAAGTGGTACTCAGTGTCCTCTGAGTTTTGTGGAGGACTGCTTGTTCTACTTAAGATACGATAGGACTAGTTTGCTGTTACTCTTGTCGTCATCATTCAAGATGCATTTAAAGTGCTTAAAGCTTTTACATAGCACTCTATATGCATACACATGTATACATTTACACACATGCCTGGTGGTTATAGATCTGATCCTACACTGCCCTCTATTGCTCACTTCCTACAGTTAAATACTGTATTTCTAAATCCATGCTGGTGATAATCTGCCTACAGACTGACAAATTTACATAAAATGGCATACATTTACTCCTCTGACCAGAACAAACATGTTCTTGTGTTGTAATATGAGCGTGTCAAAGGGACGGTGGAATAAATCAGGGTCTTATACGATAAGGGGAAGCAAAGAACTGCTATACATTATGCACTTGAGCTGATGTGACTCATGCACAAGTTGTCCTTATTTCCTCTGGTCAGTGCAGCAGCAGATATAGCATTAGTCACTGCTTTAACATTTGACCCGGGATTAAACAAAAAATGAGTCAGCCTCAGTTTTAGTCTTTAGCCGGAGTGAACATTTGACTTGAATCTTTGCCAAGATGATCCACTCAGTTTTGATTGAGGTTTGCAAACTTTTCAGAATGAAGAAATACTCATTAGTGATCCCTCCCAGTGACTCCTGAATCATTTTTTGAATAACTCTTGATTAAGATCAATATGTTTGCATCGGATGAACCAAATCCTTTGAGCATTTTAGTCTGCAAGCCTTATGATTGTAATGTCAATGCTTTAGTTTCAGACTGCATATATACATATACATATACATATATATTTTTTTTTCAGTGGCCAGACTCCGGAAACATCAGAGCTCAATTTTCTACAGAAAGCTCAGATGCTGGAGACGTATGGAGTGGACCCTCACCCATGCAAGGTGGTCACCACAAATGATTACGTGTAAACTGGTGCCTCTCATCAGTAGTTGAGATTTATGAGAAAAACATACAATGTTGTCTTTAAAACACCGGTTCTGCTTCTTTTTCTTGGATTTGTCAGGATGTGTCTGGCAACCCGGCTTTTCTGGCTTTCACTCCTTTTGGATTCACTGTGCTGCAGGGGAACAGGAGGGTCCACCTCCTCAAATGGTGAGTACAGAGGGTCAAGTTACAACGTGGCACTGTGATTTATTATTTAAATGAAGGACCACATTAGTGAGCAAGACTATGCCCTGTGCACGTCAAAGGTAAAATTAATACATTAAGCAGAAATATGGATAAACTTCATGCAAAGGTACGGTGCCAACAAACTGCTCATTATTCAAAACCTTTTATATCCTCGTAACGCAGAATGAGTGATTTAGAAAAGATTAGCTGCAGTCTTCTTGAAAACAAGACAAGCTTTTTCAGGTGCCAGAAAAGGACTAATAATCCTGTAATACAGTCCACATAAAATAACCGTTATAGTATACCTGTATAAGATGTTTGCTTTGAAAAGATTTTTCTTCCATGTCGGGACACAGCACTTGTTTAAAACATCTGTATGCAGTTCAGCTCACTCATTTACAAATTTAGTCTAAAAGAAACACTGATCCATACAAGACTATATTAGTGACCTTTTCAAGATAGCTGACCCTGTCGACTGTGAAGCAGCATGCTCAGAAGTCTTCTCACAGTCTGAGTTGTGTTGTTAAATCAGCTATTTCCTTTCTTGCAGCTTATCCTCGTCATTTTCTCTGTCTGGAATCAATGTGTCTAGACTTTTCGGCACAGAAATGTTGGTCTAATTAATTTATCCGAGACTCAATTAATATTGTAAAACCTTTCTGTCTCTCTGTTCTTTCTCTCTCTATCCCTCGGCTTTATTTCCTCTTTGTTTTGCCCTCTCCCTCGTTTGGTTTATCTGGATCGGCATCTCGACCTCAGGGAGGAGGTGACCAAACTCAAGTTTGAAGCAAAGACATTCCATATATATGCAAATCAGAAGGAGGTATGTGCATCCATTATTAAAACGCTGCCTATTGTTGCCCGTGGAGCTCTGGGAGTTAAGCGAGCCTTGTTTTATGCATGGGGACCCAGCCACTGAGGAGCCAGTGTACTATTACTGAAGTAAACGGGCAATGACTGACCAGAGAAACGTGTTATTTGTGGCTTTTAAAGTAAAGTCTGAGATGTGTTTGATGTTCTGCAGGTATAGAGGAAATATGAGAAGGTGATTGATGTTTGGAGAGGAGATGTTTGAAGGAAGATATGAGCCTTAAAATAGTACATATGCTGGTGTGCATCAGTGTCAGTATTATGTAATAAAAATATACGTACATACTGGACTTGTTGCAGGATAAGAAGATCATACTGACTTACTTTGCACCTACACCAGAAGCCTGTAAGCACCTGTGGAAGTGTGGAGTCGAGAATCAGGCCTTCTATAAGTGAGTCAAATAATAAGAAATAAAAGTGGACTTTTTGACCTGGTATTTGATTTAAGTTCATGACTATGTTTATGATTTTTCTCTCCTTTCACTCACAGGTTGGAGAAGTCGAGTCAAGTCCGCACTGTGTCCAGTAGTAATCTCTTCTTCAAGGGCAGCCGCTTTAGATACAGGTATCTAAACCACACAGTGCACATTCTGTGGCTCTTTGCCAAACAGCAGCTGGTGTTGCGCTGTTTGATTTGTTGGCCTTGTTTTGTGTTGGTCACAGATTTTCTCTTTCTCTGTTTTCTCAGTGGTAAGGTTGCAAAAGAAGTAATGGAACAAAGTGCCAAGATCAAGAGAGACCCCCCTGAGATCCACAGGTCACATTACACTTTGTTTATTAAACTGTGCAATGCATTAGCGAAATTCTTAGTTTTCGCCCTTAATGTGTTTGTGTGTTAGTGTATGTAAATGCATGTGGCTTTTCAATTTATTGTTTTTTTCCTGCAGGGCTGGCATGGTGCCAAGTAGGAGTTGCCCATCCATCACCCACGGCCCTCGTCTGACCAGCGTGCCCAGGACCCGAAGAAGAGCAGTGCACATCTCCATCATGGAAGGTAGAGTACACAGAGGACGGGAGGAGAACACTTTTTAAAAAACGTGACTCTATGATAGAAGTACTCTCTATGATAACGTGCATTAAGGGAGTGAGTCATCCGGCTAACAACATCTGAACTTGGAAATGGAGGAAGAGGCCGTCAAGTAGATGTTTGTCCATAAGACAACATGTGTGTTTATCCACTGTCCACTGAGATGAACTGAGGTACATTATTATTTCATGAAAATAAATAGTTAGGTTACAGGTTTGCTCTAGTTTGCATTCAGTGTAACTCTCTCAACCCTTACATTTAAACCATGTGTCCATCTTGTTAATTAGATAGCTCATTCAGTACGTTCAAGTGTCAGCTCAGCTAAGCTTAAACTTTCGTCTAACTATACAGATACATATTAAATACTTCATTTATTTTGGCTATTTAAACGTTTTATCCACCATGTTTTCAAGTTAGCCAATTATTTCAAACATTTTATGACCTTTGTCTATTATCAGTATTTTAGTACTTAGTAGTATTTAAAGGGTAATTACCGTACAACCTGGACCTTATTTCTTGCATAAAATACGATTATTTACTCACCCATATAACTTTGGTGTTATTTGGAGTTGTGTGGAAGATATTTAAATCCTGCGGAGCACCGTGTATATCCACATAGTAGGAGTGACTGGGGCACCGAGACGCAGCCTCTAAATTGCCACGGATCTCATTCATTTTACCAATATTTTGATATGATAGCTTGACCTACTAACTTCTGACCCGGATGATGTCATCTCTAACTCCAGACTCAGCGGGGAATAATGTATGATAACAAAATATTGGTAAAATCAACGAGTTTGATAATGTGTTATTCAGAAGCTGGGTTCCGGTGCCCCAGTCACTCCCACTATATGGATACATGCGGCGCTCCACTGGATCTAAATATCATCCGAACAACTCCAGATGACACCAGAGTTATATGGGTGAGTAAATGATCGTATTTTATGCCAGAAATAAGGTCCAGACTGTAAAAAATGGTAATTCCCCTTTAATAAGCATAGCTACATTTTTAGCTCACATTACTTTTCATTTTATGCATTACCTTAGCTAACTATTTTAAACATTTAGCCATATATTTTTATCGTATCGTTTTACAAGTATAAGTTCTTAGCTGAGAGTTTAGCTTTCCAACTGCTTTCCATGTACTCACAGCACCTAGTGTATCTCAGTGTGGATGTTCATGGTTCTTGTCGTAAATACAATCGTAATTGAGGGTTTTCTTCAGTTTGTTTGTGTGTTTATTGAGCCACTTCACAATCTTAATGTGTCATACTAAAACAATTATAATGTAATGTAGTGATAAAATAATAATGTCAGTTACCTTCTGGCAAATGTAGAAGCACGTTCCGAGTCCTCCCTGAAGCCGGGAATCACTGCCTTTGCTCCACGTGATCTCACCTGCTGTGAATCACACACCCACGGCACACAAAACTTCATGGGTCTTGTTAACACTGTCACACAGTAAGTGCAGTTCCATGTCAACAGCTTCCCCACGTGCGAGTGCCCGTCACTCTCTTCATATTTAGCGTGTTACCTTGCTCTCTTTCTCTCCTGGACTTGCGTTTTCTGAGAGAGAGACACAAACACAAGCCAGAGTGCCCATCAGCAACTGGCCTCGAGCTTTATTTTGACAAGAGAAAGTCATCCTGTCAGTTTATAAAGGGCACTGACTGTCCACTCGTTCCTTCAACCGTCTATTAACCTTTTGCCAATGCTGCCATTGAGAGTAAGTTTGCTCTTACTGGATCAGTCTGGATCAAACTAATAAACCTGCAGAACAGTCTGTTCAGAACAAAGACAAAGCCACACGAGTCTCTATCTTGTCACGCACAGAGGACATGCTCTGACATTGCGCCCCAATGTTGCAACAGTAGAAACAAACCCCCCGTGTTTTGTCCTGTTGCTCTGTCTGCTCTGGTATTTCCATTGGTATTAATATCTCAGCCTGGAAATAGCTCCCGCTGTCAGGGGCCATGCTGTGAGTGACACAGCCGGCAGCAGGGGGGGAGAGGTGAACTGTGGCACAAGTGGTCCACATTCCTGGGCCTTGTCTTTCACTCTCTGACTGTCTTTCCATTTGTCTGCCGCTGTCAGAGAGCTCATTGCAGAGAAGGCGGTGCTGCGTAGCTCGACACGGACAGACGGACGACAGACAACGAAGAGCCATTTTAAGGAAAGGCGAATTTTAAAGGAGAGCAGCACAAGTGCGTGGGGTCAAAGTTAGACGGCTGAATCATGGTGAAGTGTCTGATCCGGATCAAGACCAAGGTGAACGTTCACTTGCGTATGATCAACCATTGTTACCGGGATGTGACGGTGCGTGTGCTGTCTCTGGGACCCAGGCTGTTGGGGAAAGCTCTGGGGGTCCTTCCTCTCTTCCCTGCACTACCTGAGGGATCGTCCACCTCCGGTTCTGGTTCTGGGTCGGGACAGAACTCCAGGACCCCTTCGAGGCTAGCTGTCCCACCCCAGTTCTATGGCTGCAGCCCACCAGCCAGCTCTGGAGGTATAAACTAAGATTGTTTTGTATGAGATAAGGAAAGCTCGCATTTTCATCCAACGACCTTGTCTTATTATTGTTTAAAGACAAAAAATATGTATGTTTCTATGATGTCAGAATACAAATGTGCATAGGTTTACCTAATACAATGCTGGAGTGTGATGCATTGACTATTAAAGTTTACATTGTGATGCTCTAACTTATGGAGAGCAGCTGAGAGCTGAGTACGTTCCTTGAGGACGGTGTTCTTTAGTCTCGTGTTTACATTCAGGTTAAGGGTTACCACTTGTATTTCATTTCGACATAGTTAACATGTTGACAGTAGAGGATCCATTTCCCGAGCATAGGCTGTGACAAGCGGGCCATTAAAAACAAATCACCCTTCGCTCCGGGCTATATTAGAATCAGAAATGTCGGCGCAGCTTTCAGCAGAGCACATGGTACCCGCGTTCTGGCAGCCCAACAAGCCGGCCTCAAAAGAGGCTGAGGGAATCTTTGCTACAGGACTAATTAATGATGAACATGATTTCCCTTTAGACTTTCAATTTGATTGCTTCATGGGACAAGTTCTATATACGGTACTCACAATTGCATCAGTGACTTGTGTACAGAATTTGCATGTCTTGCTGCTGTCACTGTTAATGTGGCTTGCAGGCCATCAACATTTTCTTCAGTTCCAATTAAATTTATATAATGTCAATGAGGGTGGAAAGAGGATTGATTTATTCCTAATCAGGCCACCTCACAAAAACATGCACCCATCAGGCATAACATTATGACCAGCTTCCTCTATTGTGTAGGTCTCCCTTGTGCCTCCAAATCACTTGTGACTCATTAGACAATGGACATGGGCCTTCTGAGGGCGTCCTGTGGTGTCTGGAAGCACACTGTTGTTATTGGGGGCCTTTGGGTCCTATGGGCCTCTGTGGATCAGGCTTGTTCACAGAGCATCCCATAGATCCTTAATCAGTTTGGGATCTAGGGAATCTGGAAATCTGGAGGCCAGGTCAACACCTTGTGCTGTTTTGTTTAGTTTTTTCACCCTAATCTGTTTTTGTGTGTGTGCCTGTGTCAGGCTGCATTCTGCTGGGGATGGCTGCTGCCATCAAAGAGTCATTGCTATGGGGGGGTGGAACATGTCTAAGTAACATCCACATGAATGCCAAGTCCAAAATTTTCTCAACAGAACATTGGATTGTCACAAGATGGTTAATGTTATTCACTTCTCCTGTCAGTGGTTTTAATACGATACCAGACTTATTTGTAGTTTGACTTCAGAGATAAAATGAAGTATTCTTGGATACTGGGTTTGTAATCGGTCTTATAACGTCTAAGCCATAAAAAGTGATGTCAGGCAGCATTCTAATATTGCATCTCCCTCATGAACTGCTGTCCTTCGCTGTGTCTTCAGGTTTGGAGTCCCTTCGAGACAGCGCCCACTCCACACCTGTGCGCTCCGTCTCCCATGGTGGCTCCTTCATGTCTTCCAGGGGCCAGATGGTGGATGGCAGCGAGGCTAGCACATCAGCAGTCATCTCCGACGAGGCCTATAGCCCCTCCGACAGCGTGCTGCCCACTCCAGTGGCAGAACATGGGATGGAGATGCCTTTGGCTCGCCACCTCAACGGTGCTCCCTGCAGCATCGACGAGGAGAAGGAGTCGGAGGCAGGTACATCGAAAGAGGGTCAGGCCCCTGCCAGGTCTGGCAGGAGAGCAATGCGCATGGTCAAGAGCAGGCCATCACCACCTAGCGATGCAGAGGAGCTTAACAAGTTCATCCTGAGCGTGCTGCGTCTGTTCCTTGTTACCATCGGACTACTCTTCGCCCTGCTGCTGCTCCTCATCATGCTGACAGAGTCAGACCTGGACATTGCTTTTCTGAGAGACATCCGCAAGACACCTGAATTCCAGCAGTTCCACTTTGAATACTTCTGCCCTCTGCGGCGCTGGTTCGCCTGTAAGTTACGATGGATGGGAGGCTTCCTTGTCAGCAAGTGAGGCAACCTGAGTGATACAGACAGTGAATGACTTAAAACAACCCTCCACTAATGGAGACTGGACAAAAGAGGTCAGGACACGGGGGAGAGGAGAGAAAACTAAAAAAGATGGCAGCCCTGTTCCTAGTATCAGCTCAGCTTCTCCCAGGAAAGAGTTCCTGTCAAAAGCCACGAACTGTCCCCTGAAGAGCCTTGTTTATCATGTTTGACCCTCACTACCGGAAAAAAGGAAACCACATTTTACTTTATGAATTCAGGTCATCTCAAGGTATTTTGTTTTATGCACAGAGTCACTGTAACAGGGTTTAATTTACTCAACCACAGATAACAGTTGCCTTTATTTTTGTATTGATTTATATGTTGTGACATTACTGTAAAGGGAAAAATGGACCGAAGTGTCGGGGTGTGTGTCATGTGACCTGAACGTCTGAGGGAAGTTTTAAAAGAAGACAAGATGGGGGTCTAGCTCATGGGAAAATAAACCACTACTTTGAGATAGACCGGTATCTGATAAAGAACGTGTTAAATGGAACAATAGGCAGCATGTATTGAATGTAGTCGAGTCCTGAATCTGATGATGTTTGCTTCAGATAATTCTTAGGCAGACACACAGGTACACGCGTGACTCGGCCCTGTGAGAAGGCTCGAGCGATGGTGCTTGTAGTGAGCTTCGTTTGTGGTCAGACGTCTGTTGAGTGTGCTCACATTACCGTTTTTTGTCCAGACACTAATGACTAATGAAGTTTTATCAACAAGTTAAGCTTTTGTAAGGCTATAAGTAAGTAAGTAATGAGGGTTCTAGGTTTACTGTTCATTAAATAGCAGCCAAATAATAACTACAATCTGTGTGTGAGGAACAGTTGTCACTTTGCTGTAGTTACTTTTACAGTAGATGTAAAGGTGATGGGAGTGTGTGACCTAGCGCTGTAGTGATAGTCAAGTGTTTGGTTAGTTCTTTGACTCCTGTAAATCTGTTGGAGTCCATCTTGATGTGCAATACTGTTAGTATTAAAAACCCAGAGATCTTTTCCATTAAGGGAAAACTGTTTTACCTTTGTGAAGTGCAAGGATTAGTGCTATTTTCCCCACCGTATATAGTTAAGAAAGTTTGGTTTAAGTTCAAAACCCATGTTGAGAGACGGTTGTTAACTTTGTTTAGACCTGCTGTGTTAAAATGTATCTGTAAAGGCTGAGTATTCAAATCATGTTTCCACACACCTTCGTCTTGTTAACAGCTTTCCTCACAGTGACACTTGATGTACTTGAAGCGTTATCTATTTTTTTACAGTGAACACGTGGTTTTCCCCGCACTCAGCCGCAACAGAGCTTAAGATTCGTCATGTTTACGTCCCGCTGCAACCTTCATCGTCACGCCTACCAAAGAAGCCTCTGTTGTCTCATACTCCTGCAAGTATCTGTCAACAGATGGAAACTGTAATAGTCTGCTTTCCTCCTCCAGCCTTATAACGTAGGATAGTTCACAGGTTAGCTCACAGTGTGTCTTTACAGCCCAGACCAACACAATCAGTTTGTGACATGAGGTTCAAGTGTGACAGTTAAGAATTGGTCCTTTTTATCAAGACTACACATGGTTGCTTAGGATGTATTATTATTACGTATCAGCTGTGCACCAGTGGCTCATCAGCAGGTACACAACAGTCTACCTAAAAAAAAAATGATATAGTGTTTATGCAACAATAGGGATGGTTAAGGATTGTTATTGGCTGAGGGACTTAGGTTATGAGAGTACCTATTGGTGGTTAGGAAAGATGTAGTATTCATGTCAACACATAAAGCATTACTTTGAGTCCCTGTAGTGTTACACAGCTTTAAATGCAGATTTTATTTTGTAAAACAGAAGTCTGAATAAGACTCTTTCCCCTTTAGTTTAAAGTTGGATGAGTAGTGGAATATTGATTTATAAAATTTTTAATGATGTTTTGGGATTGGTTTTCAGACATGAATTACTGATGTCAGTCAAGGCAGAAGTTTTGCTTTTTAACCACAGATATATTCATGTGTATGGAAGAATTACTACATAATCTGAGCAATAAATATTAGATTATGTATTTTATATTAACATTAACTGAGAACTTTTGCTTGTCTCCGTCCTTGAGACACACAAAATGTGTTTAAAATCCTCTAAAATTCCCTATTGATGCATGTGTTTATGGAATAGTGGCCACTGCTCCTGAGTGCAATGGACTGCAAATAGAAGGATGAAAAATGTGTTCATGTGAACCCGGTTTTGATTGTCTGACCTTTGACAGCTCTTCCTTGACTGAATTTACAGAAACTGAACACCTCTGACAGGCAATGGAAGTGGAACATATACATTTTTAGCCAGAAGTAGCATCTTCAACTACCTGAACATGTATTTGTGTGATGCATTTCAAAGTATACCTTATCCTAAATTGCCGAAATCTGTTTCAGATCACTTGAACTGGCGACAAAGGGGGGTGACGGTTCCACTGACTCTTGCTTTATTGAATCATGTGAACAGGATCAAGGCCTCAGACATGGTCTTACTGTAAGCTTCCTTCCTGTACCGTGGCCCAGCACATGGAAATGTCTCTGTAAGCATGTGTCCTGCATTTATTACCTCCAAAGAAGACTGCTTATTTCCAAACACTCACTGAAGACTGGTGTCATCAATTTATGAATAAATATTATCTATTCTTGACATGTGGCAGCTAGTCTGGCTACAAGTTCAATTTCAAATTCACAGAGGGAGCAAACAACAGCATTAAGCTCAACTAACAGTGTAACATGGAGGTTTATGAGTCCCAGCTGGAGTGTAGTTAATGCTAACATTATTATTTTATGTTACATTGCTGCCATCTTGGGGTGAAAATGATACAGACACTGCTGAGATAACGCATTCACACAAAATGTTTAGTATTAAAATGTCTATTTATTCTGTTTGCTTCAGTAGCAACAAATAAAAAAAAAAAACAGGAAATAAACAACTTTACAACGGGCACTTTTCTCAGACTAAAGACTCTTGTCCTTTCTCTGCGCCGTGTATAAAACAAATAACGGTTATAACTCAACAATCAGATGACAAACATCACAAAATCTGACACACAGTAACTGAAACATTCCCAACAGGGAAAGTCAAGTTAATTTAGAACAGAAAATACCCCGTAGAGTAAAAGTAAGGAGGGAGGAACCCATAGAGCGCAGCTACAACTCTGCCATATCTGGATCAAAACTGAGCTTTTTTGGTCATTGTGTAAGCACTGCACATAAGGAAACACACCACCATAATAGATGGCAAATTCATGCCGTTTACTTGCTTCTTTGCAAGCCCAACAGCTTGTAAAATTAATGCAGCAAAAATGGGCATATGGTATATGAGTTAAAATACAGAAGATCAGCTACTATCTGCAAAGAAAGTCAATCTCCTGCAAGACACCAGATCATCCTGTGGTCCAGACCTCAGTTCAATTGCGAATCTAGTCACAGAATATTGCCATTCATTCAATCCCAAGACAGAGCTGCTTTGCAAGGAATGAATTAACATCCAGTGTCTTCGTGTGTACGGCTAATACAGATGCATACAGCAGATAGAAGTCTGAGTATACTTATTTGTGCTTAGATTTGACATTTCTTGCAGACAAGCTTCAGTTCTGAGAGCAAATGTATTGTGGCATCTAACATGAGCAGAAGGTACCCCAGCCTACATCAGTGCTCAGACACCACCTAACAAACTCCAACACTTGACAGTTAATACTCTGTTAACCTCAGTGTATGAATGAATGAAGCATATGAAATGTAAAACGTCTATGAAAACAATTTGATATTATTTAAATACATAAAGTTTTCTTTGCTAGAGTGAGAATATTGTAGAGAAGCTCTATGAAAAAAACAGAGGAGAAATAAGCAAGAGGTTATATTGTCACACATCCCTCTGAACAGGGTGTGAAACCCTGTAGATCACCAAACCATTACTTGCTGCTCACAAACGGTTTGGTCTTTATTTTAGCTGGAGAAGACGTGCAGACGACCCGATGCATTGCCGCCCAGCAAGGCATTCTTTGTGGGGTGGAAAGCAGTGACAGACAGCACGGTGCTAAGGTTCTCACTGTCCATGAAGGTGTGCTGTGGCTGCCCGCTTTCGTGGAACACTTGCACCCTCCGAGGCCTCATCATGCTTCCCACCACAAAGCAGTCATCTCGTTTAGGGTCCCACACTGCTGATAATTTGGACAGCCAGCGGCCTGTTTGCATGTCATGTCTGCAACGGCAAATTGAAAAGACACCGTATGATCAGGTTCAGTTGACAAAGGTTTGTCAGTTTACTACAAGTTTAATTTCAATTATGGGGATTTACCTGATGGATGTCAGTAAGGGAGATTTGGTGGTCATTGTAGATGTGTCATATATCCTGTAAAATAAGAAACATTCAGACAGGCACTGAGCTGGGACAGAATAAAAACAAACATAGTAAGTAGAAGACAATATTCAAGACGTGTTTCTGGCTTTACCTTATGTGGTTATCCATGCACGAGGTGAGAACTCTGTTCCCAGTGCACGGGGAGAAATACGCACTGGATATGCTTAAACTGTGGCCATGCAGCTGGGAGACTGCCGGGCTGTTGGTCTTCTTTAGGCACCGGCTGTCATAAATACTCACAACCCTGATGATTAAAACATTGGTTAAATAATATCAAAGAGACAGAAATATACATTTATAGAATATATATAAAGGCAACCATACCTGCTTTCTGACACTGCAAAGTACTGCCTTTGTAAAGGGTGGACACTAACACAACGCAAAGTCTTGGGGTCCATTGAGTGGAGGGACTCGTGGGAGTTTCTGTATAATGTTTTTACAAGAATGTGTCAGTCAATAACTGTAAGTTGTGATATTTTCTGCCAAACTGTAAAGTCTTCTACACTATCAGAAAAAAAAAAACACATCTTACCCAGGTGTGCGTCTATCAACGATGGCAACTTCTCCATACCAGTTCCCAACCACGAGTGTTGAACAGTCAGATGACAAGAAGTCAAAGGTTTTCAGGCCATCTTCAATACCATACACCTAGAGGAATATACAAGCCAGTTTATATGTGGTCAGTGGTGCAAACCATCAGACTCGACTAGATCAGGAGGAAAGCTGAAGCCAGTGAGCTACTGTCATTCATTTTTACGGAGCAAAAGGTGTCTTACATCGTCAAAGGTTGCCTTCTCTACATCCATGCAGCGCAGAGAGCCATCATAGCTGAGGCTCAGAAGCTGGGAGGGGTGGGCCGTGGAGAATGCCATGCAGCCCACTGGACGAGAGTGGGGCGCAAAGAGGAGCACACCATCATCACCCCAGTCACCACCCTAAAATATCAGACACACGCAATTAAATAAATACAATTACACAAGTATATTTAAAACTGTATTATGTGCATTCAGTGACTGACGATGAGAGACAGACCAGAATAATGAGTGGACGATAAAGTTAACTTGTTTGGGCACACTCCCTGTCCTCTCATGGTCAAAAACCAACTTCTAATTGAAGCAAAGACAACTCACCAACTTCCAGAGTCCCACTTTCCCAAACTTGTCTCCGGCAGCCATCAACAGGCTGCTGGTGCAGGGGTGAAAGGTTGCAGAGAAGATGCGATCCTTTACCACTTTGGCCACTTTGTCCTCAGATATCTTCATGCTCTTAAGTGCAGAGCAGTACCTGTGTTAAGACAGTGTAAATTCTTGTTAACCTGGATAAATATTTCCAGTTGCTGAAGCAAAAAAATGAAACTTACTCTTTTAAGCCAAGCTCCATCTTCCTTTCTTCTGTTGGGTGCTGAGGAAAAGGGCAGTTTTAATCCAACTGATTCCCAATAATTACTGCACAAAAAAATAAACACAACAGAGATGCCAAGGCTACATACAGTATCTTAAGGCTTGGCTTCTCCAAAATGTTTCCATTTAGTTTTCTAGCTGTCCTTTAAGTTTTTTATGCTGGTGGCACAACCATCAACGGCTAAACACAACTACAGACCTTTACTATTTTATTTGGTCAAATAAGAATAAAAAAAATCTGCTTCAAGTTTAAAATGTTATGATCAGGAGAAGATACAAGAAGTGAAATCTGAGGCATAGTTAGAACATGACACATTGTACTAGTCTAGAAAGGTGAAGTGTACCTCGGAGCAGAGCTCAACAAGTTGTTCAGGCACTTTGCTTCCCTCTTCCATGTTGACTGGATTCATGGGCAGAGGTCCAGAGGGCTTTTTGACTGATATATACTTTAAAGCAAGTACATAACCAAAATAAGTAACAAGAAAGAAAGAACACCAAGATGAAGAGGGGCAATACACATATATCATTAGGTTATTTGTACACTGGTACCTGTGTAGTGATCAGTGTGCCCCTGGGTTCAGGGGGTAACGTCAAGATCTCTGCCTCCTTACTTTGAAGACGTAGGGATTTACGAGGCGGCAGAATTTCTTTTACAGCAGTCTGCGACCTATGACCACAGAAAAGAAACACTACATTGATATCAAGACACTTTTTATTGCTGATATCAGCACAGAAAGAGCAATCAGTAGCAACGCAACGTTCAATAAAACTTAGTGGCAAATCTAAGACACAAAATAAAAAAAATCGCTTATATCAAAATGTCAGTTTACTTTAACCCAGTCAATTAATCACTTAATCGATTAAGCATTACTTACTCTTTCCTGAAGTTCAGTTTTAGTCCAAACCAAAAGCACAGTGCTCTTATATAAGAAGACATATAACCGAAGTGCTCACCCAAACTACTTAGAGTTTGGCTTCTCTTGCACTAGTTGGTGCAGCTGACCAGACATTTACCAAGTCGCCCCTAAATTAATTTATTCACAGTTAGGAGGCTGAACGTACCTCATGAGACCCCTCTGTGATGGCTTTGGTCGTGTCAGTTGCTTGATGTCCTCAGTTGCCTTTTGACAAAGAAAACAACAATTGATACCCATCCACAACATTGTCATGGCGATCTGAGAGCATCACACACACACACACAACATTTCACTTTTACTACTTCTCTTTTGTCTACATGTTACAATGCAGTTAAAAAAAGATTTAACTTTTGATTCAACGTGCAGGTCCTTACAGTGTCAACACACATCACACGTCAGCCTACCTGGTATAAGTTGATAGACGACAGAAATGCCTGGTTCTGTCGAATGTTCTCCAGGCGCTCCAGTTCATAGGCAGAAAGTCCTCCATGTCCATCCTGCTCGACAAACAGAGCTCTGAGGTTTTGCACAAACTTATAATTTTATTATCATCACAGACTCCATGATAAGTTGTGTTTTAGGACTTACAACTGCATGCTCCACATCACTGTTTTCAACGTCCTCCTCTTCTTCTTTTACCACATTTTTCTGGATGCTTAGTTCGTCCTGGGAATTTGTTTTCTATTAAGTAAATGGGAGTATATTAGCAACACGAAACGACTTCTTCTCCATTATTAGTTAGTATGAGTTACTGAAGTCTCTTACTCTTTTCTTCTTTTGCACTTCAGGCTCAGGGGAGTACTGGAGGCGTTTCACTGCCAGGACTTTTCTGGATGACCGTCTGGTTGTTACAGTTACAGGAGTCATTTCCTACCAGGTGAGAATTATTTACAATTAACGCGTCGTCAAAAACTGAAATTAGTTTTCTGTTCCTTCTGACTACCTTATCTTAATGTTAGCTTAATGTTAAATCGTCTCAAGTTAACTTAGCTTTGAAACTTTGTTTGTTATGTTGTAATATTATCTAAATTATTTAGTTGCTGAGCTGCATTAAAATTAGCAAACACGTATTAAAGTATTAACTTTACCTTTTCAACAGCTTCGAGTTTTGTCGACATGTCAACGCACTTACACAGATATTTATTCGAGGAAAGTCAAGACGACACTAGCAAGCCTTCAGTTTTATCTGTGAACATTATTCAAGCAGGAGGTTGCCGCCACATGAAATGTTTTGTAACTAGCCCCGCCCCTCTGTGTTGTGAAACAGAATTCTGGCAGCTCATTGGTCAGAATATTTTGAAAGGGCGGTCCTGTGCTGTCTTCAGCCAATGAATGCCGTACATTTTGATTGACTTCCTGTCTCTTCCGTCTTCCCCTAGTAATACAGGAAACACCGCTAGTTGCCAAACGGGAGCGATGTAATGCTACTAGCAACAAAGATTAGCACTTAGCCTAGCTTGGTGGCCTTAACCATAGAGATATATACATATGTATATATGTCTATGGTCTTAACTAGCTGTTGGCGGTGTGTTTAACAGCCACACATCTTCGGTCTGTCCCAACTTCCACCAACGCTCCCCCCATATGCCCATATTTGGATTATCCGAGCGCCAGTCTGTGTCAAGGAGGTCTCGTTGCAGATGTCTCTGAGATGGGATCATGTCGCCAACTTATGGCAAAATTAAGGAATAGCGGTGAAATAACTTGGGTCATGCAATGCGCTCGTATTGATTAATCTGTCTTTTTCTATGCATGAAAATATAGAAGAAGAATAAGAGGACAAACAAATGAAGAAGAACATTTTGCTAATAAAAGGAAGTATTTGAACATTGCACAAGTTAAGATTATTATCACAAAATATAGCAAAATAAGAAACACATTTGACTGATGTGAGCTGACAATTGGCTCTTTGTGTGTGGTCCTTTACCAAATTTGTTGAATCAGAGCAAGTTGCAGAAATAGCCTCATTGTCAAACAGTTTAAACAAAAACTCGTCTACAGACTAACTGAATGAGAGAAACAGTGTTTTGTTCTAATAAAACTTAAATACAGGAAACTCAGTCAGCATGACAGCAAGTGGGGTTTGCCTGCTGTCTTTGGCACGTGTGCTTCAACGTGTTTTGCAGGAAATGAATTTAAGCCCACAAGCTATGCAGCAAGGTAGTTAAATAGGGTTCACAGAAAGCTGTTTTCTGTTGAGCATACACTCTTTAATCAGTTCAAAATGTCACATAATCACAAAAAATTATGTAACTGAGAAATTAACTTCCAAGAAAAAAAAAAAAAGTGTCAGGAGCTCTTAGTTAAGACCGTACAGAAACATCAGGAAACACCTCCCATGATGTTTACTCCTTTGACATCACATCTTGCGAGCTTCACCCCTTTGTCGTCAAGTCACTCCCTCAAACTAAAGGTAGAGGGTAGGAAGAGCATGCAGCCAGTCCACACATGTTTGTGCCACGCTGGATCAAAAAATATCTGATGGGTGGGGAAAAAAAGCAGAAGTCAGTAATGCCTGAAAGCAGTAACACATCATCACACTGAAACAGAGATACAGACTTATATTTACCCATCCATTCCCCAGCCTGTGCCCCAAGAGTTCTTTACAATCCAATATGGTGTGCCGTTCTCATCTGTGCCATAACCCACAGCCAGGACTGCATGATTCACCTTGTCTGGTGTGTTCTTACATTGGGTGCTAAACAGACAACATTAGATCAATGAAGCATACGTCTTTTGCAGGGTGAGTGAGACGGTGTCAGTATTATGTAGGATCCTACACATGTACAATGGGTTGTGTGCTTATTTTGTGGATATTTTTTATGGCAATCCAAGATCTACGATATCTGCAGGCTTGTTCCCAAAGATACTTGATCAATTTTGGATCTAGTGAATTTTTTTTGGAGGCCAGGTCAACACCTTGTGCTGTTTTTCATGTTTTTTTAGTTGTTGCTAAATCGTGTTTGTGTGTATGTCTGTGTCAGGCTGCATCCTGCTTGGGATGGCTCCTGCCATCAAGGAGTGTCATTGCTATGGGGTGAGGGTGCCTGGTCTGGTCTAGGTGGGTGGTACATGTCTAAGTAACATCCACGTGAATGGCAGATCCAAAAGTGACCCAACAGGACATTGAACAGTCACAAGATGGTCAATGTTATTTACTTCTCCTGTCAGTCATAATGTTATGTCTGATGGAAATGCACTTACAACTACAAGCAACACATGAAAGCCATAGGTCTTTTATAAATAGTTCCTATTTGTGATGTACTTATTCCAAGTCAGCAGGCAGTACATGTATGACACCAATTTGGAAGCAAACCAGAAATAACTGACTATAATCTTGTCAAGTTTAAAAAAGACAAGCAAACCAAAAGCCAAGGGGCGTGAGTAACAAAATTCCAAATACAGTCCAACAAAAGAAAAAGGGGTGATGGAAAGAGCTGGTGAAAACTATCAAACAACCACAAGAGCTGGAATAACACAAAGGCACGAAAACTAAAAGGCAAGAAGGCAAAAGATTACAAAATAAAACAAGAAGACAATCTGAAGTTGTAACAAAGAGAAGCAGAATCTGTCACATCTTACAAATAATCATCATGTAAAAATTTGCTCCACTTCCCCAGTGCAAGAAACTGAAAATGTTTTGAATATGTCTAGTAGTAAATATACAAGTAATGAAAGTTATCATCTCACCTGGAGAAAACTCCCTCTTTGTAGTGCATAAACTCAGCTGTGACGTCGAAGCTGAAGGTGATGGGGTTGAGGCGGGCCACAGCATCCACCATGGCCTTCTCATCATACTGTGGATGGACAGACAGAGGTTTAATGAGTAAAGATGAAGAATCAAAGTCTACAATCAGGTCACAACGGGGTGTTCACATATACTTGAGTTCACAGTCCTTCCATAATGTAATTAAAATTCACAAAGTATATGCTCTTTAGTTTATAAGATTATGAACTGTGCTCAAAGTAACTCACCCTTGTTATGTTGACAACATCTTGGATAAAAGCCGCTGCAAGTTTAGGCTTGAAATTGCAGGTGTCATCCTAAAACAGGAAGGACAAACATATTTATTGTGCTTTCCTTTTGAAATGGCCGTCAATATAAAAACACATAAGGAAACCTTTAGAAAGATCATACATGGGCTTTGTAGGGATAATCCTCCTCTGTCATAAGACCTTTGTTGTATTTGATGTACTCAAAGGCCTGGCTGGGCAGCCCACTGAAACAAACCAGGACAGTGGTTGAAGTTCAATACACAAGTATTATTGCAGCTACTCTAGCTTAAAGGTTTCAAAGGCGTTATAGCAGTAGACTAAAAAACATTTAGCAAATATATGACTCTTACCCCAAGCATCCATAGTTGTGGAAGTGTTTGGAACAGTCTATCAGCTGCTGCTCAGACTGAAACAGGCATTTAAAAACAGGATGATGCTTTTATAGTGTCAGTTGTGATCCAGATCCAGACATACAAAGATCAAAGTTACAAAACTATAAGTCCACCTCACAATATCCTTGTGAGAAAGTAGAGGCACCACACAAACTAAGTACATCTACTCCAGTATTGTACTTTACAGCTGAACTTCTATATATAGAGAGAGAGTATTGCTCATTGCTAGCTAAGATTAAGATTTTTGACAGGGGCTTTTTAAATTTCCAACACAGTGCATAAGGACACAGTTGTCACACACTCTTTAAATACTCTGGAAAGTCCCTAATAGATTTTTAATCTTGAATTTAACCACAAAGTCCCCAAGTGACATCCACTTAACATACTGGCAAAGTATGTGAATTGTTGTCCCCATGACATCGCTTCTAAAATGTGAGAAAACTAGCTACTTTTTGACAGCAAAGGTAAGTTTCAACCCACGTAGGATGATCCACAGATCCTCTCAACCCATAGCACCCAAAGGCCCCCACTAACAGCATTCTGTTGCCAGACAGACACCCTCAGAAGGCCCATGTCCTCTGATGAGTCACAACTGTTTTTATGGTCCCTGAAGGTGGTACTGGGGAAAACAAAAACTCACTTGGCATGGGAGGTGATGTCGTGGTCAAACTGTGTGAAACGCTCCCATCAAACCAGAACTACAAAGGATTTGCCGACAGCTTTTTTTCTTCAGCATAACTGGCACACAAGCTTCTTCAGCGACAGATCTGCTTTGTAGGAACTCTCAATAGTAATTGCTGGGCTTTTTGTTAGCTTGAAGATGAGAAAAGTCTTGGCAGGAGAGGTAAAGGATCCTTTGATGCCAGGGTGGAGAAAGAGGAACCCACAGTCATTGTCAAGTGGTACGACAACAAATCTGTCACTCTGATCTCATCATACTGTGGAACTGAGCCCCAAGACAAAGCTTGACGCTGGAGCCAATCAGACAAGGCATTTGTGGAGGACACACATTGTGAAGGAGTACACATTCATGGGTGGAGGAGCCCTCCATGATGCATGCATGGCAAGGTACAAGTACCACATGAGGTCACAGAGGTGGTATGAGGCTCTTTTATTGTTTTATTGTTCAGTTATTCATGCTACTTTACAGATCTTGGACACTAGGTGGTGTTTTCTTCCAAAATAGCATTAGCAGTATGTTCCATGATCCACTTGTCTGTTTTATATCCAACATAATTGTCCCTTAAAGAAAAATGAGTCTGGGTTCTTATGGGTCAAATCAGTGGTTTCCAACTTTTTTGTCTTCAGGCACCTTACATTTCAAATGTCTGTGATTTCAATGCCACCAGCTAGTGATAGTTTTCCACCTAAATGTAATTTCCTTTCAACAAATGTTCAAACAATCCAAAATCTCCAAAAATCAAAACTACAACAATTAAACACAAGGCGATAAGTCCAGGAAAGGAAAACTCTGAGTAGTATTCTCTCTTATTATCTGCTGCCCCTGGGTATACAACGGTGTATAAAGACCTTTAGACTTTCTCCACCTGCAGCAGCTTAAACTGTTACCCGTTGCGTACACACCTGAGATGTCATAAATATTAATAACTCAGACAGCACTTAATATTTTAACCTCATTCTCCAAATAATATTTACATAGCATAGCATATGTACCTTTGCTTAAACGTGATTCTTCATACAGGACTTTCACTTGTGTTTTTACACCACTGCTCACGTGTATTACTGTAATATCTCACCAGGGGTATTAGCTTCCCGGTAGCGATAGCATTCACTGACTCCAGACAGCCGGTGGTGGAAAAAGTCCAGCAGCTGCCACAGTAACCCTAAAGACACAAAAGCCACATAATAATTAATAATATTTAAAAGAGTGTCACATTATTTTACACAAGAAGGTCTATTGCTTATGGAATGTTCTGGGTTTTTTTCTGGTGAGACTTTAAAAAAAAAAAAAAAATGTGACATTAAGGTCATTTCAGGTTTGATATAAAAGATGGACAGATCCACCGTGGCTTCTGTTTTGAATCATTTAGCTTGGCATTTGGCCCTTGTCATGTTCTTTCTTTTTTTGGCGGCAGAAGTGACCATATTTGGACCGGCGGGAGGAGCTGGGGTGGAGGGAGGGGTGGATCTGTTGGAGCCTGTCCTGGGACCATTGGTTTTGTTACACTTTAAACCACTTGTGGTAGCTACATTTGTCTTTATTTAGTTATCATATTTATATACAGTCCACGGGTTTCATTGATTTTGTTGCATGAACTGAAGTAGCCACAGCAAGACATATGTTGTGGCTTCTGCTACATTTTCTCTTTTACTAATATTCACATATTTTTACAGCATCTGTGACAATGTTCTCTCAACATGTTTAACATGATTCTCAGCATCAAATTCATTAATAGGATTTAGATTAGTTAGGTGAGCTCTTTGCTTACCAACAAGAAAAATAAAGTGCTGCAAAATATTTGCTTCTACTGATGAAGAAATGTTTTTAATATTCTTCTAGTAAAAAAAGAAAAGTATGGAGATTTGTGCTGTCTCCAAAAAAATAGTTTGAGAATACCTGGTTTTTCACAGGGGTCACAAAGTTGCCCTTCGTCCTCCAGTCTACAAACTCAGGGTAAGGACCACTACTGCTCACATGACCTGTTTCAGTGGCCGAGCAGTTCTACAAAACACAAGAATCAGTAGTTGGCTAATGGGAGGGGGAAGAAAAATCAACATTAAATAAAGAGATGTTTTATCTATTTTTTATTTTTTTTTTACCTGAGGTTGTGTGAGAAGGTAGAAATTCCTGAACTCCTCAAATGTCATATCTGAGAACTGGTTGAGGCCCACTAGATTTGTAGATGAACAACTGTGTGAGAAGAATTCATGACCTGATAACATGATAACTTGTGGGGGGTAGTCTGTGCAGAAGTGTACTGTACTTGTAAAGGAGTGATTCCCAGCATTATGATGATCAATCATCCTCTTATTCTGAGTGAACACATGGAGCCGGTAGTGATACTCCTCAGTGTCATAAGCTCTGTCATGCTGCACATTAAAATTAGAAATGTAACAGAGCATGAAAACAGATGAGGTGTCAGTACCTCTTGTTGATGTAAGCATGCAAGAATGTGGACAGTATAATTTGGATGATTTTATTATAGTACTCTGTGCTTACCTGTGACATCCACTGCTTGAAATGATATTCCTCTGATAGAACATAGAACGGAGTCATCAGTAAATAACACAACCTTCAAGTTATGCTGTGAAGCTGTTTGTGACTCTTATTGCATTTGAAACACTTGCTTGAGTAGTTTCTAACGCTACATCAAAGAGGAATTGTAATGTCCACTGAACTGCACTTATCTAAGAGCCACAATTTCAGACTACGATTTTACAGATAAAGCGTTTAAAAAGCTGATAAAATATAATGCATTTCGATTAGACTTCCCAACAATATGTAAAATACTTTTATCTTCACATCTACATAAAGAGACAGTAAAATGATACTTAGCCTACAGTTAATAGTGGCAGTAGTACAGATTTCTGAAAACACACTGAAATCACTGATTGTTAATGATAATTTTCATTCATTCATTCATTTTCTCTAACCGCTTGTCCTCTGGAGGGGTTACGTGGGGCTGGACTTCATCCCAGCTTATTGTAAAATTTATTGTGTTAAAATTCTAACATCTTCTGCTGGAAGCATTTTAAAATTATCAAACGACTAATGTGAAAGCTGGATATATGCTCACTTACCCTCAAGAAAAGGTGTCAAATGGACAAAAGTAAAGGCAGCAGTGATGAAGCACACAGCTCTGAACGCCATACTTCACCCTGCCGACTCTGCTCTGATGAAGTCACATGATTCGTCTTCTTCTCATTGTGACTACTTAGCACCCCCCTTCCCCTCGGGGGCACCTCCTTTGCTTTTTGTGTTTTTTACAGTCCAGTAGTTCAGTTAACAGAGTAAAACAAACACAGCAGCCTCAAAAACACTTCTCCCCCTGAGAAAGAATAGATTTATTAACAAGAGGTAATCAGGAAAGAATACACTTTTATACAAAACTGGAAATACTACTCAAGCTGTTGAAATAGACTGAAAGATAATTCTCATACCACTGGGTATTGCTCACTGCAAACATCTGATGTGCCTGTTAGAGGGTAAAGATTCATGTGCAAGGGTGGGGTGTAAATACAGTACACATACTGCCCTAGATATAGATTGGATTTGAACACGTGAAAGTGGTACATGCCTGCCACTTAAGCTTTAGGTGTTTTTCTATACAAAGCCTGTAAAAAATACATATAAATATTCCAAGAAGAAGAAGAAGAAGAAGAAGAAGCACAATATTACTACTGTATAGTTCCTGCTAACACATTGGAATAGACAGGATACAGAATGTGTTACACTTATAAGTTGTTTTCAACGTTTGTTTTAAAGTATCATACACAGAAAAAGTTATTACAGAGTTGAACGATCATAAGGATAACACATTTCAAGGGATATGTTTTAAACACATTGCACGTTAGGAAATGCATCAGACTGCCTGTACACAATATTGTACACAGCAAAGATTTCTGCTTCATTGGCAAATCGTAGAACAAAATAGTTTACATACTTTTGTGGTATATAATCCATTTCATGATTAAGGCAAAACCATAATGCACTGGCCAAAGAGGATTAACCATAAAAACTATGCTCTCACTGTCTGAGTGCAGAAGCTGGGAATTTAACGTCCTGAAGTGGCTCAATATTGGTTACATCTGCTACATACATTGCCCGGTGCTTATGCTGTATATACATCATGTTGCCCTCCAGGGGAATAAGGTGATAGTAAGCAAAGCATTAAAGGCCATCTCTCTAAAGCAAACAAACTGGGTCCCAGCTCAGTCAGAAACCTGTGCCAAAGTCTCTAGGTCGTTCAGTGGCTACATAAAACATCAGAGCACACGATTCAACGTAAGCCGCTGTGGCAGTCCCAATTTTTACCTCCTCAACTCCTTTTAAAAGTTTTAATCCTCAAGATTTTGGTGCCGTTAATAGTAAACATTTATATACTGTTGCAGGATATCCATTAATATAGTTAACTTTATTGTTAGTGGTGTTAGTATTGTGTATTGTATGGAGGCTGAATTCAAATATAAGTCATGACAGAAATCTTGACAAATTAAAACTTTAGTGGATCTGTAAATATTTTTAACCATTTTTAACCTGGTGGATTTATGAATATTGGAAATTGTTTAAAGATTACTGCAGCTACGTGTCGTCCGCTCTTCACTTTGACATCTGAGCATAAATGTTTCTCTCTCATGAACCTACTCCCGCCGGGCTATCCAGTCTTTGTACTCTCCTGTCAGTTTATTCTGTGGTTTAAAATAACTTTTTAAGACGATAAATAACATATAAATACTCTATAATACTCTATAACTATAGAAATAAAACCTCTCTGGGCTTCTACTCAGTCTCTAATAACGATTATACACAACAAGTCCATTGGGGAGCATATACTAGAAGGGCACAGCCTACTGTGTCTAATACAAATAATAGTAAATGTACATTTTGATATACTGTTGCTGTACACTCCTTGTGAGGGCAGAGTGAGGGAGATCCACTTCATGACGACGTTTTGGGCTCGATTCTCAGAGACGCTTCGTACAGGCTCTCCTCATCCAGGACCGTGCTGCTGTCAAGCAGGTACCTTCCCGCCTGAAGCAATAAAGAGCACAGACATGAAGATTTCTCAAGATTTCTCTATCAGTGTAAATGTGGAACATTTAGGCTATGATGGCACAAATCAGTAAGTCATAGTGGCCACGTTGGCACAAATGATCCTTTATTTAAAGTTTCTATTCTTTTACGTAGATGAAGTTTGCGTGTTGAGTAAGTTTTGAATGCAGGATTTACAAAGGACTGTTGGGTAATCTTTAGAAAATCAGTAAGAAAGAGAGTGTACCACTTTCTTTATCTTATCTTTTTTTGATTGACTGCACATAAAAATACAAAAATACAATTAAAGGACACACAACTTGTAATAGGAATATTGACTATACAGTATATTGTCCATTGACAAACACTGACTAACAATCAGAGCTACACATAATACCCAGAGGTGTAATTCATTCAAGAGATCATCGTGACCTCTTTCATCTGTTTTCACTAATACAGACTTATATAAGCTAAGTAAATTAACCAAACAAGTACAGAGCAGACCTACTGATATGTTCACAACAATGCTAAAGACATCAAGACCACGGGCTCCTGGAAATTATGAAATAAAATAAAAACAAAAAAAAGCAATACAGATAATATCAGAAGTAACCTCACCTTTGGTTGATAATCAATCTTGTAAGCTGTTTGCTGAAATTGCCGTATCTCTCTTATGATGTGAGATATCTGGAGGAAAATGGTGGAGAATAACTTTTACAAAAAAAAGGCAGATATTTTTCTAATTTATTTCCACCGTGTGCCTACATTTAAAGACAAATTAGACTCAAAGCTGGAATAGCAGAGAGTACACGGTTTACGGCACTGCGTGTCCACACTTTACCATTCTCATCTTGGAGAAGTTGACCAGGTTGTCCTCTGTGTAGTTGGGAGTTCCCTCCTCGATGAAGGCCAGGTCAGTCAGGTACATTCCCAGGTAGGGGACACATGGAGGGTCACAGCTGAGGACAGCAGGCAGGTCAGAGACAGACAGCAAATATATGGGTACATGCACAGAAACTAACATGAAGGACATTAAACACAGCAGGGAGTATTCTACAGCAGCAAACATGATTACTTACTTCTTCAGAGCCTCTCTCAGGTTTTTGAACCGGCCCTCCGATGACACCAGCTTCTGTAACTTGTCTATCACAGTCTTCGTCTAGAAATCAGATCAGGTCAAAACTGTTAGTGTCTAGAAACTGGACACCACAAACTTCTGAATAGACAACGGACAGTATTATTCATTCATATAAACGACCATTCTCAGCCACTCTAAGAGCATATCATGGTCTCCCTTTTGTTCCCTCCCAAAATGTCCTCCGCCATTAAAGTTAAAGTTTGAAATGACGAACCAGAAGGACCAATAAAGTTGGTCTGATCTGATACCTGCTTGGAGACTTTGAGCCAGGTCTTCTTGAGGCGGAAAACTGAGCTGCGGTTGAGAGAGGATGTGATCTCCAGCACGGCGTTGTAGTTGTGGAGGCAGCGGCAGATGTCAGCCACTGCCACCCATTTCTCAATCACCGCCACACGCATGTTGACATCATCCCACTGCAGGATTTCTGTGGCAATCCTGTTGCTGATCTGACAAAAGAAAAAAACAGACAAATACGTAAGATCTATCTATCTATCTATCTATCTATCTATCTATCTATCTATCTATCTATCTATCTATCTATCTATCTATCTATCTATCTATCTATCTATCGTTTAAAATACCAGAGTAAACACATACATCGTTGAAATGTTTGGTTGTTTTCATTATATATGGGGTTCTCTCATTCTTGTCGTTCTTCATCCAGCCTTGACCAAAGAACTCCCTGTACACACACAAACAAAAAAACTGTTTCCAAGTGGTCAACAAATAGGTAACATGAAAAACATTCGCTGCGTGTGTGCCGCCCTTCACCCTCCCACTCAACCTGCCCAGTCCGTGCGTACACATACAGCATGCGCGCGTACTCACTCGTATGGGATGACCTTGAAGACCAGGTGGTCCAGCAGTGTGAGTTGCTCGGCTATCTCCAAGGCAGAATGGCTCTCAAACGGCTCGGTCTTACAGTCTTCCGAGGCCTGAACACACAGACTCGAGGCAATAAGCATTGTTGCAACTGAAGCAAAAGAAACGTGGCGTTTTTATTCTGTAATCAGTCCCTCACCATCTGCATGATCTCTTCAATGGTGACCTGGTTGTCTCCGGGGTCCTCCTGAGTTAGAGTCCTGCATACAAGAAGACGCAAGCGTCATTATTTTTCTATTTTATTCAAAATGGCTTTGATACACATTAAATGCTCGACCTCATCCACTGCATTTTATCAGTTTCTCTCCTTTTTTTTTTACTACCTCAGTGATATTTTTGTCAGAGGAGATTTTCTTACTAAAACTTTTTTTCTTTTTTCCCCACAAACAAATGTGTCATATATGACTGGATGTGTGATCAAGCAATGATAACGGGAAACCAACCTGATAATGTTGGCAGCTGCCTTCCTTTCCTGTGTCAGGAGCTCTGGGTCATGCATCACCTCCTCCAGGAAGCCAATTACCCGCATCTTCAGCTCTGTGTTCAGCTCAAAGTCCTGAAGACCCACACAGGAACAACAACAGAGTCATTACAGAGGTGTTGCTTTTTCCCCTGCAAAGACACGGGAGAGATAGAAACAACCAAAAGGCGAAAGGAAGAAGGTGAACTGTACCTGCGAGTGTTTGGAGACCCAGTGACGCAGCACATTCAGGACCCTGTTCGTGGCGGCTCTTCTGATAACAAACTCTTTGTCCCCATTCCTCTGGTCTGTAGGGAAACCTGGAAGCAGGTTTAACAGTTAGCTAGAACCACTGTTTTAAATTGTTCCTTTACTTTGCATTTTATTATTTCTACTTGTGGAAAAATCCTATATGTTTAGACTCAGCACGGGTCAAAATATTGGTCAAGAAGTATAAATGTACTTTTAACTTTTTGGGGGGCCAGATCAGAATTACATGTGCAGCTCCTCGTTTCATCTACTTTTACACTTTACTCTTGTTGTACGCCATCAAGAGAATGTAAGAATGTGGTCTGGAGCCCTCTAGTGGTCACAAGACACAAACCTCCTTATTATCTGGACCATTAATGTTGGATGGCGGATTATCACACATTTCTCACATTTTTTGAGAAATGTGGCAACGTAATCAAACCAGAACTGAACTTATTAGAAAGTCATCTCTTATTTGATCACAGTTTTTTTTTTTTGCAGCCAAGAGGTTTTAGATACTGTTTTTATAAACATGATCACATTTAACTCCTCAATACAAGATAGTCCTCAGTAAGCTGGTTCAGTGGTAAACAGCTGTTCTATCCCCTCATGTGACTGACCTGAGCTGGCGAGGGACATACGGCGGTACTTCTCCTTAGTTGGTGTTCCTTCATTTGCACCAGCGGTGGCAATGGCGAAGGCCGAGGCGGCGGAGAGGGCACTGCGGTTATTGTCCAGCTCCCGGCAAGATGACACCACCATGCCATTGTTGAAGGAAAACAAAGAAAACTCTACAGACAGGAAATGCAGAGATTTAAACTCATATTTACATAATCAATGCAGGAAAGAGTTAAACTATCTAAAGACTAACTCTAAGTTCAGAACATTTCATACGTTTAACAGACATCAGCAGTGTGGCATTTTTAGTCTGCCTCTCTCTATCAGGGGCATGCTAAATGAAATGGGGAAACTGGTTAGGTGCTTCTAGGTGATTTGACTCCTTACTTGGGTATACAGTAGCCTACCACATGTGTATAATCAAAGTTGTTGGCCAGTGGAGGGCAACAGAGAGCTGAAGCAGACCCAGCAGTACAGTGTGTCCTGCAGCTCGTGGCAGTGACGGTGTACACTCCACCGTGTCCGCCTCTCTGCCTCCCCCCCTTCCTCCCTGCCTTCCTCCGTTCAGCCGGGGGCGGTATGGAAGAACACGCACATCGTTGCTAAGGTACAAGGTTTCCTTCCACCTACTCACACAAGGCACTGGCTTCCCTTGTATCCAGCACCGTGGGAAGAGAACACACTGGGGATGAATTGTGCCTGACTACCTACGGGGTGGATGCTCCCTCTCTGTGCAGAGCGGGGAGGGCCACGAGGCTGTGGGTGGTTTTCATCAAGACCTTATTTGGCTTTAGCTACGTCGTTTGTCGTTTCAAAAATGGAAAAAAGAAAGTTTGCTTTAAGTCTGCTGTGGCTATATTTATTTAACTCTACGAGTTGCTCTTCTCATCGAAACCTTTTAACACTTCATCCGCAGTGGTGATCATTTTTAGACCAGAGGAAAGACGGTGTGGATCTGCAGGATCAAGCTCCAGCGATAGCTTTTCTTATCAGAGACATGATGTGTCATGAAATGTACAAAGTTAAATGTTTAAAATGTTTTTGTCCCTCTCATATCTGTGAAATAACTATGAACAGCCAAAGACTGTTAGCTTGCAAAAGAAAAAAGACTGACAACAGGAGCAAACTGCTTGACTGGTTGTGTCGAAAAGTAACACAATCTAAGAAGTGTATGTGTCTACTTA
Organism: Planiliza haematocheilus; assembly: GCA_005024645.1. Taxonomy (NCBI): domain Eukaryota; kingdom Metazoa; phylum Chordata; class Actinopteri; order Mugiliformes; family Mugilidae; genus Planiliza; species Planiliza haematocheilus. Next base: position 5,380,167 of record SRSE01000649.1, on the reverse strand, counting down.
CTACTTGGCACATAAGCCCTTATGTACCGCGCTGATATTTTTCCCCTCTGTTTTTATCCAGACTAAACAAACACGTTTCCACTCTCTATTCTCAGCTAAGCTAAACGGCTGCTGGCTGTGGTTTTATTTTCCTCCACGTGAGAACACAGGAGTGGTAAATATCTGCGCACCAAAGAAAACATTCCCCAAAATGCTGCACCAACAAGTCAAGGGAAATAATTCTCTGTGGGGTGAACAGGAGACGTAACCTGAATGCTAGCTGGTGTTACAGGACAACTGCTTTTGTGTTTTCGCTTCAGCTTAACTGCTCATTTAATTTTATTATTTTTTTCTGACATGCAAAGATAAGTGATCTGCCAGTTGGAATTGTTTGTTCAAACGGTCATAGAGGATGTACCATATGAGCAGTGGGCCTGCTGATTAGTTTTTTTGTTATTGATAGGATGTATTGGTCTTATTTTATTATTGTCATATTTTTTGCCAAGACATTCCCCTTGGCAAAGTACCGTAAGTCAGCAGCACTAACCACTAAGCTACTGTAATTTGCCAGCTCTCACATTCTTGCCAACTCATTTGTCTTTTAACTAGTGAGCTGGGATTTAAAAGTAGATCACAAGACATTCTGACACAGACACCGAACAGCTTAAACAGGATCTCAGCACATTAGCGGGGAGACAGAATCATACTGTACCGGAGTTTTTCGACTTGACGTTCTTGGGTGTTGATGGCGACTTGGGAGGAGACATTTCTGCTTCCGTCTCATCGCTCTGACTCGGCTCTTCATCACATTCCTCTCTTACAGGACAGATCTGGACAGGGAGCGTACATTTGACAGTCAAGAGGAAAGGCCACAAAGAAGAAGATGTAATGAGATGGGCGTCGTGGTATAATGAAATGGCCGGGGAAGAAAAGGTAATAGAAAGAAAGAAAATAATATGATAATAACATAACCTTTTTTTATTTTCATGTCATCACTATATCCACTTGAGACTCTATCACTGCTCTTGTACTGCTCAGTCCCAAGAGACTGAGTAGTTTTCCCTTTAGACCACTTACCAACCAAAAAAATATATCAGTAGCACTTTAAAAAGCTTAACAGAATAAATACGACATATGTGCATATCACTAAAACTTGTAAAACTAATGCCACAGTTATGAAAGATAAACTGAAACTGTGCAAAATCACAAACTCCCTCAGACAGTGACTCCCACCTTGCTTGTTGGGTGCAGCCTCTTCGGCCTTGCCTTCGGCCTTGGGCTCTCCCTCATCTGGGATTTTGGTGGCCATGGTGCTAGACACATAGAGCTTGTTGATGTCGAGGGTGGTCTTACTGAAGGGCGACATGGTGGAGTGCATGCTTGCATAGCCATTGGGGGAGCAGCTGAGTGCAGCCAGGTCCAGGGCTTTACCCCCTGTGATGATGGGAATGTTGAGCGAAAGTTTGCGACGCCGGTTGGGAGAAGACGTCTTGGTGATGGAGAGAGGAGGAGGGGAGGAGAACTTGCGGCTGGCACGTGGCGACGTGGGTGGCTCACCGTAGAGGAGTTTGTTGTTCTGGCTGCTGGCAAAAAATAGCTCCAAAGAGCTGCAGGAAAGAAGAGAGTAAAAGAGAGGAGAAAAATTCGGATGAACTGTAAAAGAGCAGAGCAGCTCTTTTTGAATTTTAGTAAAAAAAAAAAAAAACTACTTGTGACCTGAATAGGAGAGAGTGGAAAGGGGAGAAATGGTGATAATGGGCACTTGCTGTCTGTACACAGAGGCAGAGAGGGAACACATTAACCACAGGGCTCTTCGGGAGCTCCTGCCTCTTTTATTTAAGCTACATTGTTTAAGACAGCATCCTCCTTGCACTGAGAGCCACCCCCTCTGAAGGCCTATAAATAGCATGTCAAGTGACAGTGTGGGAGGCACGGGTGCTGCCAACAGCAACCAGCCCAGGGGAGGCCCACAGAGACATGGGTAGGGAGAAACACAGAGAAACGGGGAGCCACATAGAGACAGAGAGGGAAAGTGGGAGAAGGAGACAGAGGTGCAATGCAATAAAAAAAAAAAAAAAAAAAGCAGGGGCGAAAACAGTGATACAGAGAGGGAGGGGGCGAGAGAGGAGCAACATAGTGGATATGGATTCCACCACAGCAAAGGCTGCTGGCTGGGAGTGGGCGATTGGGAAGCCTCGAGCCCTGTATGGTGTTAGCTGCAGCCATGTTGTGTCTCCTCGCCTAAAACAGTGAAGAATGTAGATGACAGGAGCAAAGATTGGAATGAGGGAGGCTGGTGTGATAGAGGAAGGGGGGGGGGGTGAAAATAAAATGAGAAGGAAAAATGACAAAAATCAAAGTGGAGAGGCAAGAGGGGACACAAGTATAGCAGGAAAGAGGAAAGACTCGAGGAGATAATTAAGCAGGAGACGACAGAGGAGTATGACAAAAAGGAGGAGACGAGAGGAGACGAGAGGAGAGCGGGGTCTGGGTGCAAAACACCACCATCAATATTTAATACCGTAGAGCCGCTGCAGATGATGGGAGAAAGGGTGAGAGAGAAAGGGAGGGAGAGACGAGGAGAGAGAAGGAGAGGGTGGGGTCCTGCAGCAGAGTAAAGGGTTGCCATGGTGACAGCGCAGCGGAGAGAGGGATGGTCAGACTTGTGGAAAGAAAAATAAAAGCGAGAGAATGGAAAAGGGTAAAGAGAAGAAGGAGAAAATAGAGGAGGGGTTAGGAGGAGGTGGGCGGACACAGGACCCAATTAACTGTGATGGCGGACAGAAGACGTCTCGGTGTGACCTCTCCCTGCCTCCTCTCCGGTCCCTTCTCACCTGGACAGGATATGATAGCATGATGGGCTGCTTACAGACAGTCCACGTGAGAGCAAAGACTAATTCAGACACCGGGGAAGTCCCACCTCTTCACTGCACCATTACAGCACTGTTGCTGCATCCTCTGGAGAAAATACGTGGAAATCTCAAACTTTGTTCCCCTTTCAGTTGTCACAAGTTGCTGCATTGGACCTGGCAGTGAGGTACTTGTAGGAGTTAAATGGAACAAACCATCGCAGCGCTGCTGTCTAAGCTGCTGTCCACTTACAGAAAATCTAACAAAGAGTGTGCAGGACATGACACATGAAAAGGATTTCTTTATGCGCTTCTACACAAAAGTCGAAATAGTACAAAACGACACAGAGCAAGTTTGAACTTAACCTCGCCTGCTGTATTAGCTTGAAACGTGAGTTTGGAGTGAGTGGCTGACGACTTTTAAGACACATCTCTTTAACATGTTAAATAATTTATATATTCACTTTGACAGCTCAGGTTTTATTCAGTCTTATAGGCCCTGAAATTCAGGCGGGTGCAAATTAGCTTAGCTTAGCATAAAGACCTGTAACAGGAAACAGTTTTCATGGCTCTGTCTGAAGCCTTGTTATCACCTTGTGAGGCAGACTTCTTACTTTCTATGGATCAAACAAACAAGATTTAACTTGCTTTTAAGAGAGAAAGCATCAGAGTTTTTTTTATTAGTTTGTTAGTTTGGTTTTTTTTGGTGAATACATTTAGTTTCCTTCAGATTTCCTTTGTCACCCTTGTAACCCTAACCCTAGCTAAGCTAACAGTCTCTTGGTCATAACTCCATGTCATCTGTCAACAGACAGGTACAAAGCTCTTACCCAAGTTATTGTTTAAAGATATTTTTCAAGGTTTCCAATGTTCCTACATTCACACTCATTCTGTTAATGCAAGAGTTCATGCTAGCCTGCTGCCAAAATATGGGCAGTGTGAACAAGTTCACACCGTCTTGAAAGGAGCTCCCTCACTCACCGTGCAGGGATTGCGCTGATGGGCTTCTTGTAGATGGTGATGAGCTTGTCCAGCACCACGTCAGCGCTGGTGAAGACACGGTAAGAGTGTAGGAAGGTGTTCAGGAAGTCAATGGAGAGGAAGCGCAGGTCGGTCAGCCTCTCCAACAAGCGCTCCACGCTGGCATAGCGGATCTGCAGCACCTTGCAGGAGTTCATCATCTTGCTGAAGCGAATGTCAACGTCGTCGCAGTACAGGCTGGTGTCTGACCTGCGTCGGGATGAGATCGCGGCCCACCTTTAGCTAGTTTGCTTAACTGCCCATGTGAGGGTCAGCGGTCAGAAACTTTACATTGTTACGAAGCAGTTTCAGAGAAATGTGATGATTAACACATTTTATCCAAATAACAAAGCTAAAACAAAGGTAACTGGACCTGTTAAGCTTCACTGAAGACATTTCACCACTAGCCTTCTAGTCTAGACTAGAGAGAGGCCACAGCATCATTCTTGGACCCATAGAACATGCAATGGACTGTAAGTAAGTGCTGTGTCAAAGATGTGAGGTATTAATCCCAGATTTTCACAAAAGAGATGTAAGACTTTGTTTCAGGGCTAACATTGGCTTTAGGTTTAAATTAATGGAAGGGTCACACAATGTGGTACAGCATGTAGTTGTGATGGCTGAGATTAGAGGCTGTCAAATATATCTACAGTATATGTGTGCGAGTTTGTGTAACCTTCGTTCATGAATCTTTCATGTATTTGTCATACATTTGTGTACTGCCAGTGCCAGTCTCTGTTTGTGCATGTATAATGTGTGTGCTTTTCTGTGTGGTGTCCAAGTCAGAGAGTCTCACTTAATCATCTGTGGAACGGTGACTTTGCTGTTCTCCTCAAAGGCGTTCATCATCAGACCGTTGCAGCGGATGTTGTCAATGCACTGTAAGGCAGAGAGGCAGACAGAGAAAGGGACTCTCAGTGAAAAGGTGATTGAGACCCACACGTTTCTACTGTAAATCAGTGGCTACAATGACGCATGCCCTTTTTCCATGAATGTTGTCATAACGTGGACACCTTTCTGTTTTCAGTGCAGTGACTGAATACTGTTCAAGAGAACTACCTGGCTGATATCGCTTGTCCATGCTGACTTCTCCTGTCGGGACGAAGCAACCAGGATGATGGTGTAAGGCTGGACATCTTTAGGCTCAACCATCACTTTAAAGTCCAGGTGCTCCGTGTCCTGGCCACTCCGCTCTCCTTTGGCTGCAAGACCCAAAGTCAACAAGCTTTATTTGAAAAGACTCGAATACGCTAAAATGATTTATTGTACAGTACTTGATTAAATCACATACAGATATATCGGTGAACCAACTAAGATGATCGTTTTGGCCAAATTAAATGAAGGTGAATCCAGTTTCCTGATGGCCGTGTAAACATAAATTCAGATAATCACTCATGTTTTGACACAACAGTGAATGTGTGGGTGGAAGAGGAAAAGCTGGAAATGATGCAACTGGGAGTCTGGAAAACAGTAAGGAAAGACTCTGCACAAAATACTAAAAATGCTTCTTCATAAATAACACAGGGGTATTGGTGTTTAAATTCAGACACAGTCTTCTCATCTATATCTGCTAAATTATGCCACTAAAGTGGGAAATACACTTTGTTCAGCTCTGATCATTCACTGGCTGTAAGAGCTATCAGTAAGCAGGTCGCTGCAGGTTTGTCTTCTTTAAGGCCACGAAGCCTTGTTGCTTCTTGTTTTGAGTACCACATACAGACAAACTACTGTTCGGGGCTCAGTGGAAAAAAAAGAAATGAGAAAGGGCCCCCCAGATGGCTACCCTTTGGCATATTCTGAACCCCCTTACCCTTATGAAGGCCGTACATCAATACTTCAGAACCCATCACTGGGTCTAGGGGCTCTGTGCTATCTAGATATTACTATCACTGCATACAGTACACACACCGCAACATTTTCATGTACAATTTATGAAAACATGTGAATATATTAACTTACACTCATCATCTGTCCCCTCTGGCTCCTCCATCAGAGTGCAGTCTATGAGGGACACCACTCCATTCTGTGACAAGGTTGAAAATACAGCAAATACATGACAGAGCTTTTGTTCACCAACCAAGCTGATGTTTGTGCGTAACAGTCGTGACAATTGTTAATAAGCACAAAGTAAATGAGCAATAATTCAAAATTAACGGACAATAACACTATGAGAAGTCCAGATGTTAGTGTTTTTCTGCTATGGATCCATCTGAATTACAGTCCTGCTGCACTGTACCTTAGTGATGTGGAGTTTTCCTCCGGAGCCTCTGGTACAGATGATGAGGTGTTTGGAGAAGAGGAAACACTGTCTCTCGCCCTCCTTCTTCAGAGACAGAGAGCCCAGTCGGCCTCTCGTGATCTTCCCTTTCTCAGTCATTGGCACCTGGATCAGAGAACCTGTGGCATCACACACACAGATGAAAAAGGCATGTAATGTGACCTCTTTTCATTCCTTAATATGACAACTGGTCTGACACATGAGAATTTCTGTGCGAACATCCAAACTTCTGTGGTTTGACTTCATTTGTGTCAGTAAACAATTATTTCATTCACATGTAGAATCCTTAATTAAACAAATGCAACACTGACTTTAATAGATTCATATGTTTTAGACGTCAGAGTTACTTTCCTACAGTATTTACCCTCAACCGTCATTTACTTTTACGTTAGCAAATAAACCAATGCCTGAAAGGCCATTTTTTCCAGTGTCTAGCACTTACCTTGTCTAACAAACGTCTGGCTGGTGTCAAGCAGCACTTCACATCCCTCAACGATCATCCGCTCAATGGCGAGGTTCTTCCTGATGTTCTCGGTCTCACTCACCTCATCGTGCATGATTCTGAAAAGATTCAGTTTTTTGTATTGCCTTAATGAACTTCACTAACTGTTTGTGACTTTCGTTCATCATGGCTTAATGTGAAGTGACCACAAAATCTGTGTCACATAAATACTCATGCACTGAATACAGTTGATACAGAATACAGTGTGTATGTAAGAGTTCTGATTATTTGTGTGGTGGAGCCACATGAAGATACTGTAGGTCAACACAATCTACCTGGAAAGTTCCTCCAGTTTTGACTTGGCGTAGTCCAAACTGTTTCTCTCCACATGCTCGTGAGGAGTGTGAGCCAGCAGCTCATGCAACGTCAGGATGTAACGAGGGATCTAAGAAAGAGAGACAGAGAAAGAGAGACAGAGAGAAAGAGAGAGAGATTTGCTTTTATCAGTAAATTAAATGAGTCTGACTCACGACTTGTCATATTTTTTTTGTTAAAATGCAGTCAAGTCAAGAGTCCGAAAGATTATTTTTGAAGTTTATCACATGTTGCTTTAATTATGACTCTCATTCACTTCCATTTGAAAAAGAAAATCTGTGAAAGTGCACTGATTTTATCTGGGTCAGCAAGTCTCAGCATTTTTGTCCCGTTTGTGATGTGGCTTTTTTTTTCAGTCATTGGAGAAAAATGTCATCTCCTCACTTGTTGACTGAGACGCTTTTGGACGTCAACATGAACGTCCGGTTTGTAATTCAGTGCTTCAAAATAGTTGATGCATTATTCCATCAATTATCTACTATATACCCACTTATCCTCAAGGGGGCAGCTGGAGCTTATCCCAGCTGTGATTGGGCCTGAGGCAGGATACACCCTAGAAAAGCTGCCAGTTTACCACAGGACAGACTCAAAGAGACAACCGTTCACACTCACGTGCACACATATGGCCAATTTAGATTCATCAATTAACGTGCGTGTCTTTAGATTGGGGGAGAAATCCAGACACATGGAGAACAAACTAACTCCATACAGTCTCAGCTGGCCAGCGCGTCTGAACCCAGCATGCTTCTTCCTTTGAGGGCGACAGTGCTAACCACTAGCACCGGTGTTATTGCATAGTCATATATTGTGTGTTGCTGAAGTGCATTTTAATGAACGTGGAATCTCACCTGAAACATGGGGTAAGTGAGGAAGGTCTCCAGCGTCCTCTCCTCACAGTCAGGCTTGGCCTCGTACTGTTTCAGCAGCTTGTCGAAGTCTCGGTTCTGTTTGCAGTGGGCCAGTATCTGCAAGCTGTACTGGTGGTTCCTCACAAACTCTTGGTAGATATTCAGCATGGGCAGTAAGATGTCAAACAGGTCAGCTGGAAAAAAGAGAAGCAGTGGTGTATTAGCATATTCTCTAAGTATTAACCAAAAGGAATTAACAAAAATAATCTGTAAAGACACCAACAACCACTGAAAGACGAAAGTCTCTGCAATTTAAAAAGTGTGAATTGATTTGTACCAATTTGTGTTACATCACTAGATCAGTGTTTCAACTAGTTTGAATTACAGTATATGGGTACAAAGGACAGAGTCTCTGAAGGATGAATTGCTTTTTAAAAAAAGAAAATATGTTGTGAGAGCCACAATCCAACCTCCAATGTACTGAGTTGGTGCCAAAAATCTCAGTGGCAGAGCTCTCAAAGATATTCCCATGATTTATTTGAAATACCCTTATTAGTGTGTGATTTGGCTGAACTGATACTTTAACAAATCCGAAAAGAATATTTATCCTGAATTGCGTGGGTGACTGACAGTCTGAGTGTCTCTTACCCAGCACCAGCGTCGGCCAGCTGGCTATCCTGGCCTTCAGGCCCTGGTAGAAGATCTGGTGGAGGAACATGATGGTCTCACTGATAACACAAAGAGAAACAGCGGTCATGAGCTCCTGTTTCTCCTTCTCCTGTACATAACCATGGCTGATACCAGTCCCAACTACTGTCTCACAACAAGTCTGAGCACCAGAGACCTGTTAAGGAAGATGCTGCTGACATCGTCGTGGGTGATCGGGGGCTTCTTGGAGCTGGCGGCCATGCGGAGCGGCCGCAGGAAGTTGTTGACCAGGATGTGGAGCTGCTGGACGTATTCGGCCTCGGCCTCCAACATGCTGAACACCACCTGGTTCCTCTTCCTCATGCTTTCAGCGTGGGGTGAACGTATGTAGTCCTGAATGATGGTTTTCCACTTCCTGCGGCAAATCCAGCCTCGCAGGAAACTCTGGACCTGTGATGAAAATGTTTGGGACAGAAAGATTGAGCTGATGTGTTTAGCAAGTGACTATTATATAAAGGAGATACCTGACGCCTGTCATTATACTGTAGTGTAACATATTGATATACTGACGTTATCGTGTGACATTTAAACATTTGGGGGCTGGAAACTGGATTCCAAATAGTCACATGTGCCATCTGTATCATGACAAGTAGTTACACTCACACCATATCTGTTGTGATGTTTTTGTTATCCAGTTCGGTTTTATTTTGTAATCTGTTACATTTAAGTTTTTATTTCCTGTCTTCATCTTTTTCCGCCCTGTGATAACACTCACCTGTTTTCTCTTGTGTTTCTTGTTTTCATGCTCCTCCGCTCATCGCTTTCACCTGTGTCTTGTTATTAGATCAGCCCATGTGTCTCTGCCTTTGTCAAGTTGTGTGGGGAGTTACCTTTGTTTAACTGTTTCCTAATATTTTGGTTCAGTTCATCGTTCTTGGATTTCATCTGCCTTTAGGTTAGATACTGATGCATTTGTCAAAAAAGTGTGACAAGGGATAATGTACATTGTCCCGGTGGCAAAACTGAAGTGAATCGCCAACCCCTCAATCAGTGGACAAGCCACTCTACCTGAGCCACCTCGGCCTCCAACAACGTATACAAGCTAGACAGGCAGATGAAGTGCCAGATGGCTAACTTTAGATGGTGGTCCAAAAAGAAAAAAGTCCAAAACTGGTAGCTAAAAACAAAATAAATATTGGGCTTGTAGAATGATAATGCTCTATGCCTTCTGGATGTTCTGTCCAACTCCACAATAAATCAAACTTAAGTTAGTTGTCAGCATTTGTTGAGTTAAACTGTTTTTGTTGTTTTCTTTTTCTTTGTCAGTTGGGAAAAGTTGGGGAAATACTGTGCTGACAAAGTGCCACAGGCTAGCTACCATCTTGGTTTAAGACCTCCATTTATTTGGAGTCGCACTGGAGTTATGTTTCCTCTTACAGTATCTGAGAGTAGGCCATATTTTCCTGAAGGCTCTCATTTGGTTAACTTTTTAAAGAAATGTCTCTTCTGAAAGTTTCCACTTTGTTCATCACCTAGCTACTGCGACTGTAAACCAATGCGTGTTGAGAGTAAAGCTGAGGGTTGAATGACCAAAACATTTTTATCCTAGCTTTTACAATTTCTAATTATTTTCATCCTTCTAAAACTTCCAAAGATTTATTTAAGATGGTTGTAATGAACAAGCAGCTCCCTGCTGCAAATGCAGGTTCAATTACAATAAGCAAAGACAAAAAGTAAAACTCACAAGTGCTTATGATGTGTCTTTTTAAAACCATTAATATTCCTGCTGGAATAGATTTTTGCCTAATCACTAAACTCTCCCAGCTCTTATTTCTTTACTTGTTTTAAACACACATTTCCCTTTAAAAGTGCACATCACCCAGGCAGTAGGATTTCACCTTTTTGATCTTCTTGATCTCTGTGTCGTCTTCGCTGGGCGGCACCTCTGGATTTGACTGGATCTTCTCATTGTCCTTCAGCAGTCCAGCGATCTGAAATTCAGCACCACAGTATGGGACTGATTCAGTCGGGCTGAAACGTGTTATGCTGTGTACAGCTACAATCCTGCTCACGATCTGGGTCACTTCATGTTCTCTACCTGCCCTGCATGTTTTATTAGGATTATTAATGTCTTATTCAATGTTTTTAAATTGCTTTTTGTTCAGATTTGTTACCGTCCATTAGCCGCTTCAAAGATTCAAAATACCTGTTACATTTACTCCCTTTATATGCAGCATGTGAATAACAAAACTTTTAATAAAGAACTGAAATTAAACAAAACAGCCCAAAGTCCATTACCAGTGCACACTTTACCCATGAAAAGTGAGACAGTAGATTACCATTTTCTGGTGCAGACTGCAGTATCATGCACAACAAAAGCTGATTCATGCATATTGAAAACATTCAATTCAATTGAAGGTAGCCATTAGCACATTAAAGGGAGACGCATTTGATCTGGTTTAGACTGAATAATTAGGGTACAAAATACTCAACAGTATTGCAGAGGCTCTAACACGTACATCCCGGGGGCACTGTGAGCTCACCATGTACTCACAGCATTGTGGGTCTGGGTCGTGACCTTTGTCCTCTGACCACTCACTGTTATTATCATCTCTGTCTGTCTTCTTTCACTTCCATTGCTTTGTCTCCACCGTGTACCATACAGTAAGACAAGACCAGCATTCACATTGACACAGGTATTACTAGCATGAAATTACAAGGCAAGTTACCTCTGATTTTAGTCGCTCTATCTCGATTTCCCCATCCTCTATCTGTTGTCGAAGTTGCTTGGCAACCGTTTTCTCCGTCTCCACTATTTGGAGTAGATGAAGATACTTCTGCATGAGGCTCTCATGCTCTGTAGCCAGGTTCCTGTAACTATACAGACACACACGCACAGACATTGAAAGGACCTCATTAACGCATGTTTCATGGGCTCTCCATAGATTTATCTCGGCGGACCTCTGATCAGCATATGTTTGAACCGCAGACCTTACATCCACACCGAGTGCCGTGCACTTATGCACTTCCTTAGGCAGGCTTAGAACACCATGTGTAAAAGCTGCTTCTGCATGAGCAGTAATTCTGTACATTACCCAGTTCAACACTTCATGTGCATGTCATGTGAGGCTTAAAATCAGTGCAGTTCTAGTTTGGGTATGTCAGGCCTCAAAGCTATTCTGAATTCAGATGTCTCCGTGATTCAGATTATTAACCTTAACAAAACATGTGATGTAAAAAATCTAACATCAAAACATCTTTAAAAAATGTGAGATGAAGATAAGTAAATACAGGTCTTCATTGCTCTGCTGAGGATTACAGTATTACAGAGCAACTTAGCCCCGTACAGTAAATGCTGCTGCCTAGACAGAGCACTAATCAATTTAATCTTCAATGAGCCCAATCAGTTGACCTTTTGCCATACAAATGCACACTGCTGACATTTAGCGTCATGGTATCACTTGGCTTTCATGACCCTCTTTTGTCCCTGCATCTTAAAGGAGCATTTCAGCCATCACACATGTGAGGAATCCATAAACCACTAGTCAGTATTGACAAAATTTTTTCATTGATGGACGTTGATGAAAAGGTGCCTGTAAAGGTAATAATACCTATTAAAAAAAAAAAAAATAGAAACTGTTGGCACAGCCTTTCTGCATCTACACCATAGTAACAGATATTCACACAATAAACCAGTGGAGGGAATCATAACAGAGTCAGCACTCTCCGGAGGTTTCACATGAAAAACACTGGAAATAATGGCCACACAGGACACACACGAGCCACACATTGCTCTGATTTTCCATCTGACTTAGAAAAGTTCTGCTAAATTGCAGTTTTACTTCACATTTCTTCCTGGTGTGGATAAAATTTGCTTCATGTCTTTGATGGTATAGACAAACAAAAAACAGACAAAAAAAATCTAAGACCTGAATATAAAGTGCCATTAAGACAATGAGAGCAGATCATCACACTGATTTAGTGACTTGCTGTTAATAAATACTGTTAGTAGTTCACAGTATACTATGCTGTTTAATGCTGCCGGTGTGTACAGTCCTCACCCTGCATAATTGAGCCAGACAACAGAAACTAAAACTAATGTTTTTTGAGCCTAGAAGCGAGGTTGCCCTATCTAATAGCAAACATCTAAAGCATGATAAATTACTGGACACATTTTAGTGGTAAACTGGTGTTAACATTTAGCTGAAAACACATGACTGTTGTGTTTTGTTATGTTACCAGTCGCTAAGTGATAACGCCCATGGCTCGGGCATCTACTGCTCAAAATGTGCTCACTCGGATAGGTTAAATGCAGAGAACAAATTCCTTGCATGTGTGTACATGTATACACGGCAAATAAAGCTGATTCGATACATATTTCCACACCAAACAAAATTTACAGTTTGTTAATTGACCATTTGCATTGTCAGTCTGAGCCACTGTATGTTTAATTCTATGCATGTAGAAGAAATATGTGTTTCAGTCTGTGGCTTGGTTTTGAATCTAATATGTTACAAACATCTGATAATGTGAGCTGCTCGCGTGACACCACATTTGATGTTTTCTGACGTGTGGCCGAGGTAAGTCTCTTTCACTGACTGATTAAATGCACCGGCGCTACACTCACGCTTCTCGGCAAGACCTCCACCTCAAAAGGTCCTCGGCCTAATGTGTGTATGTAGGTGAGAGGTCATGTGTGAGAGGTACCTGGCCTGTGTGATGGCGGCCACCCACTCATCACAGTCCTTGACGTCCTCCGTGCGCAGCTCCAAAGCTTTCTGGTTGTCATGATTGAATGTGACAGTGAAGTAGTACTGGGGGAAAAAACGAAGCGAGAGAAAGAGTTAAATATTTGTTGAACGTAAAATGAGATTATCAGACTATGATAAAGCGAACGACATATACCTCAAGCAAATTTCTTAAACATACATTTTGTCTAAACTGAACTTGCATGTGCACACACGTGCGTGGACATGTGTGTGAACGAGTGGGAGAGAGAGATCCTGAGGGAAAAGTCTTGAGAGATTCATTATAAAGCCTCTGTGCATTCTGTCTGTAACCTGGCAACTCACCTCTGAATCGGCGGAAGCCTCTCGTCTGACGCCATTTTTTTGTTTAGTTTCATTTTTGCCTCGTTCCAGTGATTTGGCTGCATTTCAGCAACGCAAACACCTCTGGGTCCTCGCCCCCTTTTTTTTTTACCCCCCTCTCACCAATTATCTCCGCTGACCTGGCAGCCTTAAAGGTTCAGTTACGGCAATTACATCGAACGCACGCGGAATTGTTTTTAAATAGGCTTATGAGATAAAATCCTCAAATCAACAAAAGTGGTGGTCACCGCACTAATAATAAGGACAGCCTATTTGTAGTAGAAACACATCAAATGATATAACACCGATGCATTGTAAATAGACCCCCACAAATCCAATATATTGGATTTTTTTATCCCTCCCAAATGCCAAGAGCAAATCATTTGTGATGGGGAGTAATGTTCCATATTTCCTGATGAGCGGCAGAACGGGCCTTTGTCAATAACGTACTTCCCTTCTCTCGCATCCTGCGAGCTGGTGTGTCAAGCCTTTTAGACAGCTATATTTAACTGCACGTCACTACATTTTTCACCTCAGATACAAGTCTTTGCTTCAAGTTTATAAACAAACGCAACCAGATCCGATTTCATAACTGATGTGAAGGTGGCTTCCAGCTGTATTAAACCTCAGAGCTTCAAACCCGTTGATTTTTTGAAACTTTTTTTTACCTACCGATCTACTCTCTGATCTTACATATGGAGCGAGAGAGTCTAAAGTCACTAACAGAAAAACACAAGGAAATATACAGCATGTCTGTTCAATATACATAAACTCCACTACTGTCAGTAAAATGAGAGTGCGACTAGTCTGATTTATCTTAAATAAGCAAGAAAAGTGAATGAACACTCACAAAATATATATTTCAACACTGCTGGAAATAAATTATTACTTGAAAAGGCGATACCTTCTATTTGACTCTACAGTGTACACTTACACTGTACTTATGCTGCACTTGTTGTGCTGTTGCTCAGATCTAGTTGCTCGTGTTCGCATTTACTTTCAGTCGGCCACCGCCATGCTGTCTGTGGTTAAAATATGTCTATTGTGTAGCCTACATTTCAAGCTCATACAATAAATTCATTCAGCTGACCACATAGGCAGACTGATAGCCGATCAGTGTATTTATATACATGAAATACACAAAATAGTACGAAAAGAAAACGCCACACCATCGCCATCACCAACACCGCACCTAAGACGACCCATCTCCCCTTCCTCGCATGCCCATATTTTGCTGTACTTGCTAAATGGAGCACAATGCAAAGGCATGTTGTTGCACATTTTGTTGGCCCCTTCAAATGCACTTTTTCAGATGCAAATAGGGGTTGCCATAGTAACTGTGGGCTTAAACGTAGCTCGCCTTCTAAATGGGGAATAAGAACATTTAAAAAGTAGAACACTCCAAAGAATACAATGAGAACGGAGAGACAGACAGAGCGGGAGGGAGAGAGAGAGAGCGATCTTTTGCCTTTTTGAGGAGTGAGGGCTATAAAAAGCACTGTAGCCCTGCAAGGTGGCAGTTGGCTTGGCATCTATTCGCTGCATTGTCCCTCTCCCTGTCACACACACACACACACACACAGATAAGATCCAGTGCTCTCCTGGCCATTCCTCCTGCAGCGTTGCCACACACTCACTGAAATACAGTACACACACGCACACATCTTACGCACTCAACAAAAATCTGGAATCTGCTGTAATCCGTCCATGTAAGAGGTTTATTGTTTGGGAACGTACAGTAGCATCGCCTCTGACGACCTCTGCAGTCTGCTCATCGACTCAGGTGTCATTCTTTGTTTTTTCAGAGTGGGGTAAAGTGAAAAGGAAATCTGTATGCCCTCAGACACCTGGAGCATTGATTACACTTTCTGTCCTCATTTCACCTTTTCTGTGCAGACGCTCAGTTTATGGATCGACAGTGGCATATGCGGGAGGACACAGCCAGGCAAATATAGACACGCACACAAGACGAGACGAGTTGCACAAGATGCACGGACGTGGACGCATACCGACATGATTGATTGAACACCACACAGTGTGCCATTCTCGCACAGGAAGAACATGTGTTGGAGCAAATATCTTCACATGTGCACAATTAATAAACCGAGAATAAACCAATACACAAACGCTCCAAAACTGAGGTAATTCATCACTGACACATATTATGTAAAGGGACACGTGCTGAGCAGAAGACTGTGTTATGCTAATTGAAGGCTTTCAAATTCATTTAATTCGCTGTTGAAATAAATTCACTGGAGCAGTCGGCATGAACAGCTGTCATCGTAGATGTCACTCAGCACATTTCTATCCCCAGAACAGCCTCTCGTTCTGACACGGTTTTAAGAAAATAGGCTGAACACTTCTCAGAGTTGAATAGTTCACAGCGACCAGCAACTCCTCATAACTAACTAGTCCTCATAAGTAGGCTCATTTCCACATAAGTCTCCAGAAACAATCAGTATGACCTTTTTCTGATCTCCCACCTTAGCGCCTGGTTAATTTTTCAAACTAAAGCTTCTTGAATTTATCCTTGCAAGCCGAGATAAACAAGAAAATCTTGTCTAGGGTAAAGTAAACAAAAAATTATCATAAATGTCTAAATATAGCATAGCGCCATCTGTACCACTATACTATATTTGCCAGGTCTAGTGTTGGGAACGTATGACAGCAGAGTTCAGCATCATGGACAGCGACGCCCGGTGCGTCTGAGAGAAACAGGAACATGCAGTAACTGGAACAAGAAGAGACACTGTAGGAGTCACAGACAATGGATTTACTCTGCTCCCATCCTTTATTTACCCCTACAGTGTGTTACACAGTAAAATACAAATGGTAAAGAGAGCAATGTGATTCTATACTAACACATAATCAGATCAACTTTACAGGATCAGTGACAGACTGAGTTTTGTGGTGTAGCACACAAATATAATCAAATATTCCCACAATGGGTACAGTAATGTCTTTGGCCGATTGATTTTTCTATTTATTTTCTTTTGTAGCTACTCTAGCTATGAAATAAGAGCAATCCAAGAGAGATGGTTGATCAACACTGTAGATGGGATATACACAACATCCTCGACATTTATACCAACAGCAGGCCAAGTGGAAGTTATTGATTTTGAGAATGTGAACATTTTCCTCTATGAAAGCACAGCAATGAGCAAAAATAGTCACCTTTTCTCCCCCTGCTCTTTATTCAAGAGATTCATACGACTAGCTTCGAAATCACTTATCTTCATAAAAGACCCAAGTCATATTTGTGCTGTTGTGTAACCTCATCCACCAGGTTGTACACTTTAATGTTACATGGAGTTATGTTGTGCTCCGAAATGCACCCTTGCGGCCTACGTGTCCCAAATGTGAACCCCCGACATCAACATTTTTAGTGGAGACACCTCTGCAAGGACACAACATAGTGTGTGACACAATTATAAACTTGACAGTAAAACAGTAAACGTGTAGCATGTCAGCAAGGGTGAGAGTCCAGATGTTCCCGAATTCTCTGTGAAAACAGCTGAGTGTCTGTTTTTCCTTGTCAAACTGAGATGATCTTTTTTGAATAGAAAAAAAAAAATACATGAGCAATGAGTTTGACATTTCTCTGCTTTATCCAGGCAGAAGAGGCTGCAGCTGGCAGAGCAGATTTCAGAAGGTGACTGCAGTCATAGCTCACAGCAGCCTGACCACTTCTCTGGCTCCTAAACGCTTTTACGCCACAATCTTTAGTTCCTCCAGCAGCAGCCTCCATCCTAACACCTCAAATCGGTTTCACTGGACGCAGCCACGCTTTCCCCGACATTATTTCTGACTGTGTCACTGGCATTAAAAAACAAAACAACAAAAAAGCCCTCACACATGATAATCCATGGCATTAAGTGCCAGGGGAATTAAAAACAAAACGAATGGGGGATGTACTGAGAAACAAAAGCATGCCCTGGAAGTCGTTTGGTTTTCATTCATGGCTGTCGTTAACAACCCATGATAATGAGAGAGCTATCAAATGAACCAAGCCGCTATAAATCCGGGGGACACACAGTTGCCAAGGTAGGATGCTATTAATATCAAGACGAGGAATTAAATCAATACGTCAAAACGACAGGGGAAGGGACAGCTCTCCTCCGCAAGATGGCAACCTACAAAGTTTGGATGCAGTTTAAGTTTACTCCGTATACATGTGCTGCATTCTCTGAACCTTTGGCTAAAAATACTTCCACGTATATGAATGTGACGCAGCGGATACTGAGATATTGACCGGAATATAAAAAAAGTCTGCACAGAGAACTTCAAGCCTCTGTGGATGTTTGTATTTCATGAAGTTAACGAGACACCTCTGAGGTTGACTGCGAGGCTATTTTAGTGCAGAATCGAGACAATCAATCACTTTGGATGACGCCATTGCGTAACTCTGAACGTCAAGTCAACTAAGATGCAATAGCATCACTGGGAAATTGTTTGCGTGGTAATTATATAATGAGGAAACAACACTTTGCTGCGTGTGCAGAATACATGCTCTCATAAATATGCCGCTTTAAGGAGAGTTTCATTGATGAGTGCGTCCTAGCAGTGAGACTGATTACCTTGACGGTGTCAGTCAGTCAGACTTAGGGGAGCTCCCCGTGCGATCAATATCTTACCTGCTTCTCTAAGCATTCCTTCGCTGATAGAGACGGCTTGGGAGACGGCGCCCTGTCACAAACGCATCCCTCCAACAGGTACAGCCCGGAGGGGCGTGAGCTGGAGTCGTTTTCGAAATAAAACAACATATTCTGCAACAAAGCGAACCACTTTGCATGCCATTTTGTGTTGTCTGAGCTTTTCTTACTCAGGCAACCTCGCCTCGTCCCGTCCTTCTTCGCCAAAAGAGCCAGGTAGGTGATGTGGCCATCATTGAGTCTCATCCCTTTCTGCATTTTGGCTGTGAATCCGGAGAGGATCTGCGGGGATGCCTGCGGATTCTTACATGTTCTTCTCCTCAGTGCCTCCGAAACACAGTCAGACTTGGTGGGCAGCAGCCCACTCCTGTGTGCCCATCACCACTTGCTGCACTAATGTTTGCAACGGCGAAATCAAAACAGGGAGAAAGCGGTGCACGTAAAGAACCGCGGTCACGCATGAAACTGCACTAAACTGTCCACGCTGCAGGCGTGCTACAGCAGCCCCGACGCCGTCTCAGAGATGCCTTCCTCGTGAGCCCAGCAGCTCATGATGTGGACTCAAGTGTCCGCGTGCGGAGCCTACACAAGCGCGCGCTCACACAAACTCAGCATCCTGATCTCTCTCTCTCTCTCTCTCTCTCTCTCTCTCTCTCTCTCTCTCTCTCTCTCTCTCTCTCAGAGGGAGGAAGCGCAGTCACGTGACCTGTCCCCGGCACAGCGCAGATTTCAGCACCTCGGACAGAAACTCAGCCGGAGAGACCACGGGAGAGACGCAGTTTCTTCATGCGGAGGATCCAGGAGGTACCACACATACCTCCATCATCTCAACCCTAAAACCGATCCTTAACATGTTCTAACCATCGAAAAGTCGTGGGTCCCCCGCAAAACATAAAAGATGACCCCACAATGTTTGTGTTCCTCAAGAGTTTGTCTCCGATATACGAATAAAAACAAGAACAGACACTGACACACAGAGACAAGCACACTGCACTTGCTTCCTCTGAAATGTAACCCAGGAAGAGGAATCCAGATCCTTCTGCAACACAAGCTTGAGGCACTTTCAACATTTACTTTACCAGAGTGGTTAATATACAGTATAAGCCAAACACTACAGGAACATTTAGAAGAATGTTTACACAATGGCAATCCCTTCGACTAGAGCAGGACTTTGTGAGGGAATCGAGGGAGCTTGCAGATTACATGAACCAGCTAGGGCTGTCCAGCTGCCCTTATTTCAGCATGGCCTGGATGACTGAGAACCTTCACACACACAATATAAGTGTTACTGCTGTAAATATAATTTGATTGCAAACTTTGATTCAAACATGTGTAAGGGAGATAAGGGACATGACAAACAACTAGCAACAGAATAAATTCTTTCATACAGGCAGAAGGTAATAATGCAGTATTTACTTCTTTAATGGAGAAGCAATAAACAAATAGAATACCTACTATTACGGACAATATTTTTAGGAAACTGGAGGAGTCAGGGTTGACTATGTGCCTCCAAAACTGCAACTTTATCAAAACGTGTGATGGCCAGTGGGATGAACGAAATCCAGGCTCTGGTATTTTACTGTATTTTTTTTTTTTAATCACATTTAATGTTTCCTGGAGATTCACAAAGCCATAATCATTTGACTTTTGTAACAGTGCCAAAGTCCTGCAAGTCTTTACTCCATGAAAGGAGTTAAGACTCTCAACCGAGAGAGCCGTTGATTCAACTGTTTTTGATTTTGGAGTGCTACTGGATTGTATTCTTTCATACCGACGTGTTTCTATTATTTTGACAGTCCAGTTTTAGTCAGTAAACTAGATAACCGAAACACTTTTATGTTTAATGTAATTCAGTTTAACAGCACCACAAACTATATAGTATACACTAAATGATACAGCTGAGATTCAGTGCAAGACTGTTATATTGGAATGCACTTGTTTCAGCAACTATACCTAAGGTGCCCCTCTGCACCTCCAACTAGCCATGCGCTGCTAGTGTAAGTGTCTTTGGCTGGTGCTGCGCTTTAATGTCTTAATCAGCCTGAAAAACTGTGGATAAAGGGCTCGGCTGAAGAAATCACCTCTCCAAAGCTCACTGTCTTACATTGCTGCCTGTTCATCTTCACTGAATAAAGTGTGTAAATTGTATAACTACTTTATGTTGTAGCCCATGAGCCAGATCATAACAAAGTAAAATGCCACCTGTTTTTATCACCTAAAGCAGAAATTGAATTTATTTTTCTCATATTTGTTCGTCTGACAACCCCTCACCTTTACCACGTGAGTCTTTGACGTGGGCCAAGGGGTCAGTATCGCTGGCTCCCAGCATCTCACGGAGCAACAGGTTTTCTTTTTCCTTTTCTTTAGCTACGCAGCTAAAGCTCTCGCCTCTCCACCACATGTATCTCTCTCGCACGCTCGTGGTCTATCACCTTTCAAGTGAAGGGGAAGAGGATGAATGTTACAAGAGCACACTTCCTCTGGCGCTGCCTATATTTACACTTCCTGTTCAATTAACAGGCTAAAAAACAATTCGCCACCCATGCAGTCAGGGAGGCAGGTACAGTAGCTGATGATGGTGAACATTCAATCATTCAGTAGCATATGGGTCTGTGTGGGTTTTAACTATTTCAGCATAACGTCCGCTCTTCCTGTCTTTAGCATTCACTGTACTCTCAGCATCGCTTCACATTTACCCCCAAGGAAAAAAAACAAAAACAGAAAATATGCATTTGTCCAGTGATGATATAATATTTTGAAATAATCTGTGCCCACTAAACCTCTGTCCTTATTTCCCTCTGTCCTGTTCTATCCCTTTTATAGAACACAGAGAGTTAACAAAAGCCTTTCAGCGCTGTCCACTCCTGGCACATTTACATATCTAAGAGGGCTGGAGAGACACTCATTAGGGTCGGCCCATAATTAATCCTGGATTAGCATATTGGGGCGAGGACACACACAATGGTTTATTTCATCACAGGGTGTTTCACAGTGGGATCACAGCGCTTTGTCTGGGTGGGATCATTAAAAGGATCCAGGCTGGTAACAGGGTGTAACTGAGTGAGATTCTACTGCCCTTGCTGCTGCTCTTTTTATTGATCGGGAGAGAGGACACTCCACCTTTCTCAAGAATGTCATTTCTGCGTCTGTATTTTTTAGTAACAACTTCAACGGAGGCAGGGATGTGGAACGGGAGAAAGATCCAGCACTCATCCCCATGCAGCCATTAAAACAGACTGAGCCCACCAGGACGCCCCAGGCTCAGCTCTGTTGCTGAGCTCCTTCCGTCCCATAATCAGCCCCTCAGACAGGAGTGGTAATGAGGTGGTGATTCTCCTCTATAACTGGCACTGATAGTACTGAAAGATTATTTTTATGGCTTCCTATTATAGAAGGTTTAAAATGGAAAGTGTTGCGGAAGATTGGGGAGACAGCGCGGCGATGACATTTGACAAAGGTCATCAAGGAGATTCAAACCCATCAATCTGTGGCCAATCAGAGAGCAGCGCTCAGAGGGCAGCACCCACAGCTGGAGATGTTTTTAGACATATTGTGCAACGGGATTTTGAGGCATCTTTTCTGGGTTGCTCCATATCAAGAGTTGTTCATCAACAAAGATGGGATAAAATGGGGTTAATGGAAAGCCCGGATAATCAAATTGAATGTTAAAGCTGCATGTGTGCGTGTTTCTGGCCACTTGGGGGCAGAAAAACTAAGATGATCAGATAATCTGACACATAGAACAAGTATTAAAGATGGATGGTGTTGGCAGACTACAGTTTGGAAGCCCATTGTTTTGTTTCATTTTGTTATTTTTTTCAGAAGTGGCCGTATTTGTATGAGAGGGAGGAGCTGGGGAGGAGTGAGGGGCGGCTCAGACAAAGGAACATAAACCACAGACATCAATCAAGCCAGGCCAGCCCCATTCAACATCCTTCTCACTGAGGTGTATTATGAAATTAATTACTCAATTATGAAATTATTCTCAAAAGGACCACCGTCATACTTATCAGAAGAAAACAATTTAACCAATGAAAGCACTGATGCCTCACAGCAAGAAGGTTCTGGGTTTGAATCCTTGGGCTGTGTGGAGTTTGCATGTTCTCCCTGTGTCTGTGTGGGTTCTCTCCAGGTTCTCACCGTCCAGAGACATGCTGGTTAGGTTCATTGGTGATTCTAAATTGGTGTAAGTGTCAATGGTTGTCTGTCTCTATGTTAGATAGATTAGAGACCTGTCCAGTACCCCTGCCTCTCGCCCGATGACAGCTGGGATAGGCTCCAGGTACAGAAGATGAATGAATGAATGAATTAAACTTGGTGAGTCTCATGTGGCTCCTGTTAAATGCAAAGATTTTTCCGATCCAACAGACTATTGCACTTCCACCCTGGTTTCACTTTTCAGATCCCGCAACTACATCCATCACTTCTGTACTCTGACATATACACGCTTTATTAGCTTGTCAGGGTCTGTCAGAGATGTATGATTACAAATCCAGCAGACACATGTTAGCAGTCATGGCCCTGACTCCAGTATTCACCTTGAAGAACTCTCTCTCCACCAACACATGTATTCATTTATTTATTTATTTGTTTGTTTATTTGGTGTATGCCATCTTTCCTTCACAAACCAGTTGCTAACCATTTGTGTCCACTGGAGTTTATCTAAGCTATTTGTTGTGTCCTGCTGCTTGAGACCTTCCGCCATATTACTTCAATCTGTGTCTGTTGTTGCTGATGTCATTCATGATTCATATGTTGTGTTACTGATGTTTATATTCTCAAGTAGAGGGTTAATTGTGATTTCTCTCCCACTGTACATGGATCCATATGAAGACATGTAAATCAGGAGTGCAGACTTGCTGTCAGAAGCCAGTCCTCACAAAAGACCACTAATAATAATGAAAAAAGTCTGCATACATACGTCCAACAACGGTGATTGTCTGGGGTTAGTGGAGCAGTCTTTTTGGCACTTCGATCATATTTGTCAATGAATTTCAAAGTGTCTGCACGTTTAGACCAGCCAGCATCGTATTACTTTTGAAGCCTGTTTTGCTAATCTTTCAGTTTGTTAATATGATGGCACCATTTTTTCATCAAAGTCAGCGTGACTGGTAATTGATGTTCTTATTTTAGCTTAAAGACATACCCTCCTCTGAAAAATTGCCTCTTCTCTGCCACAGTATTTGTGTTATTGACATCGTCCCCGGTCCTTTCTCCCTGGTGGCAGATTGGCCAGTGTGAGCTCTGACTCTGGGATCTGGCCGCAGCTCTACGCACTCTGCCTCGTGCCAGGTACTGCATGCAGGGTCACCACCTGGCTGCATCGTCCTCAGACCGAGCAGTACCAGAACTGACACGAGGTTTAGGTAGGAACAAAAACAACCACGCATCTCACTCATGTATTGCTGCCCCACCAAACGCAAACCGAACAGCAGGCGTGAAGCGGTTAAACAATGACTCAGACCTTGAAAAAGCGACAGCACAAAACAGGAAATATGCCTTTTTTGTGACTATTTTTCCGTTCTTCCATTCATTTTTATCTCATTGTTGATGCTCAGGCTCTGCAGTTCAAGATAAAGCAATTAGCTATTTTGCAAGAAACAGAAGTGTTTTTTGTTTTATTTGAGCAGTGAGATACAAAAATTCTCAAACTGAAGAAGAAAGTTTGCTAAACCCTCAATGCCCTTTCATTTTTTCCCTTTGTTTACCCAATGAGTCATTATTTCAGATGTCATACTGCATAACAGAGCAGAGCGAAGGCTTCGCAGAAATGGGACAAAGATGTGAGTCTAAACAAGAGAAAATTTCTGCTATTCTTGAGGCAGCTTCCACACGTTTATGTCTTGTCTCTCTGGTCAGGTCTCATTTGACTGAAACATGGACCTTCTCACCAGCAGGTAAGCACTTAAAAGTGATGCACAGCTCTGCAACACTCTGTGCACAGCTGGAGGTAGAACTGCAGAGCTGGTAACTGAATAAACATCTATCACAAATTCTCTAATAAAGATTTGTCCAATTTGTCTAAAAGCCTGCACATAAAACTCTTTTAAATACGTATCTAGAGCAACGATCCCTAGAACGCAGCCCAACATGTTATCGTGCATGCTTCTCCTCTGTCTCCCACCCTCAACCCCCCCAAACCTCCACTGTGTGACCCTGCCAGAGTGGCATCTGTGTCTCTGTCTAACAGGTGTCATTCCCAAAAGCTCCACACACTGCATCGTCAAACCGTTGGCCCAGTGATTTATGCTAATGCCATGCAAATACAGCAGATCTGAAGGTGAGGCATATTAATGAAAGGCAAAGCATCATAATCAGTAAGAAGAGTGCACTGTCCTTGACAAGCAGGCTGCCACATCTCGAAATGCTACCGAAGGTCAGCGGACGGCGTATCAGTGGAGACACTGCCGAGATTTTTTAAGGCAACATCTGTCGTGACACGTAGCTGCAGACACATGCACGTGGGGTCGCGTGTGCTCGTGAGCGTAGCACACACTTGCACTTACAGGCACCGTCCGCGCTCGCTCACACGCACACACCCACAGCCCTGGCTGTGGGACGGAGGAGGCTGACTCACGAAGGCATGTGTTCATTATTATAATATAGTCAGTGAGGAAGCATCTACAGCTGATCATATATCGGATCAGATGAAATGTGTGGTAATTCTTTCCATGCCTGTGCTGATAACTTACAAGAAGTCTTACAGTCAAAGTAAACAGTTAGATGGTCATTCGCAGGTAAGCATCTCATGATGGTCAGATAGTCAGTGTTATTTACCTCTCCTGTTCATGGTTTTAATGTTGTGGCTGATAGGTGTATGTATAGCCTGTATAAAAACAGACTGCAACTCAGCATTTAATAATACTCCACAGCTTGTTTTAAGATGGGATAGTGTAGCTGGAATCAAAAACATCTGTGTACTGCAGAGGTTAAAGAAAGACATTTCCTTCGGTGGTTGGTGGAGAAAAAATAAAGTGAAATACGTTTATTATAACTTTCAAGACCATGCCTCAAGTAATTCTACATGTCACACTTACCTGTAGAGGCCTGTCTAACCCGACTCTTTCTCTGTTTGTCAGTTCTCAACCCCAGTTCCCCATCTCTCTGTTTTTTTCTTCCTCTTCAATCTTTCTTCATAGGAACCAGGAGGACAAAGAGTCTAACTTTCCTAGGAAAAACCCCCAAACCTCCACTCTCCTTCTCTCTCCTCCCTCATCTTCCATTTCTGCATCCATCCCCATTCATCCCTTTGACCTCGCGTTCCATCCCGCAGCCTGCTCCTAAACATTACTGCTCTGCACATTCGACTCAAAACACAAGTTCCTCTTACGTTCCATGTTGACTCTGAGCCAGGTAGTTCACTGTTAGTTCTGTCTGTGAAGCAGCAGAGCAGGGCAAACTAAAAAATATGACCAAAGTAAACGTACAAAGGCAAAGTGATTGTCTCGCAAGCACAGACATTTTCCTGCAGAAAGACCCACACAGGTGTAAGCAGACACACACGCACACACACACACACACTAAGCTGCACTCGAGTACAGAGTGTCATCAACCGTTCAACCTCTCTTCTGTCTAGTTCCTTTTATAGAAACTGTTTGGTGGGGAGGCCCAAAATTCGATCATGCATTTTCTCTTGACTGAAGCCCTCCATATTTAGAGAGTCTATTTGTGGCAGAGTCTCTCCACAGTTGCCTTTGCCATGCCCCGAGGAGAGAGAGAGAGAGAGAGCGAGAGAGAGAGAGACAGAGAGAGAGAGTGAGAGAGAGAGGGTAGACTAATAAACCTCCCAGAGTATGCCTCGCTTAGTTTCAAAACTGCAGCAGATCTGGCACTCACCGCCCGCAGTGCACAACAGAGCATGAGCACTCTGATAAACTGGAATAGTACAGAGGGTCGACATAACTGGAAGAATAGATAGTCTGACCTGTGCAGTTTGTTTTAAATCCTTTTTTTTTTTTTTTGCCATAGCCCAGGGTTGAACAGCAACAGCTCTCCACGGTTAAGACAGTTTAAAGAGAGAGATCATGCTCGTCGTTTAGAAAGAAACACAAGTGATGATTATAATACTCAACATGTAGTTTAGTCCTCATTTACGTGTGAAGCTCTAAACAATACACAGGGTTATCACCTATCCACTGCATGTAGCCAATAATACGCAGTGCATTATGGTAGCAGTTAAACTAGTTATTTAAACAGTGCATGAGGTAATTAATTTTTATCTATAATTAGATTACTTCTGAGGACACTGCTGAAATTAATGTTTCATATCACTCTCCTCCTTCAGGCTCAGGTTTTCCCCCCCCCTCTAGAGTGAGTCTGAACTTCACAAACTACAGCATGTTATCTGTTTCATTTACTACACTAAAGAGGAATAAACTGCATTTGCAACCGGTAGAATTTAACCTTCGTTAACTTGGTTGACAGCACACAGATGTTTTCTAGAGACAGCTTTTACAGTTTTCAGTTAAGAGGTTGATATGAATCTAGATCCAACAGATCAACAAGTGGTCGGAACAAGCTGGTGGAAAGTAACGGCAGCACGTGAAGCTGTGTTTTGTTCAACCTGGAAATCACTACCCACCGCCACTAGAGGGCACTATACCCTTTGAGATATGTGACACATGTTAAATATACACTTACATTGAGGTGCTTCAAAGCAGCGTGTAGGTGGTGGTATAAGGCTAAGTGAGGTTACAGACAACAGTACCATTTAATATTGTCTAAAATGTGCAGCGTTATGTCGACGCTGCTCACAGGGGTGTGACTCAAACGCGTAATCGCCGCCTGCATTTTCAGAACACATCTGCTACGGTCACCCTAAAAGCTGGAGAACGAGAGAAATATCAGGAGGTCGAACAAAATTTACAATCCATAATCAGCTGATGTCCCCTCCACAAGCTGAGAGCAGAAGGCTGTGACCACAAAAAGTTTGGGCCACGTTCAGACTACTGCCCATAAAATATAGTGGTTATTATTTCTTTTAAACAAAGCTTAAAACGTTAAATAAGAAACAGGTCCTGTGCTACCAACATGTATTGATATTTCAAAACTGTGATATTTGATAAATGTCTCCGAATATGTAGTAGTGCTTCTCATTATTAAAATACTGTGCATTAAGCCAAGTCTTTGAGGAGCTGATGCTGTAACTAGTGAATACTCAAAATCTAAATCTACTTCTGCTGGAGAAATTCAAACTCTTAGCATTCACAATGACCAAGAAAGTTTACTCATTTTGCACTTCTTCCATTTTCTGTTTCTACAGCCGTAGCTCTCAGGCCACCTAGCTGTACTTTACTCAGTTGCACAGGGGCCGGCGGCGACCACGCGCTGCACACACAGTGTGTCAGGCGTCAGTGAACCTGTAAAAGACACAAGTGACAGTATGTCAGATCAAGTCAGTTTTATTTACAAAGCCGCAAATCACTCTTCTCTTCCCAGGGAGCTTTTACATCTGAATACAAAATGCTGTTTATCAATGGCCCCCTGACCCAGCTGAAGAGAAATGCCTTGAAAAAAGAGAGGGCATCCTTCATTCAGGACTTACAGAAAAGAAACAGATCTTAAGAGAACAAATAAAAGAAAAGACAAAAGGTTCAGACAACTGAAGAGCCTCAAAAACTCTTGACAGATTAAGTCTGGAGTGTTAAACGGCTTTGAAAAAGAGGATTTTATCAATCCACCAGATGCCAGAAAAGACTGGAAGGGTTAGCCAGACATGTTACACGGACTCAATATACCATAATAAGAGGAAGTATTTTCAGTCAGTCTTTAGTTTTTTCTATAGTGGCACTAAGTCCGCTGTGTTGATAATTGTGAATAAACTCTTAAATGGGCCATGGGCTCTTCAACTTCTTCTTCAGATGAGGGTCCAGCATGTGGAGTCAGTGATGGTGGTTAACGTCCCCTCTGTATGTAAGTGAGTTTCTGGATTACTGAGAACCTTCACAGACATGTCTATTATGTTGTTTTTTCAATATTTTTACTTCCAGCGTCCCTGAAAGCTTCAACGTTGTCAAACCGAATGCCATGCTCGCCCTCTAGTGTTCAGACTCCAACAGAGACACGTTAGATCTCAGTTCGCTGGGTTTTCCATTTCAACCGCCAGGTCCTGATGTGTGCTGGCAGCCCTCCATGATCACATTTCACCCTCCAGTGAACAGCAGGGGTGTAGCACAGCGCAACAACAGCAGCAGCTCTGGAAGCTCCACAGTGTTGCTTCTCATCTGTTCATGCCCCAGCGAGGTTGACAAGCGCCGTCTACCAGTTTCATATTACTGTCTGTATACTTAAAACCGGAGCTTGCTTTGTGTTGTCTCTGCCTCACAGGCATACGATGTTATCAGTGCTTCTACTTTTATTTTACCGTGGGAGTTTCTTGGGTTGAAGATTTTTATTGTCAATTGTTATTGAACACATTTCCAAATCACGTCTGAAACATGATTTGGACATTTTGATCACTTGTAATCCATAAAACACTTGTTTGAGTCACAACACAATCAACTGATTGTAATGAGTATAGGCTACAGACAACACTGAATACACTGCAGTGCACAAACACAGGTTATGCACACAAACAATGAAACCAACAAACAAGAAAACCACCATTTTAAATGCTTGACATGTCGTTTATCTAATTATCTCCTCCTGTGGAAAAATTTAAAATGTGGGAGTTATTATTATATCTATATGAACTAAGAAACCACATACTAAAAATCCTGAGATGAGAGACAAGTTGTTAAATAAATGTGCTTTAGTGCTTTTATCAGAGAGTTTAGCTGTGAATGTGGTAGGACAAACCAAGCAATTGTTTGGGGCCTTGTGGGAAAAAAATTGAAATGAGCCCCTCAGATACTTTGAAATGACCCCCATAACCTCCCTTATACTTATGAAGGCCCTACAGCTTTGGGCAGTTTTGCTCATATTAACACTTTTTTTCAGGTTAGTGTGAAGAAATTGTAAATAAACATCTTGGTGTTCATTTTTCTCTTTTAATTTTAAAGTTATATAAAGTTGTGCACAATTCCTACACCCCATTTACATGTTTAAATGTAAATGTTACATGTGTAGTAAACTGAGACATTTAATAGCGGTAATTATTAGTTGAAAATGTTCACCATAAACATAACTGCATGAAATTTTACAGAAAATGTGTTAATGTGAGTCTGTATGGTTGTCTCTCTCTGTTAGCCCTGAAATAGATTGGCGACCTGTCCAGGGTGTACCCAAGTCAGCACATATTCATTTAATAATGCAACACCATGTGTGTCATTTTAGAAATACAATGCCTCAAAGCTTGTAAAGCTACAAGTTAAACTTGACATTGTTCTCATATTTACCAGTCAGTTTGCCCTATCAGCCACTAGAAGGCATTGCACACTTGTAGATGACGCGTTGTCTCACCTTTTATTCTCTTTAAGACACATTTTTAAAAATCTCAACACTGGTGCAAAAATAAAAAAATAAATCCTCCCAAAATTCAATACGTTTTAAAATATATGTCATGTAGGTAAATTTTTGAAAATAATTCTTGCCTATTTGTTTTTCTTTCTTTCTTTCTTTCTTTTTTGAGTAACCTAACATACATTCATTGATATAACATGAACACACCGTATTTTACATTCTACTGCTCAGGTCCTTGAAAAGGTGACAAAAGGAAACACAGGACTAATCCTGTTACAGAATAATTTTCTGTACTCTTTTTCTTTAAGTCATTATAACGTGAAACTAGTATTTACTACATAATCAGGCTATTTCTCAAAGCAGAGAATATGCAGCTTCCTCCAACATCCCAAATTAACGTCCAAATCAAACACTGATGTGGGCTGGACGCTCATCTGCACCGGTTGTGATAATGTCATTTATGTTTGTATGTATAAAAACATAGGTTAACTGAGACAATCAACACAATCAGTAACTACAAAATCAGTATGCATTAACAGACCCATTTTGTTGTCTACTGAATAATGATTAAATTTTCATTATATTTGTAATAATAACTGGAACAACTAAATAATTTCATTTTGCTTTGCTATAAAATGATGTACTTTCCAGACCAATCTGCTCGGAAGCTTTTTAAGTTGTAAATGTAAGTATAATATAAACAGTCAAGGATTTGCTGAAGCAGAGCACGATGCCATAATACCACTTTGACACTGAAGCTCCTTCAACTGAGTCTTTATGTCAGGACAGCTAGGATTAACACTGTCATTATCAACATGTCAATCTCTGCACATACACTGAGACATGAAGGATTAAAGGCCAGTGAATGTGTGCGTGCTCAGACTATCTGAGTTTATTCACTTTTTTGTTCGTTTGTTTTTTGTAAAATCCAGATGAAAGAAACTCTTCTCAGCCTTTATTTGCTGGTAGGTAATAAATTTAACCCACATCAGCCTTGGTGAACCTTGTGATGACTGTCAACAGTCCTTAAACCATAGTCATGCAACAACTCTCACTTCTCTCGACCGCCACCGCTTGCCGAAGCTTTTCATGTGACCGCTGCTGCACATGTCGGATCTGAACTGAACTCTATTGTATCGTTTTGTGCTGAGTCACATCATGCTGCCACTCTTCATGCCACATTGTAATCACTGCTATTGTATTGTTAGTTTGTGATAAGAGGGCTGATATTGTTTTAGACGTTTCCACAGAAAAAGCACGTGTCGCTAACAATGGCAGCGTTTCATTGAGGCAGTCCCTTTTAGGGCTTTCATGTTATAGCATGTTTATTCATTGTTATCAGGATTATTAGTGTCACCTATTTACTGAACTGATTTTATTATTTATATAATTTGTATGCTATAGCTTCTGGACTACATTTACATTTACAACATTTTTAACATCTTTCTTAAATCCATTTCTTATATTTATTGCCTCTTTAGAGCAGTAAATGTGTTTGGAGGTTGGATATGTCTTGCTTTTTAACATTTGCTGATTTCTATAATTAATTTGGAATTTATTACTCTAACAACACCAGTGTGTATATGACAGATTATACCCGGTTATATTTCATTGTCTCTGACCTCCAATAATGAAGAATTCATAGAACCTCGGTCACATTAGTAACTCTTTCTTTTTCTGTTATAGGCTCTGACATATTCCTAGTTAGTCTGCACGGTCTCCCTGCAGGTGCAGCTCTTGCCAGGAATCATTGCTGGTTGACATAATATGAATCGCTACCAGTGCACTACTGCCGGAAGGCCAACCAGAATACTACAAATTAGCTTTGTGCAAACTTGACTGGCAGGGAAGCCAATTATTCTGGAGAATTTGTTTTTATGGGGTAGTATTTATTGTGTTCACATGATAAGTCAATATGAATGGCCTGCTCTTGGTGATATCTTCAGAAAATATATAACTCGTGAGTTATGACTTGTTTCTGTCAGAAAGGCTAAGTTAATATATTGTAATTTAGTCATATAGAGCTTTTTTCCCCATTATTTTAACATGTCAGACAAAAATGTAACGGCCTTATTGTTTTATTATGCCTTTGCATTTCCTGCATTACCTTACCTGGTCGTTAGTCCATTAAACTCTAGATGCTAACCAAGAAGCTCTCATGATGTCCTCATGATGTTACCACTCGGTGCATTTTCTGTCATAACCATGATGTCAAACTTTCCACTTAAAAGCTGCATTAATATTTTGTGTAGGACGCTTGTCTAATATCACCTTTTCAGGAGACATTTTGACTTTAGCCAGGGGATCTGCTGTGATGGTATGACAGTGAATCAGCATACACATGTGGCTTAGAGAAGCAGACTTGGGCCAATCAGGTCACTGGTTCAATGGTACAGTCTCTATGGTTCCTTGAGCAAGCACCTAGACCTAAACTGCTCCCTGAGGGCCAAAGGTGTGGCTGCCCAGAGCTCTGAATGTGTTCACTGTGCGTATGAATGGGTTAAAAGCAAAGAATACATTTCCCCATCAACAAAGGATGACAAAAAACTGTCACCTACGTCTACAGTGCTCGTCCAGGAAACACCGCCACTCACGACAATAAACGCAGGCAGACACACACAGAGCAATTAGAATTTCAGGATCAGTAAACAGGTGTTGGTTTCTGTCTCTTGGTGAAAGGTGAATGACAGAAATCGTTACGAGCGGGAATACCTTCTGCAGTGCCAGAGGACGCGTGTGGGGACATTCCACTGGAGTTCATCCAGGAGAGGACTGACACGCCAGGGGGTACTTCCCCGTAAGGCCTGATCCAGGATAACATCGCGTGTGATGCATGGATGGCATTTTAAGGCCTCATGTAGACAGAATGCAGAAGCTGTGGAATGTAATATGGTGCAGATGAATGTTTATAGTGTATTTTACATTACTGGGGTAAAGGTAAAGAAACCGGAAATCTGTCTTCAGTCATGCTTTTCTACTTCGTACTGATTGTTACTGTCTTTTGTAAGCATGTTTTAAGTTTGATGTGTCAGTGACTTAATATGTATCAGTTA
This sequence comes from Planiliza haematocheilus, assembly GCA_005024645.1. Classification (NCBI taxonomy): domain Eukaryota; kingdom Metazoa; phylum Chordata; class Actinopteri; order Mugiliformes; family Mugilidae; genus Planiliza; species Planiliza haematocheilus. Next base: position 5,347,533 of record SRSE01000649.1, on the reverse strand, counting down.
AGAGCCATCATCCGTTTCTTTGTCTTCTGTTAGTGTGGAGATTCATGCATGTGAGCGGTGTGAATCAGACCAGTGGGAGCCTGAGAGCACAGGGACGAGGAATGTGTCCACTCTAATCCCAGTGAGGGACAGAAGATGTTTTAGCAGAGCTCCTCTGGTCCACATGAGCAGCCCCGGTGTCTAATGTTCCCACAAAAACCTCCGGAACTGGATAAAGAGAGGCCGACGCCCGTTTGTTTAGCAGCAGCTTTTCACACTGACAAGAGGAACTCAACTAAATAATCGACAACAATGCAAGCAGGGATGACTGCAGCCCTTCCTCTCCCACTGGTATGTTAAGACATCACAAAATATCAAGCGCAAAGTGTCAAGCCATGCAGAAAAGTGCTGCATGTTACCAGACGTAAGAATACGACAGGTAAAGTTTTAACTTTTTCTTTTGGAAGAAGACTAAATTATTTTGACAAAGTCTCATTGGTTTCCATTTGGACACCCAAATCCCAGTCAAAAACAACTTACTAATTTATATTTGCAGCGTATGGGACAGGAATTTGGGCATTTCAATTTACGTGATTTCAAAAACCTTATCATTTTATTTTTTAGACAGCTGTGCAACCTGAATATTTGAATTTGAATACATCTGTGAGAGTTGAGCGTCCTGACTTGAGGAGCTGATGGGAACCGTGCGTTGAAAAGCCCAGAGCACCGCAGCGTGTGCTAAACCGTGCAGACAGCTGACTCAGCACCTCCCCTGTTGTCAGTGTGCTCACTCAATGATGATGTTATCCCCGGTGACAGAATGCAGCCCCGGGGCCCGAACACCCCTCACAACCCTTTGAAAACCGCCCTGCCAGCCCGGGCCGTGGAATCCTTACAGACACCCCTGATCCTGATCCTGATTCTGATCTGCCCTTTCTCTCTTCCCACAAATACAACCAGACCTGTGAGTGTCAAACGGGTAAAGCAGATTATTATTTTGATTTCCTTACGGTTCACGGTGTCTCCCACACCTGAGCTGTCCCATTCATTGAAGTCCATATCAACCACATTAGTCATTGTTTTTACTTTTTGCACTCACCCACTGATTTGTACAGATAGTAATTTAGAAATGACAGTTGAGAAATCAAACAGACATAGGCAGAGATGTTACCATGATGAAGACCATGAAGAGTTGTATATAAAATTAGACTTATACATGGATACATACACTCAAATATTCAAAAAAGCAAAACAGAAAACTAAAAAATATGTTTCTGGTTAACTCAATATATGAATGATAAGAAAAATTCATATCAGTTAACTTGGAAATCATCTGCTACATAGAATCACTGTGAACTAGGTCCTAAAAAGATTGAACTGCATCTGTAAATGAGCCAAGGCAACTGGATTTGCAACGGGAGTTTTCTTGAAGACATTTTGCCACTTGGATCAGCTCTAAGTGACTGGTGGGAAGTCTGCGTTTCAGAACATCTTTGGGTGGCGTACACCTGAAACTCACTTACTTAGTTTTATTTTATTTGATTCATGCCACACGTGCAGTTTCTCTAACCACCTGACCACAACTACCCTAAGGGCAAGGTGTAGTTTGGTCTGTTATAAGCAGTCAGTGGCTAAAAGTGTATTCTTCTTCTTTCTGCCACCTGGGATGATTTTTCTTGAAAATAACAGTTATGATACTGCTTTAACCTGTGTAGATTGTTTAGTATTAATTATCGGGCTTCAGTATTTATTAATATGGACCACTGTCTTTCCACTCTATTCCTATACTTTACACTAATTTAGGTTTCACACTGGGTTACAGGCTTGTTCCTGAGTGGTAGTATGTTTGGACTGAAAGCCAGTAAAACAGAAAGTAGCGAAGAAAACCTGCAGTTGCTCCGCGTGTTAGTGACTGGTGACAGAGAGAACCTTAGTCACTGTGGCTGCTCTGATTCAGCTACACACATGCACAGACTCGTCCAGAGGTAGTCACGGCACAGACGGCTTTGCTCTGCTCTGATTTAGGCCCACAAATGCCGCAAACCTGCATTTCCGTACCTGCCCGAGGCACGCGAGGTTTCCATTCTGTTCTCTGGCAGAAAGAGACACAGAGGGAGAAGCTGAGAGACTGAGAGACAGAGTGATCCACGGCGAGATGAAGGGACGCAAGAGAGGTGGGAGAGAGGGAGAGAGAGATGGAGAGAGGAAGAAAGACATAAGAAAAACTGTTCTAGCGGGGAAGAAAAGAGAGTAGCCTGCATACCAGAGAGGCAGACAACACAAATCTCTACTTCACACACATTCTCGTTGAGACTTTATGATCTCCAGAGGGAGCAAACAGACAAAAATGATCTGATGTTCTTTGCTGGGGGGGAAAGTGCATGCCACTGCCTGCACCTGTACACCCACTGACGCTACATATCAGGCTCTATACTGAGATACTACCGTGGGTGCTAGAGGGTTTCAGTCATTTGGAAAAACTTAGTTCTGCCTTCATTCACCGTTTTGTTTTTACAGTATTGAAGTTGCTGGTGAAACGTTGACTCACACAGCGACTCCCATGTGTTTACACTCAAAACAGCCTTCAAGGCACAAAGCAAGAACTTTCTTTCTTATCGAGCACCCGGATCATTCTGTTTCATGACAGTGTTAATGACTGAGGCTCCATAATGTTGAAGGGAGCGTTGTGCTTAAAGAATGGAGTGAAGAGGGGAGAAGATCGCTTATATGTGCCCCCCGAAACAGGGCGCACATATAATATAATTCCCCTTTCCCTCAGCGTGGGCCCCAGGAGGAGCAAAGGGGAGAGCGAGTGGTCAACAGAGGTCTCACTTTCTAGGGGCAGCTGAATACCGGATGAGCTGACAGGTATGTACATATTGGAATGTGCTTCTCAGCCACACCTGTGAGGAACACACCCACCAAGCCTGGTCTCTCTCATCCCACTGGCTGATCTCCCCCGTGACTGACAGCTGGAATAACTATTTGGCTCCGATCCTCAGGAGCCAGGGGGCAGGTATGGTGAGTTCAGAACACGAACCAATGGCAGCCGAGAAATCCGTGTGAGCCAGGCGGGGCTGCGGTGAAATAAAACTCATCAATGGGGTGTGTCTCAAAAGTTTGTCAGCAGTCAAACTGTGAAGGCCCACTGCTGCAGGGACCCACTTTGACTGGTTAACTAGTCCGTTGCTGCGGGAGGACCTGAGTACCTTGCAGAGATGGTAAAGACAGACTGAGAGGGGGCTTTTTTTTTTCCATGACAGGTTTACCTCTTTTGTGGCTGAATGATGGAAGCAGAACGACAAATCTCATCTGCTCCCGACTCCAGGAAATCGACTTTCAGGCTCGGGACTTTGAGGAAAAAGATGCCAACTTCACGCAGCTGGAGACTTGAAAACTTTTGCACTGGAGATTAAACAGATGCTGCTGCTGTGGTCGCTCACGTCTCCTTATCACTTTTCCAGCCCAGCTATAGATTGTGTATCCGTTGGACGGAGAACTGATAAGGGCATGTGCATGACATTATCTACAGACACTGGAGAGGCAACGTCTGAGAACGAGCGCCTGTGGGGGAATGCACTCATTCACTTTATGACAATCATGTGATCATGTTGATGACTGTTTTTGTTTTTCAGATTCTGTGTTGGGGTGGATGAATGGATGAGTGGATGATGCTACTTAATATTGGTTTTTAAGAGAAAACTAAGAGCTTCAAGTTTTAAAATGTGAACTAACGAGAACTAAAGTCATGTAAATTTAGAATTACCCACACTAAGACATTGTCCCTGTAATCTAGCTGATGATTTGTTAGTGGCAAGTCTGGGCTTCACTGCAGGACCAAGACAAATACATGTCATACAAATCGACTAAGAGATTGTTCTCCCAAACATAAAGTTGTGGGCTCATAGCGACACAATGCAGCGTGACTGACAAACATAGTTGATCAACTACAGTGGGGATGACAAATCTGGTGAACTGGAATACAGAATTAGGTGAGTAATGGCCGACATACTGACAGTATACACCCCCACAATCACACAGGCATGGCATTTCTACACTTTAACTAGTCTTAATTTAATGTACAGTAACAAGTGTGTCGATGGAAAAGACTTCAAGCTGGGAAAGTGAACTCTGTAAATGTGAGACATGAAACTCTTCTGACATAACCTTTCAAACGCTGCATGTGTGTCTATAATCAAATGGAGATATTCTTTCAAACACTGGAGCAATTTCAGCTACTTTCCTTTGTGTTTCAACTTTTATTTAAAATTGCTTTGCATGGCATATTTGAAGTGCTCTTGAACATGAACCACATTCACCCCGAATAACTGGACCCTAAATTCATATGTTGGGGATATTTAAACAGCCTTCAAACTTCTGTGAATAAAAATGTGTATGTATTTAAGCGTTTTTGTCATAGCACCCGTTCTTTAATAACTGCCAGAGGAAATACCTTTTATCAGACATTTATTCTCAAAAACAATGACGTCCTCTTTTTGTCCAGCAAGCTCCATTCTCACCGTGGCGAACAAACGTTACAAAACGTCCACATTACATTGTTGTGACACAACTGCACCCGCTATGTGTAAAAAAAAAAAAAAAAAAAAAAAAAAGACACAGCAAGGCACTCAGTAAGTAAATCTGACAAGTCTTCTGGGTCCACTGGGTGTATCCTGCTGCTCTCTGCCCCTGAGGCGTTCACTCCCTCTTAACACCTGGTGGAGAATCGTCTCTCCAACAATCTTTGTCAGCGCCGTCAGCTCTTACGGCTACTTCCTTAGGCAACACCTGAGCCATGCGGCTTCAGCACATTCTGCCTTTTGCTTTATGTGTATTCATGACTGCAGCTGATGGAGAACGTTTTATACAAACAAGGTTTCACATTATGTTTGCAATTGTTAGATGCCGTGAATAAAAGCAGCAAAGCCTTAAAAGTATGTTTGAATTTGACAAATGAAACAAAAAAAAAAGTGTTTTATTAGCTTTTTAGAGTTAAAAAAAATAAATCAGGTATAACTTTTTGTTTTGATAAAGATCTAGCAGTTTTGCATAAGTATTCATTAAAGCGCATGTTGTAAAGTACACAAAATATAAAGATAAAGCATTACATCTTATTGTAATAGGTAATCTGAGCAAATAGTACATGATTCTGTATTCTTACTGGCATACAGGATTTGATAAAAAGAAACATGTAATGCCTTAGTGCATGTCAAATAAGAAAAATCAAGTGCAGTGCTTTATTCTCCTGTGTAAACAGGGCCGCTGGCTGATGATAGCATGGCCGGCTGCTGTGTTTAAGCCAGACCGACCATGGAAGCGCTGAGGTCCCACAGCTTCTTGGCAGCGTCGTCGTCCAGGGCCTGTGGTGCCGGTGTTTTGGGAGCACAGTCGCTGCACGGCGCAATAAAGAAAAGAGAATTAAATTCAGAAACTCTCACACAGGTGTGGTTAAAATCATTCCTGAAGTAGCCTGCTGATGGATTACTACTAGTTGATGTCTTAAACCATTCTCTATATAATGAAACTTCAATGAGAAATGAAGACAAATGCGTTGTTCTTTATGATATGAATATGAACTTTATATATTATTTTATATATTAAATAGCCGGCATGGTGATAGATATTTTTCATCCGTTTTGGAAAAAAAAACTGAGTAAAAACAGTAAAAGAAAGAGGTGGAAACGTTTCGAAATTCTGTTTAATGCAAATTATGCTCGCAGTCCCATGTACTTGCCTGTAGTAGAGGCCGCTGACGTTCGCCAGACTCTCGTCCACAGCACAGTAGATGGTGGTCTGTGCTCCTTCCCAGGGATTTTTGACCAGCGCGAGAAGGCCAGCGATTATCATCCTCTTCCACAGAGGACAGGAAGGGAAAAAATGACGGCCTAACTCTGTGCGGATCACTCCAGGGTGAAGGCTGTACACTGTCACTCCAGTGCCTAATGAGTGGGGTACGTCAAATGTTTAGTGTTAGTTTGAGCCTCACGCTACCGTTTATGCTGGTAGACACAAGACTTGGCAGCACTGTGTTTTAAGGGGATCAGTGTAGATCGGACACTACCTTGGAGTCGTGCAGCCAGTTCTTTGCAGAAGAGAACATTGGCCAGCTTGCTTTGGCGGTAGCTCTTTTGACATTCGTAGCTTTTATCAAGGTTAATGTCATCAAAGTGAATCTGACCTGAAAGTAACAATTCAGTGTAATTTTACATTAAATTATGGACAAATGTCATAACATTCAAAGTGAAAGTAGTAAATCACTACAGATACATTTAATAAGGTGACATTTGAGACTGAACGGGAGACGGGAGAAGAAGCGGTTGTTTGACTTTATATTCACCCATATGCTCTGACACTATATACACAAAAAGGTTGTACCTCTCTCGTGTGCCAGGCTAGAGACGACAACAACGCGACTTGGAGCAGACTTCTTCAGCAGGTCAAGCAGGCAGTTGGTGAGAAGAAAATGTCCCAGGTGATTGACGCCAAACTGCATTTCAAAGCCATCCTCGGTCTTCCACTTGGGACACATCATGATTCCTAATAATCACAACATACACTTATGTAGAATAAAACAAACACAAATTAAAAAAATAAAATAAAACAGTTGGTTAACCAGTGTGTTTATTCTGCCATGGATGGTGAGGAGGAGGAAAAAACACATCACAGTCGATGTGGGTTTTTATGTAGAACCAGTGTAAGTTACCTGCATTGTTAATGAGGATGTCCAAGCGGTCCTCCTTCTCCTCGACTTCTCTGGCCAGATCTCTGACAGACTTCAGCGAAGCCAGATCCAGTTTCTTCACCACCACATTGCCGTTGCCACTTTTCTGCCGGATTTCATCAGCTGCAATGTAGGCCTTGGTCATGTCCCTGCAGGCCAGGATCACTCTGGCACCTTGACAAAAATTACGTAATGACCTTTATACTCAAATGTTAACACTGGAAGAATTGCTACTACAGTACAGGTAAAGGCTCCTTTGGGGCAAATGCCATTATCACACTTACTGCGTTTTCATTCATTTATCTTGTTTTAGTTAGTTTTAATTTGTGTTTCAAAGTGTTCTCTATTTACTGTTATTAATTAAGATTAATGTGTCACAGCAGAACCCGCCCTGCTCTCCTCACGTGGAGGGCCTCACCTCTCTGTGCCATGTCCAGGGCCGTCTCCTTCCCAATGCCAGTGTTGGCCCCTGTGATCAGCACTGTTTTTCCATCCAGCCTGGCCTTGCTTCGACACACTCCCCCTGCCATCCACCTTCGCAAGGCCAGCAAGCTTGCCCCTGACAGACAAGACAATATTAATGGAGTAATATTTCACTTGTCCTAATCTTTTAAGCTGTAATTTCACGACTGAACTAAATGAAACCTGTATTGCAGGTTCCTGCCTAAATGAAGGGCTCCATAAAGCGTAGCATAAACTATTATCGACTACATGTTTGCAGTGGCACCAGAAAAATTCCCTTACACTGACATTTTAGAAGTAGCTCAAAATAAGATAACATCATAACAAAGTCGATTTACCTGCAACAAAGGCAACTGTGAGACCAGTGGCATGTTTCTCTGCAAAGTCCTTAATAGCATCTGCGTAGTTTTGCATAGTTTATGTTATTCGATTAATTAACTTATAGTACAGTCGGATATTATGGGAAGCTCAAAGTTAAAAAATAATAACCTGTCTATCTGCAGTACAAACTATGCAAATATGCGTGTAGCCCTGTCTAAACGTACTATAGACGCACGCCCCGGCGGAAGTGAAGGTGTGGCGTGCACTGTCAGGGATTTTCAAAATAAGACTCGTGTTTAATGTGTACTTAATAATTTTCATAGCAAACCAGTGTACAAAATTATACTGCTCTCTTAAAACTTAAGAAAAAAAAAATAAAAGTTTCTGACTGCGATTAAAATTTTATTTGGCTTCGTGAGCTAATTGTATGCTCTCTAACATAGTTTGGATAATGTTCTACCGGTCATGGAGAACACGGTGTCTGTGAGGTCTACACACACCCTACAAACTAAACACACCCTACCAGTACAATACAGCTGGCTATGGGCTGACTCATTACATTTGACATACAGTAGTATGGAAATTGGCCAAACATACCCCGCTAATTTGAACTCTTGACAACTTTGTTAATTAAATGAGTAATACTAGAATTCTTGAATCATTGAGTAAAATTACAACTCTTATTTATTTATTTAGTTGTTTTGATTCCACAACACAAATCCATGCAACATGTCTTTTGGATTAAAATAAAAACAGCCTGTCTTATGTGCTATATTTCCTTGCACTTTTCAAATTAAGGCTGTATACAAAATATCAAATTATCCAATATGGAGTGATTTCAGTAGTGAATAACATATAGTGAATCCTCCTGGACCAGCTGTATAATGCAGTTTAAAATAGCATCAGTAAAAAAAGATCATGTAACAATAAAACCCTGAGTACCTCAATATATCGTTTTAATACGTTTTACTTTGGTGCAAGATACTAATAATAAGCTGGCCTTTAATTCAGTTTTTGTTGGTTTGTACGTTAACCGAAATGTATTTCCTCTAGTCTAACAAAATAAGTGCTCCGACTTCCTTTCAAATATTGTGCTTTTATTTTGAAACATGCACTGTTGAAACTCAGTGCTGTGACGCTCTGATTGGTTCAGACCAGTCCTGACGCTTCGCTGTAAATTTGTCGCTGAGTGGTTTTAACTTCTTTTAAAATGGATTCTCTTTCATTAAGAGCGCGTTAACCGAGTCTTATCTGATGAAAGAAAGCATGTGACAGAAGTAGATAACATTTTACCAAAAAGAGGAAATAAAAAAAATAAAAAACAAAGGTGTCCCGGAAGTTCTTTGTACTCGCGCCACGTCAGAACTACAAATTGTTGCCGTCGGTGTAGCAGTAAAGGAGAATCTCTACAGCAGTCTGAACTTACCTCTAGCTTTTACAATGCTTTCTCTGGGGCTCAGCTGTTTGTTGCTGCTTCATGCGTATGTGGTGTTTGCGACTGAGCTCACATTTGAACTCCCTGACAACGATAAGCAATGCTTCTTCGAGGAACTAGAGAAAGACGTGAAGTTTGACATAGACTTCCAAGTAGGTTACTTTGAAAATGTCATCTCTTCAACATGTGTGTTTGTGATAGTCTTGTTGCTGGAACTTGTCACTGGTGTGTTCTCTGTGTCTCTTGTTCAGAGACATGAACAAGAGACACAGAGAACACTGGATAGTTCTACTTATTTACATCATTTTAAAAGTGAGTCATGTTTTATTATAAAAAATTAAACTTTAGGTTAACATAAATTTTTAAAATTAATATATACTCACCTAGTATTTCTTAATTCAGTCAGTCAACCATTGCATTGTCCATATGTCGCACAAATCAACATATGTTACTGTGTTACAGCTGCCTCAGCCTCCATGTGTACTAACAACTCTTGTGTCGTAAATACTTTCAGGTCATTTCTGGAGGCAACTATGATGTGGACTGCTTTGTCACTGATCCTCTGAGCAACATCTTGTATAATGAGAAGAAGAAACAGTATGACAGCTTCTCTCACACCACCGCCATGCAGGGTGTCTACAAGGTCTGCTTCAGCAATGAGTTCTCCACATTTACACATAAAATAGTGTACCTGGACTTCCGCCATGGAGACGAGGAGCCTCTCCTGGACACCATGACCGGAAGTACAGCTCTGACTCAGGTAAGAATGATCAGCACAGTTCTTAAAATCTGTCTGGATACTGTGGAAAGGCCAGACTGAGCCCGTCACTAAGAGGGACGAGATTATGGAGAAAATGTATGAAAAAAAAAAGTAAGTTAGGTGTAAGTGTTTAGTAAGTTAGGCTAAATAATAATGATGTGATGCCAAGTGCAGCAAAAGTGAAGCTGTTTTTACATTATTATTGGATTGGTTGCAGTGGTGGGTACACTTTTACAAAGGTGGAGCCACTAGGTGGAGCCAGAGATGTGAATTAAAGGAAGAATAGCTTCAAAGAGATGATTTGGTTAGTTTGAAGTACGATAGTATGAGGTACTTATCCATAGTGTATTACCTATAGTATATATGATGGTCAGCCCAAGTTTGGAGAAGCAGACAAGCACAGCGAGCAATGAAATGTTTTGAACAAGGAGAGCAAGAAAACATACACCAATCAGCCACAACATTAAAACCACTGACAGGTGAGGTGAATATGCAATAACCATCTTGTGACAAAGCACTGTTCTGCTGGGAATCACTGGAGCACTGGAACAAGCCTGATCCACAGATCCCCTCAACCCATAGCACCCAAAGGCCCCCCACTAACAACACTGTGTATCCAGACTCCATGAGACACCTTCAGTAGGATCATGTCCACTCTCTGATGAGACACAACTGTTTCGGAAGCACAAGGGAAACCTACATAATATTAGGAAGGTGGTCATAATGTTATGCCTGATCGGTTTATTTTATCTCACTATACCAAAGCCCACCTACAAAAAAAAAAAAAAAAGCAAGCAAAATCAGGTGAAGTGTACGCTATATTTAGAGCATTATCACTGTTTTACCTTGCTCTCAACAGACTATTCCCAAGGGGAACCTAAGCCTCAAAGCCACCAGACTCCATTGACAAAAACAGTAATTGTACCTTGCACAACACAGCACAGCACAGGAGTTGCTGATCCACCGCTGTATGAATTTGGAGTGTTAGTACATTAGTTTGTATATAAATTAACATGTAACACATGTTAGATTGATGAACCTGCACTCAAATACTGAAAATAATAGGTTTGGTCAGTGAAGTATGGTGGCTTTTAAATGAGCAAATTTAACCATGACTTAATATTATTTGCTTGTCTTTAAGCTTCTTTTTTACTCCATTACCTGCAAAACACTAACATTTGTTAATTGTGCTTGGCCCTTTTTAGTTTTGCACAAACTGAAGTTATTCATTAATACTGAGGCTCCCAGGTGAGACGTCATTGCTTATCAAAACACTCAGTATATATAATTTGTGTTTCTGCTTTCAGTTGGAGTCATCTTGCGTCTCCATTCATGAGGTCCTGAAGGTGATAATTGACTCGCAGACATGGTACAGGCTCAGGGAGGCACATGACCGCACAAAGGCAGAGCACCTGTTGGAGCGGGTGACCTACTGGTCCATCGGGGAAACCATGCTGCTCTTTGTCATCGGCATTGGTCAGGTCGTGCTGCTCAGGAGCTTCTTCTCTGACAAGAAAGGCTCCGTAGTGGCCGCCACTTAGAACTTGGCACGTCCTAGGTGCTCACCGACGTGAACAGAAACTACGTCTGGAGATTAGCACATACTGTATGTTAGTACTTTCAGCAAAGCCGTTGTTAATAGATAGTCCAAGGAGTTCTTCTACTCCTGATTGCAGTATCTGACAAACTTGAAAGCCTTTTTTGTACATCTTTGTTGATTTGTTCTTAACACGCAGTAATAAGAGACACCGCTCATGCTTGTTTTCAAATGAGACTGATAGCCTTTTCACACGGATCATTTATTTCATTTTTATAGAAGTGCAACATAAACCATGTTTTGTTTGCTGTACCTATAAATTACTGATGTAAAGCACATCAGGGCCATAGTAGATTCTCAGCAATCACAGTCCAAGTAACACTGATAGAAGCCAAAGAGGCATTGTTTCTGAATGGTAGCTTCATTTGTTTCATAGTGTCTGTTATGTTTATTGTTTAATTTATGTGTAGAAAAGTGTTACAAGCTGAAACAGCTCTGTCTCACTTGTTTGTCTCATGCAGTGCCTTAATGTCTTTTTCCCTTACCGATCAAGTTTAAAGTTTACAGTAGTAATTTAAACATGGCATCCTGTTGTTTCTGCCTAATTTGATTCTTTGCCCAAGTTTACATTATTGAATATTGAAAAGCAATTAATTGTAACAGCTTTTGGTTATGGACCTATTTGTTTGTGTTTGTTATTTGTAAAATGTGCAGATTTCATTAAAATTTGAACGTTTTGGTGAATATTGTAAACCCAAGAACGGTGTGAATAATTGTCTTAACATGTAAAGAGGGTGTTTTATGGCACTTTGTACTGAGATGCATAATCAGATCCAGCTTTATATGAAATACTTGAAATACATAAAAAACGTGCAGGATCTGTTACGAGTTTAGAAACTACTCGTCCCACTCAAAAATGAGTTTTGCTTGATGTCCCTGCACTTTGAGGTTTGACCTTCAAAGTGGCATTATGTGTGTGCATAGTTTGACGTTTAAAAAGACTGTTATCATTCACCTGCTTAACAGGCAAACATAAAATCTGTTTCGGATATACGAGCTGGATTTGTGACTAATAAAAGACGTGTGGCCTCCGATCTACTTTTCAATGATGTATAAAAAGCCAGTAAAAGTTTATAAATGAAAAGCAGTTCTAAGTAGTAGTAAAGTAATTCAAAGCAGAATAGTTTAATGACTTAAACACACCTAGAAAATCTAAGAGCCATGAAATGTATTATTCACTGTACAGAGACACAGTTTGCAACATGTGCTGTATATGTTGATTTTTATTTATTTATTTATTGCTTATTTGGTGCTTTTGTTTTGAAAAGGTTTCTCTACCGACTGTGGAAATAGCAGACAACTACTGCTACTCCAGCTTAAACTGCATAGCTTTTTATACATGGCTGGACTTGTCCAAAGATGTGTTGACTTTCTGGAAAATATCACCCATATCCCTGCACACAGATACACAGTAACTTAATAAAATATAATAAAATGCCTTAATATTTTAACCTCTTGTGTTTTGTCTAGATAGGAACATTTTCAAGATGCTGAAACCATTATTATTATTATTATTATTATTATTATTATTATTATTATTATTATTATTATTATTATTATTATTATTATTATTATTATTATTATTATTATTATTATATGCTACTACGAATGAGGAAGTAAGAAACAGAAAGTAGAGTTGAAATCTTCCCAGCAACCCAGCTCACCTTGTTCGAGGTAAGTTCACCGGAAGATATACAACACTCGAAATAATCAGCTATGTCTTAATTTGAATTATACACAACAAAATAAATAAAGGTAAAATTACAGCTGTAGATTTTGACGAGTGTTGCAGAACTTTGTCAAGTTAAAACATTTAATTAAAACACCAACGATCTGGAATCGAATGACTTCACATTTGAACTTTTATGTTGTATTTTTATTTAATTCACAATTTTATTTACACAATTTAAATGGATTATGTTCCTTGAAAATGTTTACTCATTAACAACGCTACGTGTGCTGGTTGCTGTTTTAAGTTCTTAGCTAGTTCTTCATTTCCTGAAAAAGACACGTACATTTATATTTATATCAAAGATGATTCTCTTTCAGTAACTATCTACTGGTATTATTTTTTATAACCCTTCAAATGTGACATAATAGTTTAGTTAACGTATACTTTTCCCCCTTACACAGATACAGTGTGGATAATTGATGACAGGTGGGGCTTAGAGAGCTGTGACCAGAAGCTACCTCAGTCTGCTGGATGTCCTCATCTGTTGGTTTGGCTGGGTGGACTACAGTGGAAAGGCCTTCATCCCTTTCTCTTTTATTCTATAACAAATATTTTTAAATATTACATTAAAATCCTGTTTGTATTTGCACTCCCTTTGTCTTTCGTGCTTACTGTAGATCTTTCACAATTGTCAAATGACCACAATTTAACACTGAAAACTGCTGAATGTCATGAAGTCCAACATTTGCTGTTAATTTAAATTATATTTAGTCTTTTCTATATTAATAACACAATATGACTGTGGTTTAACAAGTTATGATCAAGCCATGCACTCAGGGAAACATCAACATTATAAACAACACATTTCCAAGTTGTTTAGTATGCTTTAATGAGTTAACAGATGTAGCAGTAATTACAAATACTTCTGTTTTGTGAAATAAGTAACGTTTTCAACCTCTTTATTATTGTTATTAGTATTGATTGTTGCCCAGATTTGTCTCTCCCAAAGTGTCCTACAGAAGAAAAAAGGAACTGGTTAATAGCAGTGGCAGAAAGAAATACTATGGTATGTCTAGTGCAGGCCAGAAACACTGGATAAACATATTATAAGAAACTAAAAAGTACGAGGTCTTAAGGATAAAAATAAATAAATAAATAAAAATATGACAGAACCTGTGTATGGCATCTGTAGCAACAAAGGCCAGATCAGGTTTGTCATTAATTTAATTCTCACATTAACGTCCCCTTACCTGTTAACGTTATATTGCCAAAAGCAAGTTCAAGATTAACACTACATGCATGTTAGCTAATTTATGAGGTGAACTATTTTTCCCACCCTCATGCAGAGACAGTAGATTTAAATGTATTATCATTGTAAAGTCTATATTACTTCTATATTATATATTGATTTTGATACAATCGGTTTAATAACTGAACCAACAATGTGCTCCCGTTAATTACCCGAAGGCTAATTCATTAGCTGGCTAAGTAGCAAGCTAACAAGCTGAGCTAACGCGCCTGTTTTGTTAAGCGCAAACACAAACCCTTGCTAATTAGTACGAACATATTTAGAATAAATAAAGTGTTTCACTCACCGAAAAAGATGGAGAGCATATTTCTTTGAAGGTCTGCTAGAACAATTAACCGAACAACAAGCCATTCAGTGGTATCTACGTACAATTTTCCATAGTCATGACACTAATAAGCTAAAGTAGTGGGGACGAGCGGAGAGACCAAAGCTAGCAGCTACCGCCAAGGGACCGGCCCATACGTCACCTGTCACTCAAGGCGGGAACGCCCTTAATTATGCAAAAATTTAAACCTTAATAAAAAATAAACGAACGCGTTAGAAAAAAATTCACCCCCCGTACAGTTGTCATGAATAGTAAAATAATGCATTGAGACTAAAACCATTTTTTGTACCAGGCTGTAAACATGTTTAATATTGCTGTAAAGTTGGGCATTTTAACATGGGGGTCAATGGGGATTTGCTCCCTTTTGGAGCCAGCCTCAAGCGGTCACTCGATGAACTGCAGTTTTTTGCACTTCCGCATTGGCTTCATTTTTCAGACCCGGAGGTTGCCGCCTGGTTGAAATGATCCATAAATGAACTTGAGCTGTTGGCGCGAGACCGGTCTCTCGCTAGCCAATCATAGTGGAGCGTCCAGTGTGACGTGGGGGGGAAGTAATGAGCGCAGCTCTACGTGCGGCGTCACCAGTCTCAGGTCTACCGGGCTTACGTTCATTCATAAGAAAAGCAGGTACGGCTTCAGTGGTCCAGTTCGTCTACCCTTGCAAACATGGCGGGTTACCTTAAGGCTCTGACCACCGTTTCGAGGAGTGCAGCTGCTGCCCTGTCTCAATCCCCCGCAGTGGTGTCTCCGGCTGCTACCGTCTGCCATCAAAGATTGCAACAGAGGCACTGTAAGTCAACGTCGACTAAAATCACAACTGTATGTCTCAAAATGTACCCCACTGCGCGTTTACTGCGAGTTTCACACCGTTAATGTAGTTACCGCACAGTGTGGACGGAGTTGGAGTTGTGTAAGAGAGTTGTATGACAAGACATCTTGAAGTTGGCCACATGCCATCAGTGAATCATACATAACGAGATCCTGAACATTTAAACATCCCACTTTCAGTCTGTTCGTTTAAAGCAAATTAATTCATATCTAAATAACAGATGTTCATAAATAGATATGCTGTTATTTGTTCTATAAAACATCATGTGTGTATTTAAACTACAGCAGATCTGATTAACACACTGCATGTTCAGAATGTATAGCAATCTCAATAATTGCAGCAGGCGCCAGCTTGTCTTGGCATGCGAGTCCTCGTGTTGTAAGGTACAAAAAGGTGCCTGACAGGTAATAAATGCTATCAAAGACCTCATATAAGCCCAAGGCCGGCGGACTCTGACAGCTAGGTGTCACTGTCTCAGTGAGAGAGGTGCCAGGAATAGCTAAACTAATACACAGGTGTGGCGTGAGTCATCATCAGACAGGTGTCACAGGTGAGACGAGTAAATGAAACGTTGTCACTTCAGAGACATTAAGGCACGCTGATTAGCTTTTCTGAACGGATGTTGGTTGGAGGACGAAGCAGTGAATTCAGACTGAGAAAATTTACCCTCCGGCTAAATAAATAAGCGACTTGACTGTGTGCAAACTTTGACCTTTACCGTTTCCTGTATGCTCATCCTGTGAATAACACTTAAAGTTAATATACATATTTCAGATGGAACAAAGCGGATCAAGGTGGACCAGCCTGTGGTGGAGATGGATGGAGATGAGATGACTCGCATCATTTGGGAGTTCATCAAAGAGAAGGTACATTAAATCAAACAAAGCGCTTACACGTGAGTGACTTTTCTGTGATTCAGTCCTGCACTCTCTGGAGATACTGTAGCCTTTAATGACTATGCTCGGCGTTATACTCGTCAGAATAGACAAATAACACATGGACATCTTTTGCAGCTCATCCTGCCTAACGTGGACGTTGAGCTGAAGTATTTTGACCTGGGTCTGCCGTACCGAGACCAGACGCAAGACCAGGTCACCATTGACTCAGCTCTGGCAACTAAGAAATACAATGTGGCTGTCAAGTGTGCCACCATCACCCCCGATGAGGCCAGAGTTGAGGGTAAGACGCATCGTTTGTAGTTGATTGCCAGCTCTGTGGCATCACTACATTTGAATCAATACCAGTGTTTTATGAGTTGGTTTCTTAACTGTGCAGAGTATTGTTTTTCTTCTTCAAATAGCTGAAGTGTATCATATATTCTTCTCACATCTTTTCCTTCCAGAGTTTAAACTCAAGAAGATGTGGAAGAGCCCAAACGGAACCATCAGGAACATCCTGGGCGGCACCGTTTTCCGTGAGCCAATCCTCTGTAAAAACATTCCCCGCTTGGTTCCTGGTTGGACACAACCAATAACAATTGGCAGACATGCTTTTGGCGACCAGGTAAGAAAAATAAATAAATGGATGTGTGTTTTGTCTTTCAGAAAGAGGCACAATCCCACATAACAATGTTTATTCTCACAGTACAGGGCCACGGACTTTGTTGTTGCCCAGCCGGGGAAGTTCAGGATGGTTTTTACCCCTGCTGATGGAAGCAAGGAGAAGGAGTGGGAGGTGTATGACTTTCCCGCAGGAGGCTGTGGGATGGGAATGTACAACACTGATGAGGTAAGGACAGGATTTATAGCTTTAATCAAATCTATTCAGACACAAAACATGCTCAGGTGTTATTAATATTCTGTGTAGTGATGGCTTCTGTTTAAAATAGTTTTTTTTTGTTTTTTTAACAGTCCATCAGTGGATTTGCTCACAGCTGCTTCCAGTATGCCATCCAGAAGAAGTGGCCTCTGTACATGAGCACCAAGAACACCATCCTCAAGGCGTACGATGGCCGTTTCAAAGACATCTTCCAGGACATCTTTGAGAAGTAAGACACCTGACATTGCATGAGGGGAATCCTCTGGAGTAGATTCATTAAAATGTTGGGTGTCACATCACCACGTTTAGCCTCCCTGTGAAGCCTGTGCGTATTCTGTCTATTTCAGAGATTACAAGCCGGAGTTTGACAAGCTCAAGATCTGGTATGAGCACCGGCTCATCGACGACATGGTGGCTCAGGTCCTGAAGTCGTCTGGAGGATTCGTTTGGGCCTGCAAGAATTACGATGGGGATGTGCAGTCAGACATTCTGGCTCAAGGTGAGTACTGCTGCACGATCTCAACGCTGCATGTGTACTCTGTGTACGTGAGCTCACGTGGTAGTAGGTCCTCCCTCTAACGGCATGGTGTTGCGTCTGTGTGTTGTGTGCAGGTTTTGGCTCTCTGGGCCTCATGACCTCTGTACTAGTGTGTCCTGATGGTAAGACTATTGAGGCAGAGGCCGCCCATGGAACCGTCACCAGGCACTACCGCGAACACCAGAGAGTAAGAGGCACTAGGTCACTCTGCTGAGAGTGGAAAGAGGAAAAATGCTGTGTGTGTGTGTGCATGTATCCCATGCTTGAGATTCTGTTTACAGTTTAGTAGTTTTTGAGTTAAGTAGCCATTAAAATCATTTTATCAACCAGCATTCTCTGCTCTGATTGCAGGGAAGACCCACCAGTACCAACCCCATTGCTAGCATCTTTGCTTGGACCCGGGGATTGGAACACAGAGGCAAACTGGATGGAAACTCTGATTTGATAAAGTATGTTTTCCTATTAGCTGGCTCTATACACTTATGTGACCTGTATGAAACTTAACACCAGATTTATTTCTGTCACATTGCATCGCTACTCTCCAGGTTCTCCCAGACTTTAGAGAAAGTGTGCGTGGAAACGGTGGAAAGTGGTGTGATGACCAAGGACCTTGCTGGCTGCATCCATGGCTTGGCCAAGTGAGTGTACAGTTTGAGAGTGGAGTTGCAGTGTATTTTTCTACGTGCAGTAGGTTTTTGTCTTTTTACAGAAGGACAGATTTGAGCTTATATGTGACATGTGTAACCCTTGCATTGTGACCTTACAGCTGCAAGCTGAATGAACACTACGTCAACACGTCAGACTTCCTGGACAGCATCAAGACCAACCTGGACAAAGCTCTGGGCAAATGAAACAGAAGACACTCTAGTCAATGAAGAGAGATGAACCCTGTTTGATGGATTTTTAGCTCATTTTTATTCTTCACTTGTATTAACTTTTGCGTCCAGTTTGAAGGAAGCAGCTTTCAGGTTTTGGTGCCATTTTTATATTTGTATAGCTCAGTGCTCACTCACACACTGCTTTGTTGCCTTTCCTATTGCCATTTTTGTAATGCACAAATTGAATCACTGTACTGTATGAATGAATGTTAATTAACTTATAATGGCATTTTCAAAACAGTATGTTTATACACTTTCACATGTCTTCATGGAACATGTACAGATTAAAACGATGTCATGTTTTGCACAGTTAATAAATATCTAATCACTTAATAACATGGAGAGTGCAGAGTAGCTATTTTTTCCTCTTGGCGCTTCACTTCAGTGCGGTTATCTCAAATTCTGAGGCGCTTTTATCAGCACAGACTTGCACAGAATAATCTGGGGTGTGGTTAGACTCGTGTGGCCTTGGGGGCTACAGCGGTTCTTCAGTTAAATTGGAAATCCAGATGCCGAACTCAGAAGCACTTGGAAGAAAAGACGTCCTCATGCAGTTCCAGTTCTCGTTCTAATTTCATGCACTTGCTCACAGGAGAGCTCCTGTCCAGCTGTGCATTCATGCAGTGTTGTGTGCTCATTTAGTAGCCATTATGTGCACCCTGCAGTGCATGACAGTGAGTAGCGTTAGCACCAGCAGGGGGGGGCAAACCTGATGGGAGTTTTGGCAAAGCTTTAGCTGCCACAGCTATCGTGTCTCACCAGCAGATGTCGACAAGTCAGCCAGTCAGGGTATGTTGGTGCCTTTTCCGGTTTTTACTTTGAAAGACACGCTGCCTTAAACATATTACTGTTTCCGTCTGGACAGATTCTGACCTTCAGCGTGTTACTGGTGGTTATAACAATATGTTCGTACTGCAGAATAAGTGAGATGTTTAAACAGAGGAAAATTCCAGTAATATCAGGTGCCAATCATACGTTACCTGAATGGACCTTCCAGTGATGATTGGCAATCAACAGGATCTCCTCTAGACCTCATTGGTAGCATAACACTGTAAAATTAAAAGAAATGTGAGTGTTCAAGTACGTAGTCACTGAATTATCATTCTTACTGTTCATCCCCTCAAGTCTTGACAGACATTAACTTTAAAACCAACCCCTGACTAGAGAATGTGCTATTCTCTTGCCTTTTCTCTCTCAGTTACAAGAAGTCTTAGGAACAAGCTTCCTCCATCCAAAAAAAAAAGGTAAAAGAAAATACCAGAAATTAGCATTTAGATTACCTTTTTCAAACTTTTTTTTTTAAATTTCCTCCTGGAAGAAGAATCACTGAAGAACCTCCTGCTCAATATCATCCACTGCCTTAAAAGAGCCATAAAAATGGGCAAAGAGAGCAGTCTCATTTCCTCATGGCGGTATCATCCCAGCACAATGCAAAGCATCAATGAAACGGAACGACCACGAGTTCAACTCTTATGTTACATTTTTGGCATTTGTGTCGTCCTTCAGCAGAACACTAACATCTCATCAGCTGACCTGAGCTGACTTGTGTTAGCGATAAAGTATTACCACTACCACACACAGCAGTCCTTTTTGATTTTTGACTCAAACATGACCCAGGAGGTTCTTTCTGATGGAACTGTTTGTCTGTTGAGCTGTATGTTCCTACATACTGTATGTCTATCTCAGTATGTTAACATTTACACTAATAAAACAATTTCTTAAATTAAATTGGAGTCATGTAAAAAGCATAATCCATTTACATATATTCAGAATCCGGACATGCATTGGGAAAATTCATCTTAACTGGGGCTTTTTGTGTAGTTAAAAAAAGTTACAGTTATCCTCACAAACATCAAACTTGTTTTGAAATGTGCTTTAGAAATAAACTTTGACTTGACGTGCCAATACCATTTAATGAAGGCCCTTGGCAATTAAAAAAGAAGGAGGTTGAGTTCCCATGGTCCATCAATTCGGGAAAAAACAGAACCTGAATATTTTGTAAAATAAAATAAACAGTGACCGCAGAGGAAAGTGCGTCACTAAGCCGCGGTGCCTCCTGCTGAGACAATGAATTTCATGGCAATTCATCAACTAGTTAATACAGGCTGAGATGCAGTGGCACTAGTGTGGCTATAAATAGCAGATTATGACGATTAACCCCCCAAATAGTGACAGATTAAAACGCCAGTCTTCATCATTTAAACTAGAGAACCTTTATTAAATAATTCATGGTCAATTTCCATGAGGTCTCCGTTTGATATTTTTCATCTCAAAAAAAGAACTAGTAGACCATTTCTCTGGTTTAGTGTGCATATCAAGGCTGACCTGCATGGCAGGACAGGGGGAACTGACCTTCTTCCCCAAAACAGAATTTCTGAGGAGCAGGACAAGTGTCAGTCCACTATCAATTCAATCATTTCAAGATTTAACTAACTCCCAAATAGCTCATTTACATCTTTTATAGCTACAGCTTGAGTTTCATCATCATTTTCACAGTTTTTTTTTCCACTGAGGGAATTTTTTTTCTGAATAAACTGAATTTAAAGCGAAGTGAACCTTGTCCTGGATTTAATAATGCTGAAACTACAAACAAAGAAACCTCAAACTGCCGAGTCTCCGCTCAGACTGCTCACCCTTCAACTCATATTCGAACCGACAACTGTGAAATATCCATACCAAGGAAACTGCAGTTTACAAAAACTTACAGAGAAAGCACATCTGTTTGAGTTCAATAATATTGCCATTACGGGGGTTTGAAGACCCTATAATCTTACTATCCCCACCAAGCTCTTCTCCTTGAGGCAAATGAGTTCACTTTTACTGAAGACAGCCTTCACAGGAAAATAACAAGTTTCAATGAAAAAAGTGCTTCGTATTGTTCACTCAGTAATTCAAAAAAACTAGAGCGGTATATTCACTACACGGGGTCGACTGTTAATGTAAAGCTATGTGAAAACAAAAAAAGGTGGGTAAACAGGCTGCATGTTGCAGAAACATTTGTACAATGGGAGGGCTTTACATGTCGGCAATGTTGTCTTCAGGTTTTAGCCGACATGGGACAGTAGCAACTTTGGTAGTAAGTGCCCTGATAAGAGAAAAGGCTACAATGTCCTGTGCAAAAAGCACAAATGCATTGAAAGCTGGACCTGTGTCAAATATTAACTGATGGCAGGGCAGGGACGGGTCACTACTATTAGGGACTGTTAAGTAAGAGCATCCAAACCTATGAATATGTTGTGACTATGTATCAAAACTTGGATATACAGTGAGTAAATAGCTGACAAGGTGGAAGCTTAGTTGCAAAATGTTTCTAGCTGGCACTTTCAGTCAAAAATATAAGGGCATACATTGGTTGTGAATGACAAAAATGGTAAACATATTTCTATCACATCAAATGTAACCGATGGATCTGCAACTTTTTTTCTCTTTTTTTTTCTCAAATAACATGATACATACACACAACATACAGATTTGACTGTCCGCCAGTGAGAGTCTTTTGAGTCAGTAAGCGTAGCAATCCCAAAAAAGGAGCTCCAGGCTGCACCAACACTTTCAGTGTCTCTGTTATGAGCAACAGAGTTGAGAAACGTCTGCTTTGAAGTGCTTCTCCTTCCTGGCCTCCCATCATAGTTCGTCAGGTCTGGCTCTTCTGGAAGGAGGCCAGAACGAAAAGAAAATCCCTTTGCCAGAGTCTCCCAAAGCCGTGAAAACAACGCTGTAATTTCATTCTGCCTTCAAAATAAAAGAAAATAAACATGTTCTCCGGTCCATTAACACTCAAGGTGTAGTGTAGCTGCTTGTATCCTTCCCAAAGTTGTAATACTCCTCCATGTCATCCATGTTTGCTGTAGTGAGTTTGGTGAGGTTTTGGGAGCCACCATTGTCCATATTATCTGGTGATGTAAAGCTGAAGTTCTGTCCTTCATACTCCCCCTGGCTTTCCATTTCTGGAAGAACTTCTGAAACACACAAAAAAGTACGATGTTACAAGAACATTTCCAAAGCTACCTTTAATTAAAAAATAAATAATAATAAAAAATCTTGCTTTGAATAATATGTGTTCTATCAAATGTTGGATGCTTATTTTTATACTAGTTTTCAAATTCTTTTGGTGGCAGCTCTGTTATGGTGACCTTGGCCTGGCCCTTAGTTTGGGAAGTGATCAAAGCAACAGAAAATAATGTTGAAAGCAAGATGAATCTGAAGTGCAGTTGTAGTAATCTATTTCACCCTGTGGAGGGCAGTAATACACCTCTTGGCGTTAAAACTACCGAAACTCCAAAAGAAGAAGAAAAGGACATTATCTGCATTTACTGCTGATGTGAAATGAGTTACACCCAAATCACACACACAACTGGGAGCACAGAGTTCTCTGAGCAGCTGAGATATTGATAAGAGTAATAAAACGTCTCTTTCAGGTACATTTATAACAGATTAAAATAAAATAAAATGAATAAATTATTAATTTGTGTCCATTGCATGTTAGCTATAGAAATCATGCAGTTTACAATGAGTTTAACTATGTATTTGTTTATTTTATATCTCCCGCCTCGATGATAAGCTTTGGGTTTTTATTTAAATCATTTTACAATGTAGTTGCTTGGTTTAAAAATCTATTTGTGTGCTATTTATTGAGAACACTCGAAATAACCTGTTCAGCTTCATGGTGAGTGATCGGTTAGAAATGTTTAAGTAGGTATTTTATTACCCCATCATTCAGGCTCCTCTGATTGCTGGAGAAACTGTGGCTCTCAGGGAGCCGATCATCATCACACATTTTGGACAAGCCCATTAATAACTTCCTTCTTGCGCAGTAGCCACAGAAAATGTGAAATAAAATACTTTTAATTGGATGGAACTGTACACTGGATTTCTAAATTCAAAAAGTATTAACACCGATGTGGTTTACAGAGTGAAGCTGCTAGAAAAGCCATCACTGAGAAGTGGCTTAACCCAGATTCGCTGACTGGTACAAAATAATCCAGGAAATTTTCATAATGGACAGAATTATTTCTCCACGACGCTGCAGGAAATTAAATTTGAGGAAATTTGGAGGAAGTTTTACCCTTGACGCCCTTCCTTTGTTGAACATGCATTTTATTCATTTTTCATTTATTTTGTGTTAGAATTTTCATATGATTTTGTCATTTTTATGCTTTTATGTATATTATATATATTTTCTTTAACAGCAGATCTTCCTCATGTACTGGTCAACATTATGGAAAACCTTGACACAAAGTTGTGTGCGCTGCGTGTAGTAAGAGGCTGATGGAGTGAACATCTTTTCAGAGCTTTTAAGACATTCTTGTATCACTCAGTGTAATTTAAAAATGACGGAGCGTATTTTGAAGCAGGCTTTGGTTGACGACTGACGAAATCAGTGAAGCGGGTGTTGCTAAAGAACAGCGTGCCCGTTCAATTGGCCTTTTCAGATTTAACAGAAACAAAACTCACCTTGTCCTTCTGGTGACACGTCCATTCCATGTTTGACCTTCATGTGCCTGCTGAGGTTTCCCTTCAGGTTGAACTTACTGGTGCAGTAAGGACACTTGAAGGGCTTACTGCCAGCATGGAGGTGCATGTGGCCCAGCAGGTTGTACATTCTGTTGAACGACTTGCCACACACCTGGAGACAATACACAACAACTATTTGTGAGCACAGACATAAACAGAAACAATACACGTTAAAGAATTTACTAGTAGATGGTGGTAAGTGATGAAAACTCCCAGCTTGATGAGGGCTGCCATGAATGTCTGGGATTTTTCCATTTTCATTTTAGCAAAGTCACCGATATCAATATGTTAATCCCTCATGAGCTGCCTCTAGAAGCATTTTCACATAATCCTGTCACATTAAATTAAATCCAACAGAACTCAAACGCATCAGCACATCTCATTTCACACCAGTTAATAAGAAAGCCTTCCAGTGGCAACCGTCACTCAGGAGTTCAAATACCTTGCATTTAAACGGCTTCACGGGCAGGTGGACGATCATGTGGGTCTTGAGCGTCTGCTTCTGGATGAAGCTCTTGAAGCAGACGTGACACTGGAAGGGTCTGACGCTGTTGTGGATGAGCATATGCCTCTTCAGGTTGGCAGACAGGGTGAACTCACGGGAACACACGTCACACTTGTGGCCTTTCATCCCCTGCAGAGCGCAAACAAAAGAGTAAGGGTCAGCTGAATACATAAATGGTTGCAGCATTATGTCCTTATTTACGAAAAGCGAGACAGAACTGGACCGACTGCTTAATTAAGAAGTTTTCAGACCGCGAGCTTAGGAGGCGGGAGAGAGATGATGTGAGAAACATGTAGGGGAAACACTGACAAAAATACTGAGAGCTGAGAGCGACAGGTCACACCAGTGTCCTTCGTTTGGCCTGCTTGTCCACACAGTCACAGCAGCTCATGGAGGCAAATCTGTCACTGGAATTTGTGTCTAAACGTGCAGTCCGCACTTAAAAATCTGAAAACACATATGCTTTTATATTCAGTGTGAATGGCACCTTCTAAAGACGCAATTATCTAAAAGTCCATAAACGTGCTAAGAAATCACAGAGACACTAGAATTACCACCTCGTGGTCGCGTGCCTCTGCCAGCCAGCCAAGATGAAGTTCATGACAGTCTTCTCAGACTCAAATAATTAATGTAGTGAAGACTCTGAAGGAGTAAAAGGTGTTATGTTTTTTTTTTTGGCGACGTGGAAGTTTGACCATGTCAAAAACCGTGGCAGCCATTTTAGGTCTAGCAAAAGACATTACTACAGTCGAGATGAAAAAAAAAACCTCCTGCTCCCATAATATTCTCAACCACACGCCACAGGAAATGTTTAAACATGGAGAAACAGGTCACAAGAGAGGACAACTCACAAACATCTAAGGCCTTGAGGCTTGTCTGAATGAATGTGCTGCTGCTGCCTCATACACTCCACTCTGCAGTCAACGTCGGCAAAGAAAGAGGTGGGACTCAATTAGTAGATTCTGGGTTACCGAGAGGCACGAATATGCATTACAGGTCAGCAGCGGGTCGAGAGACGGTGTTTTTCTAAGCAGACAAACTGGCAGGCTGTCCATTCGCCCACTGTCTGCACAACAAACGCGTTGTGCTGCTGCTGTCCACCAGGGGGAGCAGTGGACAGCCAGGAGGCTCAAATACAAGCCACACGAGAAAACACTCTTCACTGAGAAATGCCCTCATCTCTCCCGCCTCGATGATAAGCTTTGGGTTTTGGTTGCCCCATTAGAAATGGAATTTAAGCAAATCCTCAGAAAGAAGCATTTTCATTCGTCAGTGTGTGGGATTTTTGTCCATCTGCGCAGTTTAATACTGGAAAAGACAGAGCTGCACTTGTATAAAACGAATTGTGATCAGTGCTCCCTGAGCATCCTCATCTCGTTCCTTCTCACCTGCATGTGCATAGCAGGGGGCACTGAGCAATTACAGACGTTTCATTGAGACGAGGGCTGTAATGAGGACTACATGAAGGCGCTCAGCGTCAAAGACGCGCAGATTGAGATTTTTGTTAAAATGCAACACATGCAAGCAGACAAATGTCTTCTGCTCCTCATTTCCCTTGCTTTTTGACCTTTTTTTTTTTTTTTTTTTAAATCTAAATGTCTCTAAATGAAGATGATGTTTTTTCCAATGATGAGGCAGAAGCACCTGTGCAGGAGGAAACCAGAGTCACGTGCAAAAACATATTTGGAATATAATTTATGAGACAACGAATACAATTTGTTGAATGTCTGACTGCTCAGTCCTACTTTGTTAATAATGAACAAACCTCATTCAAGAGCTAGAAACTCAATTTTCTTGATGATGTCCTCGGGACACACATCCTGGAGCTCGCTCTATTGAGTAGTGAACGGGTGATTTTAACTACTCCGACTGACTGCATGCAAAAATCACATTTCCTCGTCAAGACCTGTTAACACTACAATGACAAAAGCCTCATACTGATGAGAAAACTATAGCAAAGCCTGTCCTTTCCATGTTTTTGATGGAGCGGCATCCCATTTTTCAAATATAGGCTGGCTGCTAATTTGTCGATATTCCACAAGGACATTTTTTAAGCATCTATTCTGACGCTAAAAGTCTCAAAGGAGTTTATGTTACAACGAATATTTAACTAAATACACAAGAGGAAAAAGCACAGAGGATGGATGCCTGCTAGGCTAAGTGCTATTACATTTCTACTGTAGCCACATCTCAGTGAGTAAAGGACAGAAGATCAACCGAGGTGAGGCCTTTGGAGAAGAGACGTGCGTCCTTCCCTTTAATAACAGCCCATTATTTGAGTCTGTTTGCTTTCCACTATCATTTTCCTTTAATCAACAGTTTAATGATCTTATACAGGTAACATTTAAATTGTGTCTGTAACTTGAGCAGTCAGGAACACTAAGGTAGGAGTGGAGATGTCAGATTGTGGGGTCAGTACCTTATGAGTGAGCGAGTGCTGACGTAGGTGGTGGAGCTGCACAAACTCCAGGCCGCACTGGGAGCAGGTGTAAGGCCTCGGGCTCTGGTGCTTCAGGAGATGGTTCTGGAGCTGACTGCGGTAGGCGAAGGACTTGTTGCACTCGGTGCACTGAAAGGTGTGGGGACCTTGGTGGCTGGTCTGGTGGCGTTTAAGGTGGGCGTAGGTGGGGAACTCCATGCCGCACTGCGAGCAGACGTGGCAGCGGCCTCGCTCGTGTTTCACTTCGTGCGCTCGCAGTTCACTGGGATAGGCGAAGCCACGCCGGCAGAAGCGACAGCTGTACGGTTTGACGTCGGTGTGCTGGAGCATGTGTCGCTTCAGGTGGCTGGTCTGGGTGAAGCCCTTCTTGCACACTGTGCACTTGTGGGGCCGCGTACCTTGGTGGGTTAGCAGATGGGTCTGGAGATGACTAGGCTGCTTGAAGAGCTTCCCGCAATGTGGACAAGCATGTGGTTTGATACCATTGTGGCCCAGGATGTGTGTGACCAGGTTGTACTTGGAGGTGTATGATTTATCACACATGCGGCACTTCCAGCGCTTCAGACCGTCTCCCACGTCCACACAGTAGGACTCGTCAATCTGGATGTTGATATCTAGCCGGTCTACTCTGCGGCCTCCGTGTCGACGAGGGGGCTGGTGCTGAGGAGGCTGTTGGTGCTGCCCTCCAGCAGTCCCATCTGTCCACATCATGTTCTGGCTGCTGTCTTCGTACTCGCCTCCCATTCCCATTTCCGTCGAGTCATAGCTGCCCACTTCACTAGTCTGGAAGTAGCTGCTGATGGCTTCCTCCTGCTGCGTGGGTTTCATCATTGTGTTCCCCTGGTGTTCTACATCCTCCTCATCCTCTCTGCCACCTCGACCGTGTGCCCCCATTGGGCGCTGGCCCTGGAGGCCTCTGTGCCCCTGCTCCGGTGCTCTGTGCGGCACCTGGGGCGGAGGAGGGTGGACGTGTGTGTTGGCTTGCTGCTGGTTAGTTGCATCCCGCTCACACTCTACACAGTTCTTGTTGGCGCCTCTCAGGGTGGCTGGATCGACTTGAACTAAACCACCCCTGGGAGCCATATTGTTCAGCATGTGGACACAGGAGGACATTCCAGAGTTCACCCCTTCCCCTTTCACGTGGGACGAGGACACGTCGCCGCCTTGAAGACCGTGGCGATCGGGGCCGACCATTTTCGTGTCCGGATGTTGAGGCGGCCCCTGCTGCCACCTCCTCTGACTGCAGCTGGGTTGCATCTGACCGTCTTCTCCCAAGTTGTCTCCCAGGTAATCTCCGTTGGCTCCGATAAGCTGGTCTGCGTACTCGTAGTCGACTCCGTCTACTGGGGGCGCAGGGGACTCTTTGGGTTCGCCGGTGTAGAAGCCGTTGGGTGCAATGGTAGCGCCAAACACTTCATTCTGGGAGATGAGACCTAGCACGGCGGCCTGGGCCAAGGACAGCACAACTACTGGATCTGTCTGTGTGCCTGTGTCCACCAGCCTGGCCATTACCTTGGGCTCACATCTACCCAGGCGCCGGCTCGCCTCCTCCTGCAACAGAAAGGCACAAACGCACAGATTATAGAGACTATATATTCATCGGGAACAATTTGCTCAGACATGTCTGAATGTGTGGCACTGTAGGGAAAAAATAAAATAAAGGTGAAGATCTGTTTTTGTTAGAAGTTGGTAGCACTTGATCAGTAAATCCTCTACAAGGCCCAAAAGTTATGATAAATAATTTGGCAAAACACAATCTACAGGACGTCGTCCTCCACTGAGAAAGCACCCTACATCGAAAGTGGGCCGATAAAGAGAAAGGGGTGCTGAGACTCATCATCCGATCAATTTTCTTTCTTTAGACAGTTGTCGAGAGAGAAAGAAACACAGATTTCGATTTTAAAGAGCCATTTATTGCATCACTTGGTAGGATGCGCAAAAACAGACAACATTTCCTCCCACGGAGACGAACCAATTCCCAAATCAATCTTTCTAGCACAAGAAGTCATCCTGAATGAAGACAGTCCAAAGGAAACCCTTCAGATCTGGTGACTGAGACACAGGAACTATGAAAGACAGCATCCTAATCCAGCAGGCTAACCATGTATGGTGCGTGTGTGTGTGTGTGTGTGTGTGTGTGTTGTGGGGGATTAGATGGCCTACTGATCTCAACACATAAACACACACACGTTCAAGTGCAAGAGGGGGGAAAAAGAGAAAGAAAACTGAGCAAGATTAAGAAATGAAAAAAAAAGAATGGAAAAACAGGAGAGGAGACAAAAACAGAGAGAGAACAGAGGGGGAGAGGAAAGAGCAGAGCGAGGGAGGGAGAGAAGCAGGAGAGAGAGAGAGCTTAGAGCAGACAAGAGTCTTGTGGAGGGGAGGGGGAGAGGAAAAAAGAGAAAATGAAAGGTAGAGGGAAAGTGAAGGAGAGATAAGGAGAAAGGGGTGGACAGGAGAGAAGGAGGAAGGCTGAAAGAAATGGAGGGAGAGAGAGAGAGCTATTGAGAGGGAGGGAGGGGAAGGATGAGTGAAAGAGTGAGAGGGTGAGACTGAGGCAGCAGGCAAAAGAGAGCAAGAGGAAGAAAGAGGAAGAAAGATATGTAGAGACAGAGGGAAGGAGGGGGGAGGGAGGGAGGGAGAGGCAGTCAGCAACCAGGAGACAGAAGGAGAAAAGAAAATGCCAAAATGAAAGCCAGACAGAACGATGAAAAAAAACATTTTAAAAAAGTGAGGAGAAACCAACAAGCAGGAGAAAGGGAGAGCAATGTAGAAGAGTTGAAAAGCTCAAACAGAGAAGGTGATAATCCCAGAGTCAATTCTTAATTTGGGAGAAATAACAAACCCACTGCCGGCAACTTTACAAACAAAGAAAATCTAGAAAGAGCCAAAAGCATCTCTGACGGCAGTCTTCTAACGTGTCTTTCGGCTGCAGTGGGTTCAATCCCACGTCGCCCGCCACTTCAATAAACTACCACTTAACATGCTGTGAGTGAGAGCCAATGAACTCACCACACTCCTCCTGCTGTGAGGTTTCAGGTGCTTTAGGGATCTCATTCTTCAGTGCGAGTGTTGAGTGAGAATAGGCTATGTTCGCCTCCTATTTATACGTGAGGGATGAGGGGAGGCGGGGCTAACGCTGCCCTCCTCCTCCTCGTCCTCCTCCTCCTTCTTCAGCACAGTTTCGGTAGTGACTCTGGTCACACCAGCACAAACAGAAACAAACTAAATATGCTTCAGACAAATGAGCATGTGGCCGGTGGGTTTAGGAACAACCGGCTCACCAGCTCTTGTATTGCTGATGATCCTCGATAGTCTGGTGATGAACGGGCTAAGTCACCTCCAAGACCCGCACACATCATCAACATCAACAGAAAATCAGCATCAGTCTGAAATTATGGATCCACCAGACTGCCTCTCGCTTCACTCGCCCTCCTTTCTTCCATCTCTGTCTGTCATTCTTCCTCTTTGTTTCTGCCTAGCCCTGTCTCTCTCTCTTCCTTTATCTGCTGCTGAGTCCTTTTCCTGTGTTTCATCTGTGCATCTCTTTCTCTCTGCGCCTTGCACTCTGAGTCTTTTCACTCCCTCATTTATCAAGTGAGGTTTATGAGTACGGAAAAGTGTTGGAAGATTGTTTTGTGCACAGGCTCGGATGCAAAGTGTGTGACAGGAGAAAGAGGGACGGAGGGAAGAGGTAGAAAGAGATGGAAGGTGACTGACAAGGAGATGAGCAAATGGATGAGAGAGGGAGAGAGGGAGAGAGGGAGAGAGGAGAGAGAGAGAGAGAGAGAGAGAGGGAGAGAGGGAGGGAGAGAGAGGGAGGGAGAGAGGGGAGGAGTGAGTGGAAGGAAAGAATACTCATGGAAAAGAGAGGGGAGGGGAGGAGGAGGAAAGACAGAAAGAGAGAGAGAGAGTGAGAGAAAGAGACAGAGGGGGATGGGAACAGAATGCGGTAAAAGAAAAAGAAGAAATAAACGATGGATGAAGAGAAGAACCAGAGAAAACTAGGGTTAACGGAGAGACGACAGGTATTATTCTGCCCTTAATGAGACGTCAGACAGTCCAACGAATCCATCTTCCCAATAGCTCAATCACACACACATTTTCTAATGTGAAGAACTTTCATCTCCTTTAATGTCATCGCTCGATTGGTGCACCTCCAGCTAAATGAGGGATGTTTGGTAAGATCAGATAGACATAGAGCTGAGAGACGGCGCTAATGATGGCATCGTAGGTCAACCATATCCTGCCAACTATGAAACCAACACAAGCAACAAAATATGGAGGGAAATGAGAAAATGGACAACAGAAAACATTCAGATTAATGCACTGGTGTAAATATACTTTAAATTCAACAAACCTGGTCTAAGGTCTCAGTTATGTCTTTGGTTTGATGAGAGTAGAAAGTAGCCCAACAGAATCTAGATTTTTGGGAACGACGTTGATATTTGAAGAATAAAAATAATTACGATGTCATGTTTTATATATTCTTTATATGAATTCACATACTGAAAAAAAATCACATCTGGCTAGCTACCTTTCTTGGATAGTGAGCGGATAATCAGCCGACCTCTGCCATATGAGCAGAGATTGTTATAAACAATGAAGCTGGAGTGCACGGTCTCTAACTGGCTCTAACAACAGTCCATAAACAGCATTAATGTCATAAAAGCAATCTAAGTCAATTAATCAACAACTTGTTTTGGCTCCAAAATTAACAAAAACAAAACCTGATTTTGAAGCCAGACGTGAATGGACAGTCGACTCTGGTGTGCATTATTATGAGTGTCTGAGCCAAAGCAGTGGATGTTGAAAGTGCGTCCTCTCAACAACATAATGTACTCACACAACATTAACAACATTAACAAAACAATATTGATTTCCAAAAAGGGACCCTCTTTGCCGACAACAGTCTGAGCTCACTCCAGTTTGAATGAAAATGTGAAGTGTAGCCGTGTGTTTACTATGCACAACCAGGTTCTGATTGATTGGCCATGCTCCTTTTCGGGCTGGGTCAGTTTTATGTGGTAATCTTTACTGAGCTGAAGTACATGAAATATGAATTCCCAAGTATGTGCAACTAGGAATTAAATGTTAAGCTGGAGAACTAAATTTAAATGTTGTGATTGTAAACATGACACGATGTTTTCTAGTGGGCGGAGCTTAGGTGGAGGCAAAACAATTCACAGGAATACGTTAGTTAACCCTGACCAGCAGATGCTTTGTTTTTGATTACAGTGAAAGTTTTTTCAACTTAATATGTACAGTCAGTCACTCTCCACGACTGTAAGTGTTACTTGTAAAAGTTAACATTAATCGTTGGGACCAGATTGTGGGGCGAAAAAAATACATCTGTGCATGTTTCTATAATCCTACAATCAATCAGAGCCATTTTGTTGTAAACAGAATCTAATAAACTGCATGTATGACTGGTCACTGTTACTTTCTAGGCTAATAGTTATAAATAATTATAATTAATTGCATTCACCCACTACAACAATTAGCTAACACGGTTTTGTAGATAAGAATATTTAGCACAGAGAATTATTAAATCCTCTGCTATGGTGAGCGTTTTTTCAGACTGAGTAACTCCGCAGGCAGCTTTATATGACGCAAGTTGAGCATTTGAAGACACAGATGGAGCTTTTAGAAAGCAATGCTGTTGTGCACGACAGTTTATTAAAGAAATTCTGAAAAAAATCATCTGGCTTGTCCTTATGCTCTGGATGTGGTGTCTCCAAGTGGCGTCTTAACTGTCCGAAGCTAATATTTTTAGACACACGCCACACTGTGGTCTCTCCTCGTTACGCACTGCTGAAACTGAGGAGCGTGCCTCGTCATATTTTCTTTTCTTTGCTTTAGAAGTTGTCTTTTCAGCTGATAAAGACTCGTCCTCTATTGTGGGTTTAGATGGGAATCCTTTCACAAACCTGTAGCTAGCAATGCTCAAGCAAGCCTCGTTCAACTGCTGTCCTGCCTTCCCCCAATTTCGGGAACCACTGAGTTAACTAGTGCCTTAAATTGATTATGTAATTAGTCATTAGTCTCGCCAGAATATTATTACTGCACCCAAAATGTCCCTGGTCCTAAGTAAACTCAATATCACCTTGAACAATAAGGAACTGGAGTAATTTATTTTTTGGACATTTTATAAATTAAATGTTTCACTGATCCTTAAAATAATAAGCAGTTATTAATTATGTCATAGCTGATACTTATGACTGAATATCACTGATTATTCATTACAGTTAACTTTTAGTGTTCATACTCTATATTTATACAGTGAACAATAGATAGCTAATTTTATTCTCTGTTTTTTTTTGTTTTTTACTTATGGCTGGAATCGGGACCAGAGAAACCCATTTCGTTCGTTCCCATGTACCAACATGTGTTGTAATGACAATAAAGAATCTCTGAATTATTATGTTTCATCTTTACAGATTTTTTTTGTAATTTTTTGCTCTATAAAATACAGTTTTCCGCAAATGGTTAATATAATGGTTAGTCGTTCGTGGTTACTCAAACTGATTCAGTTGGTCTCAATCAACCTCCTCCTTAACCCAGTCAAGCCTGAGAGAGATGCTTCCACTGAATATAGTCTGCAAGTAAAACTGATTTTCACAGAGTTCACCTTTAAATTATTAATCAAAACAGCGAAAATGTCCTTTAAGTTTGCAAAATGTTTCGATTGTCTTTAAACTGGTGATATTCCACAGATGCATTGCATACATTTTTTCATTTACAAGAAGCTAAGCTGATGATTGCAGTGCAGGTGGACAGCACCAAGAGCTGTGACTTTTATTTCAATTAACCTTCTCTGGTTAGAAACAGGCCTAGAATCAAAGCAGCTACAAAAACTTTGCAGTGCACATACGTATACAAGAAACCTTCCAAACAAATGTACATCTGTGCATGCCAAAGATTGTGTGAATCTGAAACTGATGCGAGACACACGAGCCAGCGCATACCCCTTTTCTAGCTGTCAAAAACAAACGTGCATTTTTTTCTGTTTAGCGCCTGTTACTGTTTTCTAAAGATAAAATCACAAGGCAGCAGGAAGTGAAATCTGACCAAAACTGATGTAAACTCCTGTTCATCTCAACAGCGTACAAATTTGTCTTGGATGTATCCAGATAAGGGAGGTGGGACCGAGTCATGGCAGGACAGAGCCATCTGTCCGTGACCTGCAGTGTCTCTCAAAGAACCACTGAAGGGCTGTTTGCCCATTAACATCTTTGCTGGTCGTGATGTTACATCCACATCAACATGTTCAGATTTAAAGTTAGATTGTTTCTTAAGCATAAAGCATATTACCATGGTGACAGCTGGGTAAATGTATTAGTAATGGTGGTGAAATGATCAATTAATCAATCAGCTGTTTAACAGAGGACTAAGTTTCTCATCTTGTGTTTCTATAAATAAATTCTAATTTGCTGGTAAGCTGAGTAATGGATCTCAGTAATTTGTGGTCAAGAAAATACAGAAAACCTTTTGTCTATTTTTTTAATTCGTTATTTTTATAATTTCCACTTATTAAAATTAAGAGCTCAGGTTTTATTTCTTTAAACCATGCTCAGAGTTGACAAGGAAACATGAAAAAACAGATTATTGTGGGAAACCTATAATTTATGATGAGGTTGGATTAAATCAAATTGGATACTGCTATTTCGACAAAGTCAGCAAATTGCAAAGAATGCATTATTAAACTAGCAGAGGTTAAACTAGAAGGGTCGTCATATTTGCTGAATTTAATCAAAAATTGCATTCAGAGAAACAAAGAGAAAAGTTAACAAAAATTCAAATCTAAACTGTGGCAAACTATTAAAAATGGATTCAGATTATTTATTTATTTTTCCCCAGAAATGCATCTTGAGGTTCTGAGTTAATTCACTAACATATGGTGGGCTTATACGCTTCACACTGACCTCTGTGAGGAAGATGTTTATGGAGACGAAGAACTTTTATGGGCAGAGCCAGGAGTCAGACTAATATAGATGGTGACACTCAGCAGATGTAGGAAATAGACAAAATTATAAACAATGCCGAGGCCAAGCAGCAACACTTGCACTTTACATGCATAAAACCTCAGTAAACTAGCAATGGTTGCAGCTTCCAGCTGTGCAGATGGAGCAGCTCGGCTCACGAGGCCATCCTGTCTGTAATCCTGACAGGTGAGGCCTGCTTCATCTAGCTTACATTCCCCTGAGGGTGATGGCGGTCATTTGTGGTTGTTTCGTAGCCTGGGAAGTAAGCCACTTGTTGAATGTAAGCAAATAAAATGCAACCACCATACTGGGGTTCACCCCAGTCTTTAGGCCGCAGTGTTGCAGGAGGCGGGCAGTTATGTTTAGGCTAATGAGAATAACATGAGTCCAGTATATGGCACCAAGATGGACGGGCTGCATAAGACACAAATATGATTGGGAGGGAAGCTTTGTGTCCAAGATGCAGCTTTTATTCTGGAAATATAAGCAAACTCTAAAAGGTTTTTATTTTTTTGTGAAAAAACATTTTTTAACATCAACATTTTTTAAAATAAAGTTTGTATCATGAATGGATAGGTGTGGTAAACAAGATAGAGAGAACATGGACGAAAGAGAGAGAGGGAAATGGCAGAGGACAAAATGGGGACGTAATAGAGGAAGCAGAGAAAGAAAGAAAGAGAGAGAGAGGGAGAGAGCGAACAGATGATTGCATGGAATGAAAGAGGGATTGAGAGGGGAGGGAGGGGAGGAGATAAAGACAGCAGGGATGGGAGGGGGAGTGAATGAGCGAGTGAGGGAGGGAGTGAAATGGTGGAGTGAGAGGAGATTGAGAGAAAGAGAATGAGAGAGGGAGGGAGGGAGGGAGAGAGAAAGAAAATGAGAGGCAGCAGTGGGGGAGGGGAGGATGTAGAGAGAGCAAGAGAGGGAGAGACAGAGTGAGACAGAAAAAAGACTGAAGAGAGAGAGAGAGAGAGAGAGAGAGAGAGAGAGAGAGAGAGAGAGAGAGAGAGAGAGAGAGAGAGAGAGAGAGAGAGAGAGAGAGAGAGATGGGGCAGGGAGCAACGTGAGAGCGAGGAAGGGAGAGGGAGGGAGGGGCAGTGTGCAACGTGAGAGAGGAAGAGAGAAAGAGGGAGAGAGAGGCAAAAAGGAGAGGGAGGGGTAAAGCGTGATGGAAACCCAAAGCAATAGAGGGGAGAGAGAGAGAGAG
Organism: Planiliza haematocheilus; assembly: GCA_005024645.1. NCBI lineage: Eukaryota > Metazoa > Chordata > Actinopteri > Mugiliformes > Mugilidae > Planiliza > Planiliza haematocheilus. The sequence continues at coordinate 5,311,298 of SRSE01000649.1, read as the reverse complement.
GGAGAGAGGGAGGGAGAATGAAAGAGGGAGAGAGGAGGAAAGGGAACAGAAAGAGGGGGAGGGGAAGAGAGCTGGCGAGAGAAAAACAGAAAGAGGTAGAAAAAAAATATGGAGCGAGGGAGGGAGAAAGAGAGCACAAAACCTGTCTCGCTCTATTTTGTGGTTTCACAAACATGGCTGCAGCAAAAGAAGAAAAGGAAGAATGGAATTGTTGGTTTTCACAAGTCCTCTCTGTAACGTTATAATATGTGTGTGGGGTAAAACACATCCCTATTCAGACACATTGTAATGTGTTCACAACCTTTACTAAAAGACAACTAACAGCTGATATATCAACTGATTTTATGTGATCATAGACATACCAGTACTGCTGTGTTGCAGGGGTCCTCAAAGTCTGACTGAGAGTCATTGATTTACAGTGTGGCCTACAAGTTAAGTCAGTATTTGTTGACTGGAACCACTGTCAATGAGTCGGATTAGCTGCTTCCTTTTACAATGCACCCGTGGAATAAGACATTAATACTGCTGGATCACTTACAGAATAATGAGGTGCACGTTGTTGTTGTTGTGACTGCTGAGATGATGTATTATTTAGAAACACAATAATGTTATGACAGTGCAACTAAAATTAAGTGTGTCGTATCCATTTCTGACACTTAAATGCTTCGTCTTTTATTAATAATAACTATAGGACACTGCCGGAGGACATCTATTCTATGGTTTTTGATGGTACAGGTCCACGGCCATCTCTGACCTCATATTACTCAAAGAAAAATCTCAGATTTCAGATTTAAACTCATAGACTGGTATCATATTTTACCTGCTTTGCCTACACAGGACACAGAGAGTACAGGAGAATACAGAGATGGTTGTATATTTGGTTGAAATACACCACAAATGGTCTAGCATCAGCACTATAACCATCATTTTGCTTTGGGATTCCTTGCACTTCTGCCTCCTACAGTGAGGGTTCAGGTATGTATTAGGTGTCAGAGACTCTGCAAACATATGGTAAGGGTTATGATTAGATGTGAAACAAAAGTTTGATGCAAAGTTTGATGCAAACTTACAATCTGACACTAGCTCTGTTCTGACGTGGCTATTTGAATGTGTCCTGAGTGATCAGAGGAACAAAACACATGTTCACAGCTGAGATTTTAAAGGCGTCTGCAAACGTGTCTGAATATCCAATCACAGGTTTGCACACGGTATGCAAATAAACACCGACATCATTTGGTTCACAGTAGAATATTTTAACAGTCTCTAATAGATCACCACGGCCATATCAAAACCAAACAGAGTGCTTTTCGTTGCGTGTATGTCCTGACATGGGGACTTTGTTTGAGTCTCTCTACCCTACTGATAACACATATCAAGTTGTTATTTATTTATATGGAGATCTGTGTTCATTCACACAGTAATCCCATCACTGAGGTGTTCACACGAGTGAAAGAAAGAGCTACATTAATAAAGATCAAGTGCCATACAGCTCTCACTGTTTTCCTCTACAAGTTCCTCAATTAAAGAACAAATTCCAGATCGACTCTGAATCACTGGTTTTGATCTGAAACCCACACTCTCTGTGAATATACTGCAGTGTTGTAGCGTTTGAGGCAAGTATACAGTATAATATATTTATGAGGAGCTGCTCTTGGGGAATTAAGTCCCATGTTCCCAAACAGCTACACAGCTGGAGATAAACATTCACATACTGCCCTAGACATGAACTATAAATGATTCTGGTTTTGTTTTTTCACAAGGTCATCAATCATTCCCAGATTAATTTTTATTCCAGCCATGCTTCACGCTTATGTTACAAATTCCTTCCTCCTCCTTCATATCCAGCAATGAAGCTATCAAACAGAGCAGAGTTATGACAGAAGGCATCTTTAAAGAGTCCCAATAAACGTCAGCTCTGCTGTTGTGGGTCTAGCATTTTGTTCCCATGTGCTGGATTTCAAACTTCTTTCACTTCTTTCTCCTGCATCCCTTCTTTTTTCCTATCCTTCATCCTCCAGTATCTTTATCCTCAAACAAACCAAAACGTAAACAACATGATCCATATTCTTCTATTGTATTGATCCCTGATGGGGAAATTCTCCCTCTCGTTCTTCACCAGGTAGACATCTGCTGCTACACAACAGCGCCCCCAGAGATGACACTGAGCCTGAGTGACTTGAAGCTCTTACTGAAATCAAGATGTAAACTGAGCATTCTTTGATAAAGAAACCAAGAGAAGTTCTTTTCTCCTTATTGTGTACAACCAGGTTGTTCTGAGGATTTTGAAGTGCTTGTTCTGCTGCACTCATCTCTTCATGATCCCAACTGACTCCATAGTGGAGATTAGTGGTCGGTGGGTCGCACTACTGGCGGATTCTTCTTGTACTTCTTAGTTGCTGAAGACACACACACACTGACGTGCCAGTTCATTAGGTACATGGGTGAAAATCAATCCAGTCATGTATTGAATCTTAGCTTCGTGAAGGTTATGGCATTCAGTATTTGTTCATAATAAGCTGCTGAGTCAACTGTGTTTTCACTTTTGAGGATGTATTCTGTTGAACGGACACACATTTCTATTATTTTGACAACCAGTTTAGTCAGTGGTTTAGGCTACATGACAGAAACAGTTTAGTGTTTAATTCAATCCAGTTTAACAGCACCACAGACTACATCCTTCTAAATAGTCATACGATGAATTATCATTTTTCCTGCACTGTTTCAACATAAACTGAACATTAGATCGACCATAAAGGATGATTTACTGCAGGACTGTGATGTTAGTATGCATTTATCTCACTGGTGTAACTGTGCTTTTTAAACAGGAACTGCACATAACCAGATCAGCATATCTGTAGTGGTGCCAGTTTGTCAAAATGTAAACAAATATGACTCAAAAAAATAAAAAGATCAAACTGTGTCCCAGTGAACTCATGAAAGGTTTTAATTCTCCCACATTATTATCGCAACTGTGGAACTGACCTGATACAAACATCTTGGTGGGAACATTTTCAAGTTTTCACAGATTAATAATAATGAAATTAAACTGACTGAACTTGGTTTTTAGAAAATGCACACCTTACAGCATTCATATTTCATATGAGCTGTACTGTTGCACCGTCACTTAATCACATACTCGATTCTCAACATCTGCACACACAAACAGTGACACAGCCAACACGTCAGCACTGTCTGAAGACTCAGCTGAAGCACTGGTAAAGGGATTCCATGGCCATTAGTACTTGTCTTTAAAGATAAACAACTGTAATCAAGACTAGGATGAAGGTAGCCAGACATACATCTGTGCTTGGCTTTAATAAGGCATAGGGCATGATACATAAAGCTACATTTAACTTCAGATTCGTATTATTCTCTAAACAAACTAAACGCAGTAGCCCTCACATTCTCCGAAATCTCCAAAACTAACTGGACATTTTGACTTAATTTTCCGGCTCTACTGGCTGAGCGAAACAAGATGTCAGTCTGACCAACACTGTATAATGGCTGTATTGTCTAAAGCTCCCTTGAGACTAACACCATCCTTCCACAGGGGTGTAGCAAAGCTAAACATACATCCATAACTGTGAAACTACCGAGACTACCAGCTCAGCATCATTGACCTGGGTGCTGCACAGTGTTGAGACTAAAGTCCCATCACTGAGAGACACAGGGACACAGGGGCGGTGTGAAACGACAAAGAGAGAAAGAGAGAACGAGAAACAGAGACAGTGAGAGAAAGAGACAGCGTGCACATACACACAATGCAAACTCACACACGGCTAAAATTACACCGTGGAGGGCACGAACTAGGCCACTCCTCTACATTATACTGGAAGGTGGAAGTTAGCTAACGGCACAGAGGCTTGCAGAGACCTGAGGGCTAACGGCTAACACCTGAATATTGTTCCAAGAAGCCATGAGCATGTCTTCCTACAAAAGCACTGATAACTGAAAGGGATTTGCTTGCTGTGTTAGGCTGCAGGAAAAGCAGTTCAACACTAGTAATCTTTTTCACTCTGAGATTTTGGCAGGATTGCGGTACACTGACAGGCCCAAACCGACTCACCAGACAACGAGTAGCAACTTCACACAGTGAAAACTGGCAAGGACAGCATTTAGGCAGACCAGCAGCGAGACCAAAACTGACAGGCATGACTAGCACCTAATAAGCATTACATACTGGAGCAGTCTATTAAAGACAGAGTACACTCCAAAAGAAACAGATCTGAGCTTCACAAAAGTATGCTGCATGAAAATGATGCTATTCTCCAAGTCAGACCTTATGTATCAGCTTACGAGTAGATATTGTTATTCTGTCTGTTTTCGAACAGAAAACAAACGCAGTTTCATCTAGATAGAGAAAAGATGATCAAGAGCCTCAGCCATACTGACGGGGTTTATGGTAGCGTGCAAATATACCCTCAGTTTTGAAGTACTGATGTTTACCAGCTTTAATGGGATCAACACCTTAATGTTTGTCCCCACTGTTTAATGTTGAAACATTACTCGCAACTTGGAAACTTCAGCTGAATGACTTTCGCTCACAAGAGCCTAAAACCTTGCATTTGAGCAAATACAGACATTTTTGTGATATCACGGATCCCCTGCTCTGTTTCCTTCAGGCTTTGTTGCCGATCTGGCATAACATTATGTCAATAATATTGACCATCTTCATGTGGATGTCACTTAGACAGACCAGGCACCCCCACCCCATAGCAATGACACTCCTTGATGGCAGCAGCCATCCCCAGCAGGATGGAGCCTGACACAGACACACACACAAAAACGATTTAGAAACAACTCAAAAAACATGAAGAACAACACAAGACCTCCAAATTCATAAGATCCTAAACTGATCAAGTATCTGTGGGATGGACTGGAATGAGCCTGATCCACAGAGGCCCCTCCCCTCAACCAAAGGCTCCATTACATTGCCAGACACCTCAGGACACCCTCAGAAGGTCCATGTCCATTGTCTGATGAGTCACAACTGTTTGGAGGCACAAAGGAGACCTACACATTAGGTCATAATGTTATGCCTGATTGCTGTATACTGGAAACAGCTATCAATGTGTTGCTCAATGCTTGGAATACAAAAACACACAAAAAACTGTATGCAGCATGCACGTTGCTTCTACAGTTCAACTTAAAACCACTCAAGCACAAAGTCAGAAAAACAACTTCCCAACTGGACCATCTGAGGAGCAAATAAACATAAAATAGTAACAATTGTGCCGGTAAAAATGTTTCCAGGGCATCAACTAAAGCTTTGGATAAATTTTAAACCAGACCTGATGATAGTAATGGGTGAGAAGCCAAAAGATTATAAATCCCAACCTTGCAGTGGCGCTACAGGAAGTTAGGTAATTGCCAAAGTCAGTAGTATTAAACCTCTAGGGGGTCACGAATGTCTGTAAAACACTTCCACTCAGTAGTTGCTGAGATATTTCAGGCTGACACTGCAATCCCTTGAGCCACACCACTAGCTCGGAGAAAATAAAAAAATAAAAAAATCACTCCTGGCACAAATGAGTATAAGATTAAAACTAGACCCATATTTTGACTACTGCCTCGTATCCTGCATCCATTTCTCACAAGAGATCAAACTCAGTGGCGAGGTTCCTGGTGACAAAAACAAGACCATTTTTGTTCTGGTTCACAGTCACATTCACCCTCATGGTTAGGACAGTCGGATGAATGCGATCGCAGTTGTGTTACAAACAGTGAAACGTTCAACCATGAGCTTGCCAGAACCGCAACCAAACTGTTTTGCAATTCAAAATGGCACATTAATTAATTAGCGAAGCCATTCACAGAGCGCTGCCGGCTAGCTCCAGTTAAGCTAAATTTAGTTTTAACAATTCAACACACCGCAACACCTTTTGTATCCAGAGGGTCTTTCCAGAAGCATTGTGCCTGCTCACTAGAGTCACACAGCACACACAAACCAACTGGCACACTGGAGGTCGTTCAGCATGGCTGTAACCAACAGGCCCTACACATTAGGCCTCCTTTGTGCTTTGAGAAACATCAGCCTGCCTCTCGCTCTCTTTTTTTTTTTTTTTTTAACGGTGCCTGCAGCACAGCCAAGCGCTGCAATGTGCTGACACCATCATCAGCTATTCTAAACCTTTTTACCACAGCTATATTCCCACATCTTGATAATGGAGAAAATAGAGAAAACCTCATTTTCATTTATCTTCATTTACAGGAGACGTGTCCAATTTTCAGAGTCTGGTAAGATAATTGGTTCAGGGTTTGTTTTTTTTTTTTTTTGAAGGAATATTGTGGATACACTTTCTGCTTAGCGCCACTGGACAACACAGCCTCCATGCCTCTGATGATCCATGAACGAACGGCTTAAGATCCCCTGAGTAGCATACAGATTGTGTAGTCCCAGCAGCAGTGTAATAACACATTATAGATCCAAACATGGGGATATTCATTTATCATTGTGAGACTCAGACTGGTCCAGAAATAAAAAAAAACTTGTATACAGAGCAACAATGCTTGATCCTTAAGATTTTTTGGTAAACCATTATTAAATCAATACCTACTTTTCTATCATCATCTAATTTTTTTATGCTTCAATCAAAGCAGGCCTGCCCACATATCACTTCACGGCAGCTGTATAATTCATCTCTGTGTGCAATAAATGGTAGGCAGAGCAGATTAAATACACCATTAACACAAGGTTTGCACATGAGACAACAAATATGGCAGAGAGCCGGGAGAAGGCATGTTTGCAAGGAGAATGAATATTTGGCTAAGATGCCGTCCAGCAAAAATAAACAGGAGAGGATGTCATCAAACAGTGGAATTCAAAAAAAGCTCAAAAAGCTGCACTCAGGGAGGCAGAGCACTGCAATCGATGTGGCCAAAAGTGGCCAACCACTGGAGAAGCTTCACAGTTGAGGGGGAAAAGTACAGACAAAGCCAAAAGATGCACTTCTTTGAGAGGCAGAGGTGGACCTCAACAGCCGGCGCACACCAGGCTGACATCACTTAGACACTCAGGACAACAGGAATGGGATATCAGATTGTGACTTGAGGCACTCAGAGAAAGAGCAGCAATGTAGACTCTACAGTAAAAGTAGAAAGAGTTGGATGGCGGTGGTTGACGCCCTGCGTTCCCTTGGGCACCGAGGTGATCGTGTAAAGCTGCATTTCAGTGCTGGCGTTGCTTCAAACTGCCATGAGAATCGGGTCTATTTCAAAAACGCAAACCGCAAGTTCTGCAGCATGAGTGATCTGCACGGTAGTGATACCTTACCGAGTACTGCTGCTGCTGCTGCTGAGCTATTTGAATATTTCCATCTAAATAACCATCAATCAGATGACCCACAGACCGAAGGCGGAGAATGTCTTTTTAATTACTGCCAGCCACTGAAGTGCAAACTGACACTGAACTGCATCAGAGCGCATCTATAGGCCCAGGGGCTGCCAACTGGTATGCACAGTATGCAGCTGCTTTGCTGCATGCAGTGCACCACCCCTCATTACATGATTAGACGCTGCTTGGCAGGTATGCAAGGGGTCAGCAGTGTGACTACTGGCTCTGGCTTTGCAGTTCGTACCATAAAATGGCAGTGAGACAGTAGAATATGCACCCAGGCAGAAATGCAGGAGCTCGGGGAGCCAGTGTGCGATGCTGCGTCCTCATTAGTGCAGTGGAGGATACCTGTGTGGCCTATCAATGATCCCTGACAGCCCTGAGAGGAGTCAGCCAACTGGTGGTGGCCTGTCTCTCCCCAAAGCAGCAGCAGCAGCTAGCAGCCCGGGCTACAGGTTATCTGCTGCAGTGCATCTCCCTGGTGCTTTGCAGTGAAATATCCCCTGCACGCAGGATTGAGAACAAATTGTGTCCTCGACTATGAGCTCCCAGAGCTGACACCAGCGTTATCTCAACACTGTGACCGTGGACACTTTAGCCTGCTCAAAATAAACCATTATCAAAAAATAACTTGCGAAGTGTTTTCAAAAAAAGAGGAGAAAGAGCCCAGACAAGTTGACGGCGAAAACTTTGTTGAAGACAGGCCTACCCGAGACATGTTGGCCTCCCGTGTGCTGGCATGGAGGGGTAGGTTGTGTGTATGTGCGGGGTGTAGATTAGTGATGGGCTAATGTGGCCTGGTGTCGCCCCTACTCCTTTATGCGCCTCTTTCCCCCATTCTCTCCATCCCCCTCTCGACGCCATCTGTTTGTGGCATGAGAGAATGTGGAAGTAAAAAAAAAAAAAAGAAAAGAAAAGACGACATTTTGGCTGTAGTTGCTGACCTACATCGCGCATTTGTTTCCCGTACGGCGCCGAAAAGCCGCGCAGAAAGACAGACGTCCCGAAGCCCACGGGCTGTGAAATCTCCCCACAAAACGCGCAGACATTTTCATGGCTGGACAGGAGGAATTTAATAAGTTACGGGTGAAACACTCCTCCTCCTCCGCCTCGCCGGCCCGGACAAGTCAACGCTCCTGCACCGCGGATACATTTATACATATATATACATGAATACACATGCACATCTACATTTGCTCCCCGCATTAGCTCCAAACAAGAGAAGGGCTCAACTCACCTGATTCCAAAAGCGGTTTATGGTGGCGACGTGACTGTGGTTAATTTTAATGTGGGAAAAACAGTTACAACGGCGGGTCCCCGTTGTGTGTAGCAGGAAGGAGGGAAGGGAAGGGACGAGGGGCTGACGTGAATGAATAAACAACTGAGCTCCTCCTCAACGCCACTAGTAAAAGCGGAATGTGGCTGACTTTAGTGGCAATTAACCACCACACAGTCAACGCCGCCTTTTATGTCGCTTTTATTCATTAGGCTAATACAGATGTCTGGGACTGCGGTTACAACGTTAAATGTCCGCCATTAAAGACACGAGAAGTTAAGTTCCGGATTTTAAAAATACAATTTTTTTATGGTTAAAAATATCACAGTTCTTTTTATTCTGTCATTTCTATTTTAATATTAATATATATATAATAATAATTGTTTAACTGTAAAACACATGATTTGGATGATGCTAATAAAATCCACCAGGTGGCGCTGTGTCTGCCTTCTGGCCACATGAGGAGAGAGTCTGTCATGATGGACAAACCCCACACCTCCACACCATAGACAGTTTAAAGATATGCACTTATACAGTCTATGCTTACAATTAAATAGCAGATTTGGGCGTTTGTTTGTTTTTGAACCATTTTTTTGAAAAAATAAAAAGTTCAAAACCAAAGTTTAATACATTTTGGATCAGCTCTGAATAAATGAATAATTATATAATTATCTTTTAAAAAAGACTGTTCAGACTGTTCAGACTGTTTACAGTGCGAACTTGGTTTTTCATTTTTTGACGTATTAAGTTTTTTTTTGTTTCTGTGGTTCATCTCTCTTTTATACTTTGAGAGCAAGACAAATTTGGAAAAAGCCATCACCTGGGGTCAAAGCCTGATGTCACAGTTTGAAGGTTAGTCATCAGAGTGAGCTAACTAAAAGCAAAATACGTTTTTTGTATTTCCATTTTTGTAGTCAATATGGGATAAAAGATACAATATCTTCATGGGCGGCACAGTGGAGTGGTGGTTAGCACTGATGCCTCACAGCATGAAGGTTCGATTCCATCTGACCTTGCTGTGTGGAGTTTGCATGTTCTCCCTGTGTCTGCAGCTCGTTAGGTTCATTGGTGATTATAAATTGGCAGCAGGTGTGCATGTGAGTGTGAATGGTCGTCTGTCTCTCTCTGTGTTAGCCCTGCGATAGACTGGAGACCAGTCCAGGGTGTACACCGCCTCTCACCTGATGACAGCTGAGATAGGCTCCAGTCATCCCCTGCAAACCTTTACAGGACAAATGGTTACAGAAGATGAATGACAATGAATGAATGAATGAAGATATCTTCATTTCAATGATCATTTCAGTGGACATGCATGAGGTAAAAACAATTAACATATCAAGTAATAAAATAAGCTCGGGCTCCATCAAAACGCCTGGTGCAACTTAACACATATCACAATCATTCAATTTAAGGATACGACATATACACAATTTTGAAACACACCAGCAGCCATCTATGCTCTCAGAGAAGTTCACAAACTGTGGCACTAGAGGGCACCAGCACTCCACTAAACTCATGCCACAGAGCATGAAACACATCTCTCTCTGTCCAGCTGATTCACATCTCATGTGATTCCTTAATTAATTCATAGCTGTTAATGTGCGAATAACGACATTAGTGTTCCTGTCAGGGAAGATCAAGGCTCTTCCCGTATAACAGTATTAGACCATGTGATGATAGATTCTCAGTTGAATACACACTCAGAGGAAAAGCTGGAATAGATTTTTACAGCATAAAAGAAAGTAATGCTCAATTAATCACATTTGCTGCTGACAATCAGAAGATGATGGAAGGTTTTGTGTCGTGTGCAGATGTGCTCTTGGCATTTGTCTGTGTCACAACAGGGTCTTCCAGGCCTGTTCTGTGCTATCACTCTACCCAGAAGGCTGCGCAGCCAGCCCCCCTGCAGCCTGTGATTATCCAGCTTTATTGACAGAAAATGCTCTTTTACATAAAGATGCTTCCATGCCCTTCAGTATTCAGACGCCCATCAATACAAATGTGTTGTGCATTTAAATGTTCGCGGGTCAGTCGTCTGAAAATGTAGGTTCAAAGTGTGCCAGCACAGTCAGATGAGTTTCTATGGATTGATATGTAAAAGATTCAAGGGTAGGAACACTGCACAGTTTGTCAGAGGGAAAATCCGCTTGTTCTCTCACGGGTGAAGAACAGCACTGGAGAATACAACAGACAATGTGGGGGTGTTTGGAAAGCTTACAGGGTTATAGCTCATACTTGCTAGACACTGGCCATCTGAGGTTGTCTCACAGGCGTTGCCACAGCATATGCCTCTCTGTTATCTGTTAGCTGCAGTTTATGGGTAGTATGTAAAGTAATACGCTCCTTTTTTTCAAGCCTACTTATTAGTATTCAGGTCTAGTGCTGCTGGTTTATGGCAATGAGCTGCCATGATAATTTGACTGCTTTTTGCTTTGCAGCAATCTGTGCAGCAGAGTCTTTAAAAACGGCTTGAAAATGTTGTACCTGTGGGTGGTTATTTAACAGCGAGGCCTATCTCCTCCTCGCCTACCTCCTCTCTGCCCTGCCTGTCTAGACTGTGATTACCATCTGCTTCATCACTCTGGATGGTCCACTGTTTACTGTGCTGTCTCTCTGGCTCTTTCTCACACGCAAACAGCCACAAACACAATAAAATTACATACAAACGCATATTTCATCTGTCACCAAATCAGATTTTCAAAGTATTGGCAATACCTACATAGCAGTTGAGGCTAATATCCGCTCTTTGCAGTATTTCCAGACTAATACAAGCATGGCGAGATGAGTTCAGAGCTGCGTTTGCTTCTCAGGATGATAGTTGCACAATGATTAATGTGAAGCAGGCCTTTTCTAAAAGAGAAAATACACCAGAGAGAGACTTTGCCATGTGCTACTTGTTATGGTCTCAGCTAGCTGGGACTTGTTTTGTGATCAAGTGTAATTTTCTTCTAAAACTACACATAGAGCCAGTGATGATGTCACCTGCAAGACAGTTGTGTAACTACTGAGAGTGAATGTTAGATTGTGAAGGAGAGACTGCAGCATGAAGTGGTATTCACTGTAACCGCTCCACTTTATCATGTTAACATTAGCACTGTGACTATGTTTTGTAACAATGCCAGCTCAAAGTGTGACTCACAAGACTCTGCTTCTATAATGGTGTTTTAAGAGCTATCCAGATGATGAAGCATTGCCTCTGGGTCGTAAGGTTAACTGGCAGTTCAAATAAATTCTGTCTCTTTGGCGGCGTCTTCGGCAAAGCTTGGTAACTGCAGGTATGTTTTGGGGTTTATCAATATGCATTCTTGCCTGTACATGTGTTTTTTTATGAAAAGTCAATCAGTGTCAATGTACTGTTGCAGTTCAAAGTCAGTTGGTATCTGAGCCACAGCTCCATGATCGGATGCGTGTCACCGACTGTGCATAGCTTATGATTGCGTGTGATGATGTCTCCACAGACACCTAATTCACAATCTTGCAGATATGAGGAGTTTCCTTAAATTTCTTCTTAGGTTCATAGACTCATTTGTTGATACTCACTTTACACACTTAACTTATATAACTATTAAATCTTCTTCTGTAGATTGTAAATGTCTTATTAACTAACAATACAATTAAAGAACCAAGCATGTTTACTTGGTCACACTGTTAAAGTTTAACTTGGGACTGCTGTGGGTCTGCTATCGATTCCAGGCAGTGTACTACTCTGTTTTCCCATTGACTTCACGGCGTGTTTTTATTAGGGTGTAACAGTATTACCTCATTCGTCCTCTGACAGCTCGCTCCGAGCTTTCAGAGCTTTCCAGAGATGTACAGGCAGGGCGTGTTGGGGCAACTGAAGTTCACATGTTCACATTCGAACCAAATCCCCAAAGAATGCTCGAGCTGTTGTGTAAGACCCTCTTTCAAAGAAATATCCCGTGTTGTCACGAGGCATTTAAAGCAGAGCATTCTTTGCTGCACAGCTGTGTCGGATAAGGGGTTCAAATTCAGCTGCAAAGGTTTAGGGGCGCATCAGACTGTATATATTAATGTCTCTCCATTGTACTTTCCACGGTAAAATACGGTGCCTCATATTGACTAGGAGGTATTGCATGCATTCCACATCATTGTAGGAGAAGCATGTGAACTATGACAGCAGTGTGAATGCCACAGCGGGGTCAGAGTGTCTCAGGAAGTTTAATATAGCCCAGGTCCTTCTCACCCCCTGATGAGAGACCAGTAATTAACACAAGGGCACCGTCCTCCTGCTTGACATCCTGAACCCACAGCCCCACAGCTCCACAGCCCCACAGCTCCACGGACCAAGCTCTGCATCTATTTCCAGACACATGTCTCCAGTTAGGTTTGTTCAGGGGTGTACAGCGCTAAATGTGAGCTGACAGAAAGACAGACTGTCCACGGGCAGACAAGTGGGGAAGAGACATCAACAACTGGGTAATAATCTCATGACAGTCTACAGTCGTGGAGCTTTTCTGCCAAGGTCACTACATTTGTGCTGCTCGAATAAATAAATACAAAACTAAAATCAACAGTGAAGTTGTTTTACTCCGCACCCGAATACAATTTGTGCTTGAAATGGAGACTCATGTGATGCCTGCTCACTCTGAATGTTTTTAGCTACTGTACCTGATTTGATTGCTTGAGCGCAACAAGTGCCTGATTATCATTCCTCAGCGAGCATTAAAGGGTGATCACATCATTCAGTGGTAAGATAAAGCAATCCTTACTTCCTGCAAAACACTGCATCTGCTAAATGGAGAAAAAAGCTTGAAGGATTTAAGCACATTGCCAGGTTTTCAACAAGCGGTAATCTATGTGCTATCCACATTTCAGCTTTTCTTAATCCAGGCAAATTATCTACTTTTGTGGGGTCATATCCAGAAATAAACACTCCGAAGTGCTCTGGTAAGCTGGCTCCCACTGGGGAATGTACAGGAGCGGAATAAAGTCGGAAAAAGACGTGACAGACAAGACGGTGGGACTACTGGTTTCTTAGACAACTGTACCATTAACAACACATAGTCCAACTCCGAGTTATGCAGCACAGAGTAGCTGCTGGTGTGTCAGTATTCATCAGTTTCATCTGAAACTTGACATGTAGTGCATTATTGAAGCTCACCGCTGATGTAACGGTCTAACTGCTGAAGCGCTTTGTTCAGTGAAAAAAAAGACGCTGAAAAAGTAGAAGTCTGATCACTAATTGGTTTTCACTTTCCTCTTGACTATTTCTGCTCTCTGATCATCTATGTGAAAACTCTCAGTGGGAACACGTCTTTCTCCATTTAGCAGTAGTATTAATGTAAATCTTTTAAAAGGGAATTACCGATGTTTTACAACCTGGACCTTATTTCTGGAGAGAGGAACAGCTGGCCAAAGAAACAATCACTCCCACTATATGAATATATGCGGATCTAAATATCTTCTGAACGACTCCAAATAACACACAAGTCATATGGGTGCGTAACAATAACATATTTTATGCCAGAAATAAGGTCAAGGTTGTAAAAAACTGCAATTCCGCTTTAATTCAACTTGTTTTATGTATTTATAAACTGATAATATTTCAGTCCTAGTAGATTTACGATGGTAAATATAGTTTACTACACTGGCAAGTTTACTGTTTGCTGTTGTTGTTGCTGCAATCCTCTGGGAAAAATCAAGTTGCATTTCCTGTTGCTTTTACACACTGAAACATATAATTGTGAAGCAACGAGACAGAACAATGATGGTGTTGTGAGTGAAATAGAATTACCTGCTGCATCAGTTCCTGTAAATCCTTCTAGCATTTAAAGAAAGGTGATTTCCAGGGCGGGAGTGGAGGAGCCCGCCTCTTGCCACAAAAAGTACAATATGCAGAGATAATTACTACTTAATACATTGAATAACAACTGAATGAAAAAAATGCCAAACATGAAATAATGTCGAGAATAAAGGGGATTTAGTGGCTTTAAGTGATGAAGTCGTGGCTTGTGACCAGCTTAGTGCCACTCCCTCAGCATTTCCTTTCAGAGAACGAATGACACATAAAGTGTAAAAAGGCATTATAGCTGTACTGATTTCATTGTAACCTAGTCTTGCACATTTTGTTCAGTAAAATAAAAAGCTATCCAATGTTCCTGCTCCTGTTCGTGCCACAGCAGACAATAGAGAGTGGAGTAGGAATTTCTGCTTGTCCACTGTTTCGACTCAAAGCCTTTCTGCTAATGAGCTTTTCTCGATTCTGAGCATCTTTATGGACTAATTGACCATTAAAGCCTTTGAGCCTGACAGTGCGCCGATAGACTGAGCTGATGATGGTTTTGCAAATGAAAACACAAACAGGAGAGTGATGTTTGCGTGGCAGATATGAATTCAGAGACTGCACTAAAATGATTCAGTTTAAATAAATAAAATAAAGAAATCACTGTAGACATGTCATCATTTTTGATTCCCGCATTCACATTCCTTGGGATCTATCACCACCAGACCAGTCAGAGTGTGTTATGATAGTAGTGGATAATGTAGCCTCAAATAGAGATAAGGATCAGGATCATAAGGATTTATTGCTCCTTCATTCCTTCATCTCAGCACTTGGAGGAAGCAAACGTCTGCTTGAAAGCAAAGCAGCACATATGTGAGAAAGCAAGAAAAGATAATCTACGGAGGTTTTTGGTGCCCGTTGCAAAGCTTTGATTCAAACCTTGTGATTTTAGTAGATGGGAAGATGTAAGCTGTGCACCTGTTAGGGGTTTCTCCCTCCTTCTTTGATACAGGCAGCATTTTTTTGCCTGAGGTGAGAGGCTAGCGCAGGTGCTGCCTCTGTTTGATGTACACACACTGACTCGGGGGGGAAATCCACCCACCTGTATCCATGTACGTTATTGAAAACTTTCCCTCGTCTGATTTCACGTGGGCCTTATGGGGCATCTGGGATCAATGTCTGGCACATGACAGAAGAGACGGAGATGGTTCTAAAGAATAATGTCACAGTTTGAAGCTGAGAGCACGTTCACCTGAGGGTTTCTGTACTCCAGATGGTCACGACTAATACGCCATTTAGGCTTCTGTGTCAATTTGACACAGTACCTATGGCCACAGGCCAGACCTTACACAGACCCTGGCGCATAGGTACAAGCATTCGTGCGACTCGTCTTTTCCGTGAAATTTGTTTTTTTGTTTGTAAAAATAGCTCTTTACACTGAATATCAATACTCAAGGAAGTAATCTGATATTTAAGACTACAAGTATCAATCACACAATTTTAAAATATTCTATTACAGCTCAATAGTCTCAACAGTGATAAAAAAAAATAAAAAAAATAAAACTATTTGTGCAGTTTACCCCTAGGTGTAGTTTGGAAACACTTAAATAATAAGAGCTGGTTTGTTACCGCATCTTTATTGTTTCATAAGTAGAGGGAAGAGAACGACTGGTAAGAGCTTGCAGCAGCAGGCGAGCAATGTGTCACAGAGGCCACATTTACCACATGGCTAAAAATATGAGACGGGGCTTTGAATTGACTGAATGCAGCTGTACTTCGTACTCAGGAGATCTAGTGTCTGAAGGAAGTTGCACAACCTGCCTGCGCATCATTTATCAGAAAGTAAAAAAAAAAACAATATAGTCGGAAAGCATTTTTTTTTAAAGAAATATTTCCTTTGAGTTTTTATTTTCTCTGTCCTTTTGTTTCCATTATTCTGCAATCTGTGTCTTCTCCTCTGACCTGAAAAGGAGTTTCACAGAGATAGTGCTTAAAAGTGAGAGAGGAAAAGGAAAGACTTTGACCTCTCCACTTCACATCATCAAAAAGCACATCCATTATAAGTCATTAAAGCGTGACACCAGCCACTGACTCATATGTCACACATTCCTGTGTCACAGTTTCACGCATGCCTTTGTGTGTCTATTAAATCCCATCAGTCAAAGGTTATTCGGTATCTAGTGGGTCAAAAGAAGAGCCGGGGATGATGCTTCAGCACATCCTGCCACCACTGAGTCACTTGAACACAGAAAGACCACTTATATTGTTTCATTAAAGGGAAGCAGAAAGTCCCAGTGGCCTTGTTGGTCACATCTCCCTGCCTTTATTGTGGGCTGTGATGGATTATTACTCTTCTCTTCTCTCTAAGGTGCATTAAGTCATTTTAAGTTGAGCTCTTTGCTGAAGTATAGAGTTCTTGATGTCAGAATTTGTGAGGTCAGAGATGTCTTTAAATGTCAGTTTGGCTAAAATGTGATTTTTAATATAGCGAGGAGAGAATTGTTTTGCAGCTGGAGTCTCATACAGATTGTTTTTTTGTTTCTGTAAAATTGGAAAAACACATTTTTAGTTGTTTGATTTTTTTCAATGTGAAGCACTGGGTTGGTCCTGAAACACCTTCCTTTGTTCTTTCATTCTCTGTCTAGCATTGAGACCTTCGGGAAGACTATACTTACAAACCCACTGGACTAAAACTTGTTCTTTCTGTGATATGGGGCCACGTTTTCCAGTAACAATGCGCCTATTTGAACAGCTTAATGGTCCAGTGTCTGCAGATGTGCCATATGTGCCACGAATATACAGTTAAAAACAGAAGGAAGATGGAAGGTAAGAAGTTCAACGTGCACATTTGAACCAGCTGGAATTAAACCTTATTATGATCTGATTATATTCTGATGCCCTCTCTTTGACGGAGAAAGGATGTTCTTTTCTGCTATTCTTTTGGTATTTAGACACTGGAAAAATGTAATAATATTATTATAAAGGTTAGGATTTTGTATAATATGTCCCTTTTACATCCAAAGAAAAAATGCTTTGTTACTGTTCTGAGTATTGAACGACATTATATATAAATCAGTTTATTTTATTCACATTAGCAATGGTTCAAATGACAGAAATGTAAAACCAATCTAAACACTTTCTATCCTCTTTTAGCTCTTAATTTTGGTTTCATGAGATTTAAAAAAGAAAAACCTTGTTTACATGTAACCTGGCTGACACCAAACACAGAGAGGCGGTGACCATGGTGGAGAATTGACTGGCTCAACAGAGAGACTCCTTATTATTAAGAGCCATTCTCTGAATAATAGCAGGTACAAGCCCAGAGTCTTTGGCAGTAAGTAGAAATGAATGAGAAGAATGACGACAAAGCTCAGGATATGACGAGTGTTTCTGGAACACGAGTGTGTTTACTGTCCGTACTGTTGTCATGTGTTGCATCATATCCTTCTTCATCCCCTCCGGCCCGACTGGGTTCATGTGCGCTGGGATGGGTTTGGCGGGGCTGGACGGCGATGACTCTCCTACTCCTTAACAAGGTCAGAACTCAAGCGTGTTTGTTGTCTTCTCCCTCCTTGCCCTCCTTCTGTCTCACGCTGCCTTCCTTCTCAGATGTGTCACTCCATCAATGATTGATGTCTCCCTGTAGGACTTGACTCATCTTTCACCTGCAGCCTGCCTCACAGCTGTTCAGTGAGCTCAGCACCGGCCCACATGCGTGAACACTCAACCCTGCTCCAGCTCCGCATAATCTAAGCTCCTCAGAGGGTGTGTGGTTTTTGGAGAGTCCAGCAACTGATGTATCGCATGCCTTGGTCTCTTCATGAGTAACCTCACATCCTGTATTTCTGTCCCCACTGAGTTTTTTCCTCTGCATGTTTGTTTCTTCTCCATAAGGAAGAGTTTGACACTTGCATCTTTGTAAGAGAATCAAGGCTTTTATTCAATATACGTCCCACCCTTCATGGCCATTCCCAGGAGCCCAGAAATAAAAAGCCAGTTTTCAGCTGCAGAGGCAGTAATTCCATGTTGTCAGAGCCCATTGTGCTGCAGAAGCTGCATCTGTTCTTGTCTCGTATTGTCTATTGACGATGTGGGAGCGGCAGACGCCTCAACGGGTACAATTATGCAGCTTCACAAAACAGCGAAACTGCCTTTCCTTACTCGTGGATCAGCGTTTTCCTGAAGCCAAAGGTGAGGGGAGGCTGAATAAATATGTTTATCCTTCTCTGCGATAGGCCTCTAAGCTTTATGCTAGCGCTCAGCTCCTCAGCGCCTGCAGTAACATATTCATGCAAATGAGCAGGTCATATACCCTCAGCAGTGACTTGGCTACGGTATCTTTTCTGTTTGTTTGGCCTTGGTTTTTAGGTTTAGAGCAGAGATTATGCTTTAGAAAGTTTTAAACCAAAAATCCTTCCTTTAAACACGGTGTGTTTGGAAAGACTTCTACATATTCTTTGGACGGGCTGCCCTAAAATGTGACACCTATTGACAGTGTGTGTTTTTTATTTGTGCTCTGCTTCACACAACAGCTGTCTGTAGTCTTTTGCTGGAAATTGCAAAGCTCAACTTTTGCTGTGACAGAGACAAATGACACAAACTCAATAAATGTATTCATTCATTTCCTACAACTGCTTGTCCTCTAGAGGGTCGTGGAGCCTGGAGCCTATCCCAGATGTCACTGAGCGAGCGGCGGGGTACAGCGTGGACAGGCTGCCGTCCATCACAGGGCTATAAGAGAAAGACAAACAATCATTTACACTCACATGCTCACCTAGGGCCAAGATTTAGAATAACAAATTAACCTAACGAGCATGTCTTTGGACTGTGGTAGGAATTTGGAAGAGACGAAGGAAAGCCACGCAGGCGCAGGGAGAACATGCAAAGGCTCAGCCAGGCCACTGGATTCAAACCAGTACCAACCATTAAGGCTCTTTTAAAGTAGTGCAGGACCTAGACGCACTACTTTAAAGAGGGAGAGCCATTTAAGCATTTGTCAGTCTGGCTAGCTCTGTAAAAACACCACCCAAATGCTACCCAGCACTCTTTTTTGACAGTCGGGTTCATTTTTGTTTCTACTTCCTGCTTCACTTTAAACAATGGTGACTGAAACTTTGTTTCTATCACTGAACCTCCTCAGTTAACCTTTCCTCAGTGTGGTCCATCATTATTGAGCCAAAACAATTGATTTGAAAATAGTGGAGATGGAGAAGCGAGCAGAAATAGTAAAGCGTACCAATAACAGCTCTTGTGCTTTGGGTCGCCATGACGCGTGGTTACAGTTCTGGGGAGGTGCTCACCTAACGCAAAAGTCTAAACTGCCTATTACGCTGCCTGAGAATTTTCATTTTCGTCTTCATTTCATTTTACTCTTCTCACAATGAACTGTCCTTTGCCTTTCATTTGATTTAGTGTCTCTGTGTGAATAGAATAATACACTAAACACAGCTGATAGTATGCGGCTTAACCGCTGTTAAAAACAAGCTCAAAATAGCAATTCTGCTGCAGTGTTCTTAAAAGCACAAAACACGTGTCTGGCTGTTACACAATGGATGTGTACAATAACAACGTTAGGTGATTCATGTCTCCACAACAGTTGATGTGAAACAGGACACCAGCACTCCTGTTGTTTATTCCAAGTTCTTCCCCCGTAGCCTTCATCTTCTTGTGTTTGGTAAAAATCAAGGTTCAAAGACTGGAAGGCCAAGACAATTTCGAAATAATTAAGTTTCCCTGACAACAGCATGAAACCAGCAATTGAATCAGAATTGCTTTACTGGAACTAGACAAACAAACATCAACAACGCATGTCAATTGAATTACTGTTCTAGGCGGCTGGTCCAGAATCAAGCGCTTCCTAGAAAACTGACACAACCCTCTCGGGCCAGCTGGGAAGAAATGTGCTCTGACGTCTGGGCTCAGTTCTCGGAGCCAAAGACAATAAATAAATAAATAAATACAGCACCGCTTTACATTCCCTCCCCACAAGTCATTTCACTTTGCTCGTCCAAATTCGTGTCCGACCTATGGACTCAGAGTCTGGATCATGTACAAGAGTACTGCATGTGCTTCATGTGTCTTATATGTGGGAAAAGGGAGGATAAAGTTGGACTTTTTTTTTTTTTTACTGCTGGACATTCATAAATGCTTTGGACATGAATCACTTGGCAATGTCAGCGTCTTAAGTAGCTGATAGTAGATGATATATCTGTGGGACAAAAAGCTGATGCAAAGGAATAGATAAAGATGGTATTTTATCCTGTTAAGAGTAGCATCATTATGGGGTCAGATAGGGTCAGTTTTTTCTTTTTGTTGTTGTAAGTTTTTCTTTTTTTTCATTTATTAATTTGAGTGTTTGCAGTTGTCAAAGCATCCAGCCTCTCTCTCCAAATATAGCTTTAATTACATTCTTTCCCCCTCCACACACATGTTCTGTGTGTGGAGGGGGAATAAAGCCAAACCAAAATAATTTGCCCCGATAGATCACATGAAGCCACAGTGCTGTTGGAATTTCATTTGTAAATCCAATAACGTGCGGTACACATCTGTGTTACTGAGGAACAAAGTGCTGCAGCGCATTAACCCCACGCTGCTGATCCACTTCTGTCGGTTAATTCACTGGTGGCATTTTGAAGTTGAGAAAGTCGTCTTGCCAGCATCAACAGACTGGTTGAGCGATGCAGCCACATATGGCCGGTGCTATTTCTTGGAAGTGAATAAATAGCAGCAGTTGTAATTACACTTGATTGCTTGGAAATTGTCTCTTGATGACTTTGAGGCTTTTACACTCTGCATATTATAAATGACTGCCGCTGCAAAACTGGACTCACTTATAGCATGAAGGTAAAGTGCTTTCCCTTATTATAAAGTCAAAAGAGCAGCCAAGAGCAGTCATAATCTGCTCCTATTCAGCCGGAGGGAATGGCTCACATCATGGGGAACCAATCCATCGCACTAACAATCCCTCTGGCACGTCTCAAAGCGTTTCCTCTGCCCCTTGTTCATGCGCCTTGCCTCCTGTTTAGTGGGACAGAGGCAGAATATGTGTACGTATTCAACCCTGGACCGGTGCACGCACAAAACACTATTGAGACGCATCAGGGGAGTCCGCCTCAAGCTCCACATGACGTCACATTAGCGACAATAAGACAATCAACTGCAGGGCCTTCCCCCAGAGTACTGTGAATGGACGTTTGCTGCTGTTTGACAGGTCTTATTGGTTCTTGGGAGTTTAATGCTCTTAACATTTAACTAGGCCCAGTGTGGCTGGGCTGACATTTGCACATGACCCTGACAGATTGTATACAGCCAACAGGAGGAACAATGAGGTTTTTTCATGGTGCATTTTCAGCTGACTGGAAGATATCCTGTACATTGTGTCTCTCTCGTTATTGGTTTTTGAAATATACCAACATCACATGATTTCAGATTGTCTGAAAATGTATACAAGCAGAAAAAAAAACGAAACTGTGCGAGAGCTAATTTACACATTGACTGATCAATTTGTTCATTCATTCATCATAACCATCCGATTTCTTCCTCAGTGCAATCCCCTGAACTCAGTAAAGTGCTCCACGTCTATGGCAATATTTGTCCTCACTGAAAGAAACGCTTTCATCAGCTTTTCCCCCATTTCCCTTATGTTCCCTCTATGTCATCAGTCTTGTGGATGACTGGCTGTCGAGCTGATTAATTAGTCGGCTGGCTGACTGGCTGGCTGCTTTGCAGTCTGACTGGCAGATAAATGATCGACTGACTCTTTCGCTGCCTTCTCTCCAAGGTGACCAACTGATTTCTACATTTAACCCATCGTCATTTTTTGTCAAGAGAAAAACTAAAACAATGGAACAGGCAATTGAGGGGTTGCCGTTGGTATACATCTTAGTACATTCTGACTTCTCCAGTGTGTAAAGCGCCTACATCCTCTGGACAATATAGCTGTCTGCATGTCAGGAATTTTACTTATTCATATCATTCTGTGAAACATGTGTTTTTCTCAACTGCATTATTCCTGTTGGTGTTGTCAGTATTCATGATATTCATGATATATTCAACTTTCACCACCTGTTTTTTTTCCACTTAACTTTAGTAACTTAACCTAGGTTTGGAATAAAAACTGTACATATGTATTGTGCCATTAATGTATTCTCTGTTTTATATATCCTTTCTTATCTTGTTGTGATTTTATTTTGTTTTATCCTGCTGCAGAAAACACCCAAATGTTTCTTTGAGGAACAATAAAATCTTGTTTTTTTGCATTGCTTTCTGCCCCACTCTCTCTGTGTCTAACAGAATACACAACATTAACTTAAAGGTTTAAACTATTAAAATGGTAAGTGTCTTCAGTGAGTATTTGTTATAGCAGAAAAGTGCATAGAGCATTTCTCATTTCATGAAGGTTACAAAATTGTTTCCTAAAGACCTTTGATGAAACTGTAGCAGTGCACGTCTGGGCAAAAGGCGATCAACTTGTTAATGATATGTGAGGATCAGACGTGGATCTCACAATCCCATATTAGGTCCGGGTCATATCTCACCAAAGCCTAGAAGTTCTCAGTTGTTGTGAAAGATACGTCAGGGTAATGGAAGCAGATGAGAGAGGTCGGGAGGGGACAGATTATCTCGTTCTCATATGGCTTTTTGCTCCAGTCATTGTTTGCATTTATGATTGAGTAATTATCTTATTAGGTTTGTTCGAGTGATTTGTGTCATGCCTTTCCAGTGTCAACAAAACAAGCTGTTCTTGAAGATCTATCTGTGTGTCGCCCCGGGCGGTCACAGTCAGGGATCTCTCCAAGAAAACTCCATATTTGTCCCTTTTCTACACAGAGACATGCTGTCTCTCTCTTAGTTCCTTTATGTCTCTTTCAGCCTCTTGCGCTCACTCAGTCATCAAAAAAAAAACATCCGTTTCAGCTCTTGCTGTGTGTGACAGCTAATAAATACCAACTATTTGTTCAAAGTATTTGTATAGTCGGATCTAATACTAGTTGCATGCCAAGGATAAACCCTCCAGTGTCTGTGTATTGTTTCCTGAAAAGGTAGAACTTCAGGCTGCACCTGCCTCTTATTCTTTGTTTGCCTGAGCTCTAAGAGGCCCTTGACCAGAGAGTCTCTGAGACTGGAAGATCTTGTTGAGAACAGAACAATTTGTCCTGCCAAAGGCAAGACTAAAAGGTACTGTACATGCACATAGTGAAAGTTCCTTCACAACAAAAACCAGGCAATTAAAGCTGAGTTACAGCTGTGGAGACAAAGTGATAACCATTCTCTCGACACTTCATTAAATCCCTTGTAACGGAACACAGGAAACGGCCTCTTGGTCAGTGCTTCGGCCTGCTGTGGTGATATTAGATGTGATGCTGGAAACAGCAGCTGCCTTTAAGTTAGTTGAAGTCACTTCAACTGTGGTGATGAAGATGAACCTGTTTATGTACTGCTAAAGAAATGTGTGTTTTTTCTTCAAACACGGTGTCAGACAAAGCAATCTGTGCTGATATGTAGCGATGCCACTTTCGAAGGAGGAAACTGTGTTGCCAGCCGGACACTCAGCATTTGTTAGAATCGTCGGATCTGTCGGATGACTTGCATTCTCAGTTCAGCCCACACCGACTGAAACTCTGTATCTGAAGTATAAATCAATAGTTTAGATTGTATAGCCACTTCCAGTCAGAGGAAACTGGATGTCTTTAATATACTGACAGCTGTTTTCAGTATTTGCACTTTTGTAAAAGGCAAACATGACACATTATTTGTTTCAAACATGTGATTGTTAAGTAAAAACATGTGTATTTGCGGTGTTAGATGCTCATGAGAGAAGATGCAGTTTTCAAGTGGTGAAACTGTAACATCTGCCGAGTGTAGGTTAGGGTTACTTAGTAAGTCTCCCATGCTTCTGCATATCTGATGTCAGCCCGTAGTGTTATTATCCTGACATGTTTCAAATAAATGTTCCCAGTATGAAAATTATTATTGTTATTGTTAAGCTGGCATGGCTTGGCATAAAGACAGGAAACAGAATGAAAGAGCTAGTCCACAGGTGTCAAGCATTCAGCCCACGGGCCAAAAGCGACCTGCCAGAGGGTCTAAGTACGAAAATTACATATAACTGCTATTCCTAATTTGTCGACTGTTTTAGTGAGAGAAGCAGGCAGAAGACAACACAGAGACCCAGGACTAAACAGAAGACCGCAATGTGCCCAAACTGCCCATTACATTTTATTTTCTTAAAGGATAGCTTATTAAATCTAAACATTCTCCTATTTTACTTGTTCTTCTTTGCACAAAAAAAAAAATGGATAAAAAATCTGGAGTTGTCATTACTTAGGGGTTATTATACTGTTATATAACTGGTCCAGCCCCCTTGAGATCAAATTGGGCTGAGCAAAAATAAACACGCTCAACACTGTGACAGTTAAGGTCATCTGTTGAATCCATACACAGTGATTCACCTTCTGTACACACCACCTTCATAAACATAGAGGGTTTGGAGACACGCTTGAGACGTTGATATTGTTAACTACAGTAGCTTGAAGTTTCACTTTTTGTCTAATTAGCATTTAGAGGTGCTGACAGCTACATTTTTCGTTTGAGATGATGCACCATCCTAGCAGTTTCCTCTTGCTTCCAGTCTTTGTGATAAGCTAGGCTAATTGTCTCACTAGTTAAAAGCAAAGACATCTGACACACTTCTAACACGTTTCACTACGGTACTGGACATTTCCGCTCTGTTCTTTGAGCTTTTGCTGAAGGGAAGAGACTGAGGATAACAGCTATAGAAACGCAGTGTTTGTGCTCCCAGTTCATTGCAATCAACACTCATTCGCTGTCAAACTGGCGCAGTGTTGTTTCTCTGTCTGGCACGCCCTCATCATTGAAAACGATTGACCTGAAACTCAGCGGCACTGAGCCTTGACAGTGTTTGACCTACTCCTCCGTTCCCGCATCCACTCCCCTTTTCAGAATATGTATGCAGCGAGGGTTTCAGCACCATATAAATTTAAAAAGGCTATCTCTCGGTTTGAGTGGAGCTGTTTTTGTGTTTGCGGCCCCGTGTGTCTCGTTGGGGTTAGGCGAAAGGGACATGCACGTACCTTTTATTCTGCACCACCTTGGTGAATCCTTCTTCAGCTGCTTGGGGGCAAGAACAGAAGTCGCTGTGTATCCAGAGACAGAGAGGCCTGGCTGGCCGTAGGGTTGCCAAGGCAACAGGGAACATTGCAGGCATGGCACTGAAAGAAGAGGGGGTCTAGGCTGATAGGGATAACTGAGACGCCAGGGGACACCTTTGTGCATTAAGATACTCTACAGTCGCTTTTGAAGGGGAAAAAGAGACTTTTTTTTTAAACCAAACTAAATTAAACCATAAATAGTGCTGGTTAGGGAACGTCTGAAATTGAAGAAGCCAGTATCAGGGATGGTACCCTCGCGGACACAGAACATTTTACGGTACCCAGACCATTGTGAATGGCTACTTTGATCTATTTATCATGTGTGTGTTATTAAATGTACGGTCTGCAGTGCACTGAAAATGAATGCCCTTAAAATGATGTGCAGGTTTCTGTAACATCTGAAATACATCCTGGGAGGCATTTTCTTGCATGAAAGGTTTATCCACTGTTCATGATTCATTTATTTAGACTTAGTAAAATACAGTGTGTAGTGTATATGTGTCTGTGTGTCAGTGTGGACAGATGTGTGGATAAAAACACAATTACATAAAATATGGAAGAGGAATGGAGACTGTTTAAAGCGTGAGCACCTGCTGCAATCATCAGATAATGTCCGCTGATTGTCGTACTTTCAGGAGGCTAAGCTAATCCAGTTCTGAATATCAGCAGGATCTGTTTATGGTGCACGACATGCATTCTGGGATTTAAGTTGTATTTGCTGCACCCCTGGTTTAGGTTTTATTAAGTACCCACGTTGGATGTCCTGCCTCTTTATTCTCTACTACACTTACTGATTATACCTTCCTCTATATTATATTCAAACTTTAGAAACGGTCAGTAAATTCCACATGTGACCATTTCCAGTAGCACTTCAGTGCTCTCTAACTATTCACACTTTTTTCTTACTGACTGTTTTCACAGCAAACATTTTTTCGTGTCAGGACAGGAAAAATGAATAACACCAAAAAACAGCTGCATTAAGTAATTACTGGCAAATCAAACGGAGCCTTTCAACGCAGCAAGTCTCTGATCATATTGTAGTTTCATAACTCAAGGATAAACTCGTGTTACTGTGTTTTGGTTGAACAGAATCACAGACTATTTTTTCCATAATTACACAACACAAGCTAAGCAACGCACCAGCAAACATTTGTGTAATAAAGCCAGCGGAACCTTTTATTTATTTATTTTTATCATGGGCACATACTGCCATATCAATAAACCATCTACTGCAGCTTGGCATAGCATCCACATGTCAGCGGTCTTAATTACTGCTTCGTTCCCAGAGCCTGGGAACCCTGCCACCATGTTGACTTTAGATGTGGCCCCTTCCCAACAGGGCACGGTTTTGTTTTCGTAAGACCGGGAAGATACAGCGTCACTGGAACTTGATCAAAACAGGCTGGTCAGAATGGGCAAGAAATGACCGTTCCTTAAAGTAATGTACACGGCTTCAGGCGGCCTCAGTTAAAGTGTGTTCTTAACCTTTCTGCAAGTGTGACCCTACTGTGACGTTGAAAGGCACGGATGTAAGTTTTCAGATAACAAAAACAATAAAATACCGTAGTTTGCTTGGAGGTGGTGAAGAGTTTGTTCTCTGATGAGTTGAGCTGAAATGCTCTCTTACACAAAGAAGCCTCTGTAGTTGTCTTTAAATTGATATGAAGTGCGCATAGCTCCAACAACACAGAAAACAACACTAGGTCTATATGATGTAGACCCTTGATCTTTCAACTCATGTGGCATTCCTGCCAACTTTGTCACTTCCAATCCACTCTAATGTATCAGACGCTGCATGATGTTCAGGAACACACTCTCCGGCTTTGATACATCAATATTTCTTTGAACGGGAAGCATCAGCGTTGTCGATAGGTGTCAACCATGATCCATTTTTTTGCTTCATGATTAAACGTTTTTGACCTCATCTGTGTTGACCTTAATTCGCTAATCAGCCTTTAAGTACGGACCCACCAGGAGGTTTGGAGTGGTAAATGTAAATGAGGACATGCACTGTGACACCTGAGGCAATTATAAACCAGTTTGTCAGTGAATGAAATCTAATACTTCTGATGTTAAATGTTCACTTGTGTTTATCAGCTGTTCTTTATTGCGATTTTCTGTGGAAAGACTTCTGCTGTTTGCACTGTGTATCTGACAACTTGTTTTGGGTTTCGCATGGAGGCCCTTCCCAAGTTTCCTCCGTGGATTGCGTAGCGCTCTGAAGGTTTCCAACTAAACTCACCTTTTAAACCCTCCAAATAGAAGCTGAGATTTGGAGGACATTGCCAGAAGTTAGTTTGTTGTCTAATGTACTTACTCAGTTGTAAAGTAACACTCCTTCCTAAGAATGAAACTGTTTCCAAGTTGCTGGAAACAGTCTGAATGTGGGACCTGTCCAGACTTAAGTTTCATCTGATCAAGACTTGTTTTTCTTCCGTAATGTGATAAAGCCCTCAGGAGTAAATGTGTTTTTTATCAAGCAGCCTGTGAGTACGCCTGTTATGCACTGCTTAAGTAAAGTACATATTTTGACCTTGACGCTCTTTTTTTTCTTTTTTTCAAAAGATCCTGCCAATTACTGATGTCATGAATCTTGCGGATTTGAGCCAATATTCTAACGTCGTTGCACACTGATTGCATCACTTTGCTCCTAATCTCATCTGGACTGTATGGCTGTGTTAACAAATTTGTCTTGGGCAAATGGCACTTTCACTCTCTCATGGAGGCACAGTGTCAGAAGTATACGTGCTGTAACCAATATGTAGCCTAAATGATTTACATCCACTCACATGTGGGCACAGGACCGTTAACCTTTGTCACACTTCATTTGATGACTTCTAACGACTTGAGGCAAATAAAAGGTCAAGCCCGTTTAGAGCAGGCTCGAGAAGAAGAATTTGTGAATTCCGTAATCTTCACCACGTTACGATGTGAAAAACATAAAGAGTCTAATGGAGCTGTGCATTATCTCTAAATACGCTTGACAGTGACCTCCTCTTTTAACATTGCTACCACAAGACCAACACTTATAGTGTATTGAGATATGACCAGACACAGTTCTGATCTTTGACAGCCCCCCACAGAGAAGAGGGATGGAGTGCGCACAGTCAGCACGCTGAGAGTCGAGACGACTTAAAAGGAGGCTATTTCCCCTTTGGCCCGGCCAAAATCAGTCTTAACTCAAAACAGCAGCAAGAATCATTAGGTGAAGGTGCGAGTGAAAATGTTCGATATCTCATAAAATAATATTGGCATGACAAGCACAAGGCAGCACTCCTAAAAGCCAGCACAACAGAGATTGTGCCAGAAACGTTGTAAACAGAGAACAATCATCAATCATTCCAGCTCAGTACAACCTTTTTTTGCCCCCCCCCCCATGCATTAGTGGTGCATTAACCCATGTAAGTGTCTAATCGCTGTGCTTGATATATTCAGACAAAGTCCTGCTGCTTATAACGGAGCATCACACATAATAAACTTCCCTTTGATCTTATCTAAAGTGTCGAAAGGTCAGGGATCAAGGATGTCTGCAGTTGTTCCACACTGAGTTTAACTTTGGTGAACTCTGATGCAGGAATTTGCACCACAGACCAACATCAGGCCATGAAGTTATTATCCATGTTGCGCCACTTATGTGTACAACACAAAGTTGTGTAATAGAAAAAGTATTTTGAATAAACTGTAACGTCCCAACAGAGATGTTAAACAAAAGAAACAGATCTAATTTACTCCACCACAGGCTCATAATGAATCAGAAATATTTTTGTACAGAACATTGTGTTGTGTTTTTCCTTTTGCTCCTGAAAGCATCTAGCCCCTTCCCATAGCCGTCTCTTCCGAGACCCTCCGCTCACCTGCTGAATTTAACCTGATGGAGAAAATGGCATGGACCACTAACGTAGTATGTGAAGCTAAATCAAGCTCATTTAAAGAAAACTAATTTGCTTTTTTGTACAATAACTGCATATTTTAAAATAAAATAAAATCAGTATAGTAATCCATTTCCAAACATACCAGACTCTTTAGCTGGAAGATCTATATGATTTCTAAGTTGTATTCCAAACTAAAGATCTTTGCTAATTGCTAATTGTAAGCTAACAGTGAGGTGGAAGATTAACTGGACTAGATGGACTGCAGCTCTGCACCTGTAGTAGCAGAATCATGATTCATGTAATTCATAAGAAATTTTAACTCAATGCAACCAGGAGAGACTTTAAAGAGGAAAAACAGACAGTATATAGTATTATTTTAAATATGCTTTATTTTATAAGGTAGACACACAGTGATCGTTGGCTCTTAGACCCAGGCAGGAAGAAGATCACCAGAGTAGAAGGAAGCTAATGGATCCAGATGGAGAGTGCGGCAGGAACTTGAGGGTTGTGGTTCAGTTCAGTTCAGTTCAATTCAACTTTATTTATGTAAAGTCGATAACAATACAGATCGTCTCAAGATGCTTTACAAAACCCAGCCTGAAACCCCCAGAGGAAGCCTGAAGGCAACGGTGGCACGGAAAAAATCCCTTTTAACAGGAAGAAACCTTGAGCAGACCCCAGCTCATATGGAGGGACCCATCTGCCTAAGGCCAGCCAGGTACAGACAGAGAAAGAGAGAAGAGAACAGCAAGATAAACATACATCTGTCATCAATACACATATCTGACTAAAGTGTACAAGTGGAATCTCATGATACAAACTGATGATGTTACATGACAGTTTGAGGAATCATAGGCAGGTTGGAGAATTGTTCATTCAGGTGGGAGTGGATAACACCAGGACACCATGAAGACTGGACAGGCCAATGATACCATGACAACAGATGTAGTATGGAGCTCCACAGGAAACACTCCAGGCCAGAGATACTCACAAGAAAGTGGTAAAGTGTCTGTTGCTGAGAAGGAGCAGGGTTTTGCCATCGCTGTTGGCAGCAGAGGTGGAAGGAGAGCTGCTGTACTCAGCTTTTAAATGCTGAAGGAGGCTGAGGACATGATGTTGGGTGAATCTTTAAAAAAAATCTATTGTGGTAACAACTCCAGATGGACACTGAGTTGAAAGATGGAGGTCTATGAGGTTAAGTTTCACAGGTGGAAGGTTCGGTGCAAGAAGACTACTCATGTTCTGTCAGACTAGAAGAGATGCAGCTTATGTGATTGGAAAAGCAAAAGCTGCTCTGTAGGAAGAGTTGGTGGAGGCCTTAAAGAGTTTCTGGCCAACGGTGAGATGACTGAGGACTGAGGCCTTATTTTCAAGTGTTTTAGAATTATATTTAGCAGGACTGTAATCTATCCCAACTATGTTTTTTGTGTGTGTGTGAAAGAGAGCAGGCAGTATGATAACTGAACAAAACATTAGCAGTTCACTTGCAACCACCTGGCAACCACTCGAAACTCTACAGACAGCACAGGGGCTGACTTGTTTTGTCAGCATACAGCACACCCATAAACATTTAAGCAACATTTATCAAAGTCAGAGTCAATTCAGAGCATTTTGGATGGGCTGAATGATTGCATTCTCGGTTAGCTGACTGTTCTTATTCTTAATCTCCCCTAAGCCTGACATTAACTAGTTCTTGTAAGTCCCTTCTAGGCTGCTTAACCTGAACCAAACCTTAACCATGAGATGTGAAATTCATTTGTCGTTTAACACTTTCTAACAGCCTGTATTACTGCTGTTTTATGTTAACCCTTACCCTTACCATGACATTTCCTATTCTTGACCTTTTCTTCCAACCTTGTCTGAACTTTTTAAATGACATTTTCCTTAATTCTAACTCAAGCTTGATGGTCCTGCAGGTCTGATATCCATGTATCATATTTTATGTCCCCTACTACCATTTATTGTCAAGGGACCTAGTTTCATGTCCAGATTTGATCAGTATTTATTAAGATGCTGCTTCATCACCTGAAAACAGCTTAGTAAAGCTCAGTGATTGGGTGTATCGCCAAGTCCCAAGTGTTAAAGAAATTCACCACTTTAGACCAAAGCACAACTTCCTCAAAATGCATCAATCTAATTAACTGTCTGTGCAATCAAGTCTTCTTGTGGAAGAACCAGAGTCACAGTGTTGCACTCTGTGCCTGCACACAGTAGCAACCAGGTCAAGTGATTGTGACTGTGCCTGTCTTAGGTTGTCCCAAGGTTTAGCAGGGGGATCTTACCCGACATTGGCAAACCAGCCTTCCATACTTGCCTGCCCATAAGTTCTTCCTACATAGTTATTATTTTTACTTCCATCTCCTGTCAAACCATCTCCTGTGTCCCATGTCATTTTACAAAAACACAAGTCACAGGGTTCTCTCACACTGTGCTTGCCCACAGTGGTGTCAAGGTCAAGCAGTCGTGACTGCACCTGCCTTAGGTTGTCCCGCGGTTTAGCAGAGGGATCTTACCCGTCTTTGGTTGACAGCCTTCCATGCTTGACCGTTGTAAGGAATAGATTTGTTTAATTTTAACAAGTGGGATAAGATCAGTCCAGCTTTAATGGGGATCTCATTGTGCCTGACCTGACTGGTGCAAATTTAACACATATGGGACTGATGATCTAATCAAATCAAATTTTATTTATATAGCACTTTTCATACTTAAAAGCAATACATAGTGCCTCACAGATTCTTCGCTTTCTGCTTACTTTACTTTCTCAATGGCCAGTGTGGCACTTTCAAGATGCTTACACCTTGCTGACACATATTTGGTCATGTATGTACCGTACCCATGGCCCATTTACAGTATGAGTACACGTCACATGCACTGTTTCATAACTTAATGTGTCTTGGAAAACGACAGCTCAGCCTGCTAGGACATCAGCACATGAGGAGGCATGGATCAAAGCCTTGGTTTAACAATACTAGTTACCCTTGTTATGGTCAGGCTTTATTAGATAAGCCTAGGTAGGTTGGGTTAGGTTAGTTGTTCTTGGTTGAATTAGATGAAATAAGGTTAATTAACTTTTCTTAGGTGAGGTCAAGTTAGGTTTGGTTGGGAAAGGTCATGGCAGGTTCTGGTTTCTAGATGGTTACTGCAATGTATTTATAAACAGATTAAATTGATTATTTAGCCACAGTTTCATTTGGGTTTTTATTCGGTCATAGCAGGTAAGGCTTGGTTAGGTTAAGTTAGCCTTGGTTAGAGCAGATATAGTCAGGTTAGTTACATTGAGGCTAGAAGTGCGCTGTTTAACTATCAAGTGGTTTACCTTGGAATTTCCACGTGGTTGCTGTGGTCTGTCTAATATTTTTCTTTATCTAAATTTGGACAGGTTAGGAATCCATCGTCTAAAATATCCAAAATGATGCAACTGGACTGGAGTTTCTCTAAGTTTCACTTCTCATCCAGAATACTTCCCAGGTGGACAACAGTAACAGGGCTGTTCACTCTTCACCTTCCCACCCACAGCCATCGTGTCAGTTGGTAATCTTAGCAGAGTTCAGGTTTAAATGTCTATCAGATCATTTCCTCTTTCAGACTGTTTCATCTTGCTAAAATGTGTACACTGTTGTCTTCAGAGTGTCCCTTGTCAACTAGATGTCATTTTACTTCAGACTAGGGCTCTGTGAAGCCTAGGCGAAGCTGTTATTTGATCGTATAGCGCTCTTCCTCCATCCTCGTCACCTCTGCCACCACCATCTCCTTCCGCTCCTTGTGGGGGGCCTTGGACCAGAGCTGTGGTGCTTCTCCCCATCCTAGCCCTGCTCTTCCTGCCTTGGTTGACCTCAGTTTGGGCATTCCACTTCCGGCCAGTGGGAACCTTGGCTTTGGCGTTCCTCACTGACTGGACAGTGGACTCACTTATCTCGAGAACCAACATTCTTCCCAAAGAGAGCTGTTTCAGCGAGTCATTGTGGCAGGCCCAACCACTTTCTGATAAATGAGTTGGCTTTTCCATCCATCTTATTCATGGTAGATGAAGGGATCTCGCTCATTGTCAGGGGCCACATTAACCTCTTGTAGAGTGTGAACTGGTAGCACCAGGTCTTGTACTTCCCGGCGAGTTAGCTTTGGTCGATCTTTGCCAGGCCGTCCCTTAGTTGTTTCATGACAGTCCTGCCCACCTGTTAGTTGGACAGTTCTGCAGTATACTGCTTTCCTAGGCTTTTGATGGGTTGCTCAGGCAGGAAGGGGATTTTCTCTCCCCTGACGATTAAAATGGTGTTATCATTTCAGGCTACGGAATTTTGGACAGGCTTGATCTTCATTCTTGCCCATGACATCAACATTTTCAGTAATAAACCTACTAGCTAAAAGCAAATCCAACAGTTGGATATTAACCCAAATAAACGAACGAAAATTCGAGGCGGGGTACACCCTAGACATGTCTGCAGTCTATCGCAGGGCTAACACAGAGAGACAGACAACCATTCAGACTTACATGCATACCTACGGCCAATTTAGAATCACCAATGAACCTAATGAGCATGTCTTTGGACGGTGGGAGGAAGCTGGAGTAACCGGAGAGAACCCATGCAGACAGAAAGGCCCAGTCGGCCCACAGAACCACGGAACCTTCTTCCTGTGAGACATCAGTGCTAACCACCACGCCACTGTGCCACCTCATGAATGAAAATATAACCAAATATAACCAAATATCCCACAGAAATAAACCAAATGAGCAACATAAGAAAATATTTGACCCTGACAGGAGCTGTGGTGGGATGGAGAACCCCAAACTGTGTAGACATACAGTGGAATTACTGTGCAGTTAATGGGGTCATGTTGAACGCTGGCAGCAGAAGACAGAGCGACCACACCAGGCTGGAGGCTGTGGATGGCTGTTCGAGATGCCCAGCTGGCAGTACAAATCACCGGGCTGCACAGTGCATCCCTACACAGAGCGCAGGTAGAAGGGAAGAGACACAAGCTGTGGTCTCAACAGCCGAGCGAAGGGAGCTCTACACACAGCCCAACTGTCATTGTCTCATGGTGAAGGCAGAGAGCAGACACCACACTTCAAGATCCCGACGATGCTGCACTCGAACAGCATAGGCAACCCTGCTTACAGGTCGCACTTTGATTCACGCAAACGGAGCATGCTGGACAGAGCCCTCATTGGGTGAACACCAGACAGTAGTGTCCACACCTCTACTATGCAGATACTAATACTGTACAGAGATGAACGACCCTGTTGTTGCTGTCAACAATCTGTGAAATTAATTCAACAACCTCCTGTATAAGGTTAAAATACCTGGGACCTGAAGAGGCCTTCTTTCTGCTCCCCATATTACTTCTGCCCCCCCTCCATTTGTTCCCCTATGTTTTAATGCCCTCTTTTTTAGTTTTACACACATAACTATGCAACCTAAATACACTAGATACCCTCTTGTATAGTGATGTAGTGGGAGTGTTCAAACTACCATCTGTGCCATTTTCTGGTTGTTTTGTGTGCCACCTTTTTTCACATTGTCCCTTTGCAGTCTTTCCATGTCCTCCATCTCCTGCGCCTTCTTCTGTGTTGTAATCGCAGCGGATGCCTCATTGTTTCTGCCTCTTCCTGTCACAGTGTCACCTGATATGAGAAATGTGCAAAAAGTTAAGTTTGGAATTTTACACATTTTAGGGAAGAGTTTTACCAAGTATTCAAATCTTGTCTTTATAAACAATTAAAAGGGACTGTGTGTCTACGATTCCCTGTATGAAGGAATTTCTTACTTTTCTATCAACAAAAAAAGCAGATAACACATTTTCACAGATGAAAATAACATTGTAAAAAGTGAATTAGCCTCCTCTGTTTACTTTCAAAGATTCACATATTAGCTTAATGTTATTTGGAATGTAACTGGTGAGAAAGGCATTTCACATAAAATAAGATTATACAAGAAAATGTTTTATTTAATAAATTAATGAACATCAGAATAACACCAGGGGCAATGTCATTTAAACCTGACTAAATAGTGATTACACATCTATAAAATGAACTGCAGAGGATCAGAGACTGCAAACCTTTCAGTCAACATAATTTGGTTATAGTGTAAAAATAAATATGCTATAAAACAAGTCTGTTGTATGGAAATGTAATGACAAGAAAATCAACATTTACAAATGAAAATAATGTTGTACAGGCCAAAAAGTGAATTAGCATCCTCTGTTTACTTTCAAAGATTCACATATTAGCTTAATGTTATTTGGAATGTAACTGGTGAGAAAGGCATTTCACATAAGATTATACACAAAAATGTATTGTTCAATAAACTAATGCACATAAGAATAGCACCAGGTGCTATATTTAATTAAAACATGATTAAATAATCATTATTGTTGAAGACATCTGTAACATAAACTGCAGAGGATCACAAGTGAAGACTACAAGTATTTCAGTCAATATAATTTAGTTATACTGCAACAAAAACACTCTAAAAGCAGTCAGTTTTGTGGAAATGTAGCATAGAGGACAAGTCAAGTCAAATGTAAAGTGACATTTACAAATGAAAATAATGTTGTTCAAAGATTCACATATTAGCTCAGTTTTATTTAGACTGTAAATTGTGAGAAAAAGTATATCACATGTAAGCTCTAAAGTAAATTTATGGTTTAGCCAGTTGAAAACAGTTCTATTAAAGACAAAATGATAAATAAAATAAATAAATACATAAAGTTTTCTCAGTGTGTTTGCAGAGTGGTCTCACCTCTTCAAAGGTCGATGTGGAAATGATGTAGAATCTTGTTGCTATGACTACGGAACACAATTTAGTTCACCTACATGCATCAAACATGAAATAAGACAATATATGGCAACAAACACACAGAACCATTAGAAAGCTGTCCATCATGACATTATTATATCGACATGATTTTACATCTTGATCATAAATACAGTTTTTTTTCCAGTGAGATGGAAAAAAAGGTTTTTATTTACAAATTAATTCTTGGCATGATTCTTACATATTTATCGTCTCTTTTAAGCTTGAGATGTTGAAAATCCAGTATCTGTTTTAAGGACATTATGACCACCATCCTAATATTGTGTAGCTCTCCCTGTGCCTCCAAAACAGTTGTGGCTCATCAGATAATGGACATGGTCCTTCTGAGGGTGTCCTGTGGTGTCTGGCTACAGAATGTTGTTATTGGGGCCTTTGGATCCTATGGTTGAGGGGAGGGGCCTCTCTGGATCATCCCAAAGATACTTGATCACTAGGGATCTAGAGAATTTTAAGTCCAGGTCAACACCTTGTGCTGTTCTTCATGTTTTTTTAGTTGTTCCTAAAGTGTTTTTGTGTGTGTGCCTGTGTCAGGCTGCATCCTGCTGGGGATGGCTGCTGCCATCAAGGAGTGTCATTGCTATGGGGTGGGGGTGCCTTTTCTGGTCTAGGTGGGTGCTACATGTCTACGTAACACCTACATGAGTGGCTGTGCCAAAAGTTTCGCTGACACTGACGAGATGGTCAGTGTTATTCACTTGACTGGTTTTAATGTTATGGCTGATCAATGTATTTTTGTTTTCTTTCCTGTCATTAAAATTTTAATACAATTCGATGTTTCCACACGTTGCTATTGGGCAGTGAACATCGTGACTGCAAAGATATTTGAGTAGCAATAGGTTGAGTAGACCATTTACCCAATCAGTAAGAAACATTGCAGGACTGAGACTGACAGCATGTCCACACTACAAAAGCAATAGACTACAAATGATTTTAAATGGAAGTTGATACTGGCTGCTGATGAACGTGATGTGCAACAAATCAAAGCTGCTGCAGTGCTTTCTGTTCTTAAAATGTAAAACACACTTACGCGAATCTTGCAACAGGTTATTGCAATGTGCATTCATGAGTGGATTTAAATACTCTTGAGCAATGCTAGTGTTTTATTAAATTTATTATAATTTTAATCATCGTCCCCATGAGGCAGGATCCTCTGCAGGATCGTCTGCATGCCGCTCCGATCCTCCTGCTGTGTTCACAATCACCTCCAAGGTTTTCTGGTTGTTGTGCATCTGGTCTGTCTCAGCACAACCATACACCAGCTGCTGGATCAGTCCTGTGATGGGCCATCTTGGTGCTGGTGAGGACGGTCTTTAACAAGCTATGAGCTTGTTCACTACTAAATAATGTATGATACCGCCACTTTTTAAAACACAATGTTTGTGCTCTTGATTTTTTAGATCATGGAGATTTTCAATTACTGAAAGAGAGTTGGTCAAAACCTGGAGGAAAAGACTCCAAACGTAATGCGAACTAGCTCCATTTCTTAAGCACTAGTTAGCACAGTTAGACTGAAACTCAACCGTTTACTATGAAGTCTGTTTATTCGCTGACATTTGTCTATGACGCCACATCTTTTTATGGTAATTTAAAGCATGTTCTTAATTTATGTGCACACATTTCATATAATGTACACATTGTTTTTAATGATTGGGAAATAATCATAGCATCATAATTATTATTAAGATACCACCTCTCTAAAAGGCCAATAATCTCCTTTTTAAGAGCTGAAAAAAACTAAACATGCCACAATCTCACATTTGAGGTTTAGGAGATTTTCAACTGTTTGGTGGAAGGAGCAGGTGTGGACAGACTTCAAACATTAGTGTCAGTGTGTTGATTGTTTTTCTTGGATTACTGCATCCATAGCTGTTGGTCTTTTGGGAGCCGGAGGCATTGGTCACGTCACAAAACTGTGGACTGAGCCATAAATGAAGGCGGCGCCATAAAACCAGGCAGAATTATAACCGATGGGGGGAAATGGCTTTTTACATTTTATTATGGGGGTATGTCACTAAACTATTCTAGTTACACACAGTTTTTATGTCCTGGGGACCACTGAAATTTCAGTAATGGCTCCTTCCTCATTCATTTAGATAGGGGCCGGGTCTTGTTGACCCAAAATAACTACCCAAGGACACCACCAAATGAATTAACCTGACAGATTTGCTAACTAACCATAGCTGATTAGCTATCACAGCAAGATTTACAATCTTCCTAAACTTTTTATTGAGAAAAATAGTGTGAAATGGTGAATTAAACACCAGCTGCACACAGCACAAGGACAATTGTACGAGCTTACCAGGCCGGCAGCTGCAGGAGTTCACCAATTACATATTTCTGTGAGCAGTCACCATCGCCACCAACCTGAGCTAATGTCCCATAGACATTTTGAGGTGTGACTGCTCCTGGTCCTTCAGAGAGGTGGCATACGTATATAACTGCACCCTGAATGATATCAGTCATGCGAGGCCTGCAGGGCTGGACGCTGACACAACATATGAAAATTGATGAGGGGAACTGAGAGAAGAGACTTCCCTATTTTGCGTTTCTGCCACCAGCATCCCTCCGATCTCTTTCTCTCCGAGCCTGTCTTGTGCCAGATTGGCGCAGACAGAGCAGAGGTGCCAGGATGACCCTGAGCTGTCATTGTTTCCCCACTAACGCCCCTTCCTTCTCACTCCCTTTTTCCTCTCCTTCCTTCTCCCTCTCTGGGCTGCGCAGGCTGCACAAAGACAGGTGATTGCTGCCCGTAGACGGTGGAAAAGTGTGTTCTTTTCTCTTCCATTTATGTCAAAGCCAGGAGAAAGTGTTTGGAATCACTCACCTGAAATGTCAGTGACTTCCTAACAGGGTGTCCGTCAGTGCTTTTTTTTTTTTTTTTTCAAAATGACAAGGGAGCCATTAGCCAGCTCCGAGTGTGTGTCCTGTGGTGAAAAGGGGCAGGATCGTGATTTTGTTTGTGTGTGTATGTCTAGAAAAGAGAAAAGAGAAGCAGCATCTGGAAGGCATCTGTATAGGAACGCAGTGAGGATATTTATTTATAGTTACCAGGGGGTTTAGGTACATGATTCGTAAAACGTGCTTCACACAGCACTGATTATTATACATTCCTGATTATAGCTGCTGTTTACTGTGCGTTCAGCTACGTCCACAACCACAGACACACTCACAGGTGCAGGCACCATGACGACACTGCACTGTATGCAGCATGGACACAATCTTTAATCATCCAGTGGTCTGCTGCAGAGGGAGAATATACAGTGATGCAGACACAAACACAAACACAAGGACACACACACACACACACACCTTCCCCCACCCATCGTCCACCCCCTGCAAACCTACCATTCCCTACTCCATGATGTAATGCTATCAGACCCCTCCTCTGCCGTCTCTCCCTCCCTCCGTCTTTCACACACTCCTCTCTCTCTCTCCTTCCCCTCATTCGATTGGTGGCTCCCGCCTGCATCTGCTGGTTCAGCTCTGACTCCCTGCACACACACATACACACACTTGCATGCACTCACACACGCACACACACACACACACATATATGCACACACACACACTCCCATGCTCCCTCTCACAGTCTTACACATACACTACCAGGGGGATTCCTCCGCCACTGCAGCCTCCGCTCGCTCCACCTGGCTCCTGTCTTCCGCTCTGGGGGGAAAACACGGTGAGTCCCTCCTTTCTGTTATGACAGCAGGCGATCGTGGTTCCAAGTAAGACAAAAGGATGAGCGGACGTTCTTTTATTCTGCAGAGAGTGATGGACAAACACCGGCAGGCAGTGCCGCCACTGCAGCCTGGGAGGAGAGGCTCGCAGCTGAGTTTGCGCTGGGAGTAATGAAGAGGCGTGAGGTTGCTCAGTTACTACAGATACCGGTCATCTTGGCACCGGGTGCCATAGCAATAGATTGCCTCCAGTCAGGGTCTCAGGTTCATTGTGTGTCTGCGTCCTGGTAAGGTGCTGGAAGCCGTAGTGAGGTGCACGTGCGAGTGGGCTCTGTGTCTGTTTGCATATGTGTGCATGTGCAACCTAAATTAGGAAGCCTAAATATGCTCCAGGGTGTTGTGTGTTCCTCTGATTTCCTCTGTGAGTAATGTCACTCACTTACTCGCTTACAGAAACCAAGAGAAGGGAAAGAAGACGTTGGGAGGTGAATCACTTGAATATAAAACCAAAGCTGCCACTGCATTGAGTTCCTGTGATGGTTTAGTTTGTTCAGCCAGCTGGACAGGGATGATATATTAGTTACAATAAAGCCCTGGCAGTCTCATTATGTACGTATGGATTGTTTCTCTGATGACAAAACAGGGTGTGTGCGTGTGCCGTAAAGTTGTGCGTCTGTGACATTTGGACACTTGGCTTTCCTGTCTTCTCCTTTCCCATTATGTGCACTGGGCTTTTTCACTGTGAGGCTCAGTGACACTGACTGTAATAGGAAAAGTAATTCTATTATTGCCTCAGCCTTTGACTGCTAAGTGACACATTAATGATAATATAACCGAGTGAAATGAAATCACTGGTGCATTTCTCTTCCTCATCCAAGGTTGACCAGTTTGTATTCGGTGTAGCATTGCACTGCAACCTCACCTTTTATATTCTCCGTGTTGAAATGTTAATATTTTATATGGCTGGTCTACTGCACATGTGGACACTCTCATAACTAATTCATCCAGATGTTTTTTCCATTTCTATACCATATGGAGCTGGGGGGGAAAAAGCCAGACATGATTCACTTCTTTTCCATTTATAAATAGAATATGGTTCTTTTTGAAGCTTGATTAGTACGTTGGTCAGATCCATAATTCATATAAATATCCACTATATCTGGAGACAAGTGTAATCCATCAGATTCCACCAGCCCACTGCTGGCTGCAAACCAAGCAACATATTTTCCAAGCATGATCATCTGCATGCCGTTCTTCAGTTGCACAACAAACAAATTAGATTGACTATGCCTTTCAACTCTCTCATTATTATCAATGAATGCAGTTATAACCACACAGAGAGGAAGAAACCTGCCCAAGACGCTCACAAAGTCAGCTGTCCCAAATTGAAATTCTCTCTGCAATCCCTCATGGAAAAGTGTGTACAAATATGTTGGTGGATTTTTTAATCGATGATTAGCACATGAAACAGCTCTTCCTCCAGGCTGTTTAACTCTTACACAGTCTCTGCTCCATGCATGAATGGAAAGTAATTAGGTGGCCCAACAAAAACTCCAATAAACCAACAGGCAATGAGGAAAGGCTGCACATAGCTGGTTCTTATTGGCTGTGGAAGCATTATTTTGGTGCTTCAAAGGTTAGAATGTGGTCATACTGAGATAGCTCATTGATTTCTTACTGTTTGAGTCCCATTACAGCCAACAATAGACACAATGTCTCTCCACTGCCCCAAAGGCCTTTGGCAGCAAGTCCAGGAGGTAAAGCTGAAGTCATATTCAGGATTTCTTTGAACTTGGCAGAGAATTAATTTATCTTTTCATATTTTATGTCTTACCTGGCACAAATTGATTTCCTGTGAAATGTAACTGAGGCTGGAGAACGTTGTCTGCATGATTTCCTGCTGACTGTACTGATTAATGGGTGGGATTGTGGTGTGGTGGTGTTGCCTCGCAGAAGGTTCTGGGTTCAAATCCACCGGCCGACTGGGTCCTTTCTGTACGTTCTGTGTTGCATGTTCTCCCCGTGCCTGCGTGGGTTCCTCACACCGTCCAAAGACATGTTTGCTGGGTTAATTCTAAAAACCATGCCATAGGTCTCTGTGTTAACCCAACCCCCCATCAAACCGATTAGTTGAAGCAAATATACCTACAACATAACTCAAAGTAAAGCATTAAAACACTATCAAATTAAACAGATCAATACCGTCAATATTTCATTGACTCTACCCAACAACTGTGTAAACAATATAGATTCCACCACAAAGAAAGATTTGCATCGTTTGATAGATTTTTTTTTTTTTTTTTCCATTTTGCTCCAAACAGAAACACCACAAGTATTTCTAAGAATAAAACACGCGATGATGTGGAGACTACTTATGGAAAAAAACAAACCCACGACAGCTGCTCTGGTTCTTCCACCCCAAACTGAAAACAGTTGTGCTCTATAATAACACTAAAGTACGTCTTTACACAAACTGCCCAGCAAATGCCAACAAAAAACCCATTTAAATTCCAACATTTAGATGTGTTCAGTCTAACTTGTCTGCTGTTTAACGGCATTGATGAAACTGGAGGGCTGCAAAAAGGACACAGCTTGAGGCACAAGGTTACCTGGCACTCTACAGTGGTTAAGCAGAGACTAAACTCAAACCAGAGGGTTGGGAACAAAGCAAGGTTTGAAGGATGAGTCTTGTTTAACAATTTAAAATATTGCACTCTCTTACTTTTAACCGTATCAGCTAAAATGTCCTGATACTTGCTGGTATCGCCAGCGTTACAAAAAGCTGATTGAAATTCCATTGTGTTTTCAGTGAGATGTTTTTCTTTACATTCCACAAACCTCCACAGAGCCTCACTGAAAGCCCAGCGGCTCTGAGTTTTGATTCGCAGCTCTTAAATTTTAAGAAAAGGATGTCAAAGATCTTAGTGGCTGAACCTCAGAAATACAGAGACAAATTCATACATTTTAATGTAACTTTCCTTTAACAGTGTATCATGTTAAATGTCATGATTAATGAATTTATTTGAAAGCAAAAATTCAAAACCTCATTAATTCCCTCTCTGGGCCTGGAGGCTTTCTTCCACGGCCCTCCCCCTTCCCGCTGTGCAGCTGTGCAGGACCTTCACCTATGCCCTCCTGCTGCGGCGCCCACAACCTCCCTGCTTCAGAAGCATGAAGAAAGAGCCAGACAAAGGAAATCTATGCACTGAGCAAACACCCGCCCACTGACGTCTTCATTTAAACGGCACTGGCCGTCACCAACATGACTTCCCTCAAGCTCTCGGGGGG
This sequence comes from Planiliza haematocheilus, assembly GCA_005024645.1. Classification (NCBI taxonomy): domain Eukaryota; kingdom Metazoa; phylum Chordata; class Actinopteri; order Mugiliformes; family Mugilidae; genus Planiliza; species Planiliza haematocheilus. Next base: position 5,268,120 of record SRSE01000649.1, on the reverse strand, counting down.
AAACCAAACCACATTAAGGTGCATTAATCTCATAACATCCTATAGAGCTGATATTAACGCCACATGTCAGCCCTTCCCCCGAAGCTGTCAGGCAGCAGATAGTGCTTCTTATTCATTAAAGAAGATAAAGAGGCATCTTAGGAGATCAGCTTGCTCTGGTAGGTTTTTAAGGCGTCAAGAGTTTGATCTCTGCCTCATGTTGGAACTCCTTTATCTGTTTTATTTTTATTTTCTTTGCCTTTCTTTGTTTGTGTGTGCGATTTTTCTGTGACTTTGCTGTTTACTGACCCGTGGAGCAAATATGCAACAAGGCTAATCCGCAGATAGGCCGCTTTTGCTCCTCTGACAGTTTCCCTCCACCTCGTGACGGTAATCAAGCTTTTTGTCTGTGAAGTTTTAGCAAGTGCTTTGACAAAAAATCAAAAGAAAGAAAATTGAACACCCTGCAAAGCCTTGGGGGTAAAATCTGGACTGTTCAATCATCCACTCCTCAGTGTTTTCCCTGTTGAGCTAGACAAGTTAGCTGCAATTATATTATTTGGAGGAACTCAAAAAGCTCACTCAGATATGACCAAACATGTAAGGAATTAAAGTAAGTACCAATTAAAGCTGGTGACATGATCTGCAGCTCCTGTTGAATTATATTTTCCCTGTCACCATAAACACAGGCATGTCTGCATGAGAGAGAGAGAGGGAGGGACAGAGAGAGACAGTTGTGAGGCAGCAGGGACGGGTGGTGGCGGTGAAAACGGGAAGCCACCTCTCTTGTCTTTGATACACACACAAGCTGCCATCTGTGGTAACTGAGTGATTTTCACTCATTCTCCGTGAGGCTGTTTGGTCTCATCGGCCACGAAACTACTCTGACATGAGAACATTGCCTCCTTCCTAATGGGCCAATTCACTCAAATTCACTCCACTCACCTCCACTGGTATCCAGTCATGTGGATAGCTTAATCAGGACAGATTTGGGGACATTCGTCAGATTTCTACCTTGTCCTTTGAACAGTGGGGAATAAAGGATTATTTTTATGATGCTCTGTGTTTCATAGGAACTACTGTGAAAACTGAAGCCTGTTGATTTTCCGGTGTAATCGGTTCTTTCTGTCTGTTATACTTTGTGGTCATGCGCGTTGCTCTACAGGGATGAAAGTGTTTTGTTGTCGCTCAACCGGAGCCAACACTGAAATATGTCTGCTGTGTGATGGATTGCCATGAAATCTGGGAGGCATATTCATGTTCCCCTCAACAGGACTCTGGTGCATGGTTGACTTTTCTGCCAGTACCATCACTGGGTCAACCCTAGTTAGGCTTATCAACCTGATTTGATGTCATTCAGCCTCCACTGTGCTTTAATGCTTCCAAATCCAAACTGCATTAACAGTCTTATACAGTATGCACTACATGCTAAACAGATTCAGAATAATTCATACAGAAAGACATTACAATTTCTTACTTGCAGGAAAATGAAATTCAGCTTCACATATTGAGATTAAAATGTTTGCCCCCGTCAATTATTGTTCTATTTTCCAAGTTATTTTGGAGCTGTTTCAATACCACCCACGAGTCATTATTTTTTTAGCTGTGAGCTGCTACTCCATGTCCTCCGTGAACTGCACGGTACACACAGAAATCATCCATTCAATCTGCGAGTGGCCAGTTTTGCATCTAGTTGTCGACACACAACAAATACCAAAAAACCTGCTCGGAACGAGCGTAGTATGTACGCGGTGTCTGCGTTGTGTGCTGAGATGGTAGACATTAGAACTGCTTGACATCAGCGTGTTGGTATTGTCAAGCGTGAGCAGAAGCTAACATTAGCAATTTAGCTCCACTGTTCAAATGTCTTATTGCTGTTGGAGGCTGAAAGACGGATTTCGACTGATATGTGGTGAAAGTCCAGTCGATGTCGACTAGTCAGTAATGTCACACATTAAACCATGATGACGGCTTCTCATGCAGAGTACATAAACCTTACTGACAAATATGTTATGGTCGTCTGGTCTCATTAGATAACTCTTCTCTCAGTTCCACAAATGTCAGAAATCAGCATTTTCCATTTTACTTAAAGCTTTTAAAACAGCAGCTCATTACTGTCTCTGATGTACGACCAACCTGCCACAGCTACACAGCTCATATGTAGAGGAAGCAGTGGAAACTTTCAGATCCGAGTGTTGCATCATGAATCATCAGTGTGAAGAGAGAAGGTCTCCTGCAAAGAGAGAGGGTGAGTGAGATGAGGAGATATTTTTGGGGCTGCCGGAGCACGACAAGGTGAGGACACGGGGATGAGTCCAGTGCTGTTAGCTGTGCAGGAGGCACCTGTGGCCGACTGCGCTGACTTAACGTGGCAGCCTGCAGCAGCGAGCACATCCTGTACTCAAAGTTTGACCTTGTTGCTGGTGAAACTAGCTAACTATTGATTCCTTACCGACACGTACTGCTCATAACGTGTATGTTTAACATATATATGCTAAGTTTTTGTAGATTTGTGCGTTTTTTACTGCAGGGTGAGGGCAAATCATCTGTTATCACCGTTCAGCTAGCTTTGGCTGTGAGGCTAAATGCTAACGCGCTAACTAAATACTCATGCATTTCTGCTGCTGGTTAGCGTGGACTGTGTTTACATTTATTCATCATCTTAGCTTGTTAGCATGCACAGCTACTATAAATGTCTTTTTACATTTTTGGTTGATACGTCAGTCCTGAACAAAAGCCTTGGACAAGTTTGGAGTTGATTTTGGTGTTAAAGGTAAAGCTAAAGGATCATCATTAGGATTTATCCTCTGGCACCACAAACGTCTGTGCAGATTTAATGGCAATAAATTCCATACTTGTTGAGACATTGAACAACCGCCTGCTAAACAAACCGCTAATGTGGTTTCAAAAACACTCTTGTGGTTTTCTTTGAAAGCAGAGCAATTTCTTTTTGTTGCCTGAAACAAAGTATGTGGGGCAGTTTGACAAAGAGGAAAATCATCGATCTCACTGTTGATCTCAGTGACATACGCTTGCTCTACGGTGAGCTGTTACTATTTAGGGCTTTTGTTGGGTGAGTAAATCCACAAAAGATTTAGGCAGATCTCCAAATCTGATGTTGTCTGTCATATACTTAACCCCAATAAAAGCTCCACGGGTGGGCGTGACCTTAATATGAATGGCTGCTGTGTGGGCTCCAAGCGTTCAAGTTCGCATGCTACGACAAGCGGATGCAGTTCAGTGGAAAATTGAGGGTGATGTGGTCAACAGCAGAGCCTGCTTCTTTCATCAAAGTGAAAAACGCTCCACATAAACTCCAACATGCTCATTAGCTGGAGGTATAATTCTTATCAAAGTGCTTCTACCAAAGCTGCAGAGCAACATCTTCCGTTTGGGAGGACCTGCGTGTGGGGACTACTTGGCACTTTTTTTCCCTGCTTTTGGAAGTTTCAGTTAGATACTACTTTGCACTTTTTTTTAATCTGTTTGATTTTGTAAAACTCAAAGAGAATAGGAAAAGTAATACAAATTCTTTAGAGGAATTTGCTGAGTGGTCTTTCCACCCCCTGTTGTTTCAAGCCTGAATTCTGCATAAATTGGACGATTTTAATCTTCTCAGAAGTAATCCTTGTTTGAATTTGAAGGATTACTGAAGTCTCAACAGATAAAGAAGAACAACTTTGATTGAATGCGCAGTATGTCTGAGAATACACAGCGAAGAGAGATTAAACCTACGCAAAACCCGCCAGAAAGGGTCAACGTTTCCACAACAAAGTGTCAGGACTCCGCAGGCCGAGCTACCTGAACGTGGCCTCAAGCATTCGGCCCTGTCTGGGTTGCTGTCATCACATTTCTTTGTGTTAACGCTCAAAATATCGAACAAATTGCCACATTGTCGCATTTCACTGAAAGCGAGGAGCTGGAGAATTGTTCATGCTATCTTCTCCCCTGTCTGTGCAAGTTTTGTGTTTCATGTATGTACGAGTTTAATTATGATTTTAATGTGATATCCTGAGCAGAGCGGAGAGGATGGAAACACCGCACGTTGTTGTGAAATCTTGAAGGAAAGCTAGCTGACTGGAGTCCACAGTTTGCTCTTATGCTTTTTCTGAGGGGCAAAAAGAGATTACATGAATGGCTGAGTCTGGCTGTGCTCAGGTCTTTGCCTTTGTACATAATCCCCTGTAATTCTCTTTGTGGTGGACACTCTCAGTTGTCGCCCATTGTTTGATGATTCCAGGGTAACCCCAAGAAAAGAGAGACAGAGGAACACTGATACCCAACACAACAGAGCAGGAAAATAAAGAAACCTGCCACTGTCAGAGTCCCAGAGAAGATACTGAAATATCTTCTCTTTTCTCTGACCAGACACTCATTAGCCAGTTCATTAGGTACACTAGAGAAACAAATATATTTATATAACAGTCCTGCACTAAATCTTAGCTACACAAAGTTTGTGGTATTCAGCATTAGTTTAATATAACTGAGAGAGCTGTTGATTCAACTGTGTTCATTTTAGAGGCTGTGGTTTGTGGTACTAATAAACTGTTGGACTGACATATGTTTACATTATTTTGACAACCCCATTTTTGCCAGTGGGCTAGGATAAAGAAACGCTTCAGGGTTTAATTCAATACAGTTTAACATTACTGCAAACTACATCCTCCAAAATGATCATTCGGTAGCATCACCTTTCTGACGCTGCTTTAATTTAAACTGAACTTTATAACAGTCGTAAAGAAAGAGATTTACTGCCTGGAATATTATGTTACTTTTAGTTTTTACTGGTGTACCTAATGTTTTGGCAAGTGTATACAGCAAAACATACTAAAAGGTGTTTGTCAGAGGTTTTAGCATAAATTAATAAACTACTTATTTTTTCTTTGACACAATTTGGACAGATGTTAACATTGGACATATAAATCGATGAATTTTTAAAATAAATGTTTTAAAAAAAATCTTGAAATTTATTTTTCCCCCAAATAAAAAACAAAACAAAACATCCCTTTACACAAAACCTTCCCTTTTCTAAAACAAAACAAAACAAAACAAAAGTACCCAAATCAAATATCCCCTGCTTAATCTGCAGCATTTGGTAGCAAACAAACAAGAATATGTTCTAATCCATTTCTGTAACTGAAGACCTTCTCGTCCCTCGGCTGGACCTGTGAGCTTTGTCCTCTGCGGTGTTTTCTCCGGGTGATGTCCCACATGTGTGCTGCAGGCTCGGGCAGGGAGCGTGTGCTCTGTGGGAGGAGCTAAAGTTTGGAGGCTTGAAAGCGAACCAGCCTTCACTTTGTAGTAGAGGAGGCTCGTCTTTGCGCACGGAGGATGGACTTTACAGCACGGACACGCTAATGGACTCGGTAACGCACGGGCTTAGGAGCACTTCACGGATTTAGACGTTATTTCGGTCCGTTTCTCGGCGGTTTCTCTCCGGCCACAGTGAGGACTTCTGCCGGGGTGGAGCGTTTTTCCGGCGCAGCTCGTGGATGGTAAGGTCTTTTTGTGTGTGTGTGTGTGTGTCTGCTCCGTCCTCTTTGCTTTCCACGTTGAACACCTTTACAACCAACAGAGAAAAGCCGCAGTGAAAACAGATTTTCTATTTATTTTATTTTTTTCATTTGTGGAGCTTTTATTTATCTAGTATTCAGGCAATTTATCCTAAGACTGGATCATTAAAACGCACTTAAAGTAACACCTCAGGCTGGTGGTGATATGTCTTATTTTAGTTGCTAAATAAAGAATATTTTCTGCATATATTCTGTATTCTTGCTTACATCAGAGCTGTTTTCTTGTCTTATTTATCTCTGGTGTGCTTGGTTAAGGTCTAATATACATCCCCCAAATTAAAAAGCTCATAGATCAGAATGAAGACTGATTCCACACCAGCCCTAGCAGTGATTTCCAGCACTGCTGTGAAAGCAGTACCTTGTATGTAGGTGGTTGAGACAGCCTGATAGACTTGCCCCTCTGTTTTCCGACTACCCATGTGGGCAAACAGCTGCTGTTTGGATCCAGCTCAAAGGAACAACAAACCAGAGCCGGTCCTGATGCTCTGCCTCTGCTTTGTTTCTTTCCACCTGATCTGAAGAAACATTGGGAGGTTTGCAGCTGCTAAGCCTCCATTAATCATTCATTTCGCTGAACGTGGTGGGGAGCTTTTTGGAATCGATTCAGCCCAAACTTTACACTCGCTTAATGGCACTTTGCTTGTTTCCTGTTATTCTCGCCCAAATAGCCGACTCCTCTTATCTCTCCTGCCGTGTTGTAGAATGTGTTGACACAGCTCCCATATCACTCTGCATTTCTACCAACCAAACCCAGCTACCGGACCAAATCTGGCAGTTATGATGCATGCGAGGGCCGAAGACTATTGGTTTTCAGATTGCGCTGATATGCTTAGTTGGAGTCAGACTGTAAATGACCAGTGGAGGAGTTGTTGTTGTTTTTTTCCTTGAGGTTTGCTGTGTGATAATGCGTCAACAACACTACTGATAGTTTTACTGTAAACCTCCTTACGAAACCGTTTTTGTAGAATTATGTGCAAAAAAGCATCCCAGTGCGTCATCCCAAAATCCTCCCTCTCTTTCTCACACACACACACGCTTACGCTCACACAGACCCCAACCCCCCACCCCCCACCCACACACTCAAACACTCAAAACAAACACACAGTCTCCACCCAACACTCCACCCGCTGTAACAACTTCAGAGGAATGGTCAGCATGTGGAGAGGTTGTGGTAAAGAGTTGGAGGGGAAGTGGAAACCGGGGAGGGGAGACGCTCTACAGCTTTTAACCCACTGAAGGTTAGTGATATCCCATGCAGTGTCCAGTGGGATAGGAATTAGTCATTGTGAACTGATGGGAACTTGCGTGTTCAGAGTCCCCCGTGCAGCCTCCTATCCCGTGCAGAGATGTGGGAAAAGAACATTTTGCTGGGGTGAAGCCAGATCACACCCAGGAACACAAGAGACACGGAGCCAGCCACGCTTCCAGTTCCATCAGCTGAGTTTAGTTTGTGCAAAAAAAAAAACTTGAAAAAAGGTTTTGTTGTTAATCCCGACTTGGACTAACAGTGTGTAAGAACTCCGTGCTTTCTCTGAGGTTTCGCCTCGGCCGAAGCATTTGGCAGCGAAGGCGCCTCGGTTTGAGGAATCTGCAAGAATTCTTTTAGCGTTGCTGCAACCTAAACTGTGAAAAGTCACACTTCGCCTTTACACACTGGCGATAAGGTTTAATGGCTCACATTTGCATTCAGTAAAACTTGGCTGCAGACCTGTTTGCTGACTGTGTCTGCTGTGCCTTCGCATAGCTTTGTTTGCCAGTTGCAAGGCCATTCATATTCGCCGTGAGCTGCGGCTCCTGCAGACGGGCTGGCCGGGCCCTGCAGGGGGTTAGATGCTGGAAGGACTCTGGACGCAGGTGATGTTTCTCTGAGGCCGTCCCGATGACTCTGAAATTCCTCAACGAATGGGATTTTCTGCGCTTTAGTGTTTCTTTCCACTCTGGCAGTTCTTTCACAAACAGATCTGTTTTTCATAGTGAGAACATGTGTTGAACACAGGACCTCCGTCTGTAGCTGCGACTCGTACTTATCACTGCTCAACCACAGAATTACACCACTCCCAACAGACACACTGTGAATTTGCTTAACTCTGTCTGAAAGAATTTACATAGCGTACTTAGATTTATTAATGTGGTTTCTGCACCGTTAATACTGAAGCTTAATCATGACACAGTTTAGATGAAGCAACGTTACCTTAGAGCCTTTTAAGGTGATTCATGTCCTAAAGTAACTATGGTAATCCTGTAGTGTACTAAAAATTAGTTTTCATCTTTTTCATAGTAACTCATTAACATTCAGCTCTGTTTGGGAGCCGACCAGGTTGGAGAACACACGTCGACCCCTTCAGGTTTATTTTGAAGGGAGGTTTATATATCTTGGCCGCATCCGTCAGACAAGTATTTAAGTTCACCAGAAGTGCCCTCTGCGCTGCCTCGGATGAGTGCTTTAACTGAGGTGGCTGTCCTGGGATGGAAACATATTATGTAACGCGTTCTTCTCCAGAGAGAAATGAACGTCTCCTCCATTTTCACTCTCTTGTTTTGAAAGAAATGCAGAGAAGAAGATAAACTGTGACGTCGTAATGGAAAACAGACCTGCAACGTGCCTGGAATGTTTTTCCACGAGGATCTGCTGATAACCTTATCTTATAGTTCATTAGAGGGTGATATGGAAATGGTTATTGTGTTTTTATGTTTGCCTTCTTCGAGTGTTTACATGGGGAAATAACAAAATGGACCCATATTATTTGGTTATGGAAATGAAAAACAGGAGGGGAAAGTTAGCAGGCCCATTCACACATGGTCCATTTTCAAAATGGTCTGTGCATTGCATTTAAGCCATTTTCCATGAAAAAGCAAATTGTATGCATTGATTTAAGCATGATTCAGCAGAGAAGAGTCATTTATAGAAGGGACTGTGTGAAAATCATTAGTGAGGGAACGTGATGCAGGTGAAGAGGAGGGTTTGTTTTTATGGGAGAGCTTTTTTCTCACTGTTTCAAGTCAGGCTCCCATGAAGTATTTTTCAAAAGTATGTGTTTTTGTCCCGTGTGCGGGTTCTCGTGTTGTGTGAGCTCACGGATGAGGGCGAACCTGCATGGGAACGCGCAGTTGACGCGGTTTTGAACACTAGTGATTGTGTCACACCGTTTCACACTGAGCAACAGGTGGCGGTTAGGAGCCAAGGCTATAGAAAAGATAGATAGATAGATAGATAGATAGATAGATAGATAGATAGATAGATAGATACTTTATTAATCCCAGGGGAAATTAACGTTTGCAAATGTTAAATTTGCACAACGATGGTGAATAAAATTGCGCATTATATCAATAGTTAACTGAACCTTTGAGACTACAGAGTGGGTGGAATATGTGAACATTTAGATATTCGGCTTAAATGTGTTTTTCACGTTATGCTGTTGTTGCATTAAGATATTTAAAATAGGTGTAATTTTTTTATGAATGTCTAAGTTGTCTAAAGAAAGTATTTATTGCACTGTGGTGCTTTATTTTAGGCCTGCTCCCCTGTCAACTCATTTTTGTAGAGTCCCTTAAAAGGAGTCTGTTTTTGTCTTCTATTGAAGTGTCTCCGGAAATCAATTCATCACAATGTTAACAGTGTTTCTAATCATTTCTGATTATTTCCCTTTTATAAATGTTACAGAACAGAACAAATGAGTAATGACGCCGTTCCGTGTCTGTGCCATGTATCGGCCGTTATCAGCAGGACTGTTGCCAGCAGGGACCACACTGTTGACTTATTACTTCCTTTATTGGCGGCGACTGCTCTCCGAGACAAAGACGGAGCCCGTACCTGACAGTAAACAAAGCAGAAGGGCTTCAGCTGTTTCTTTTGAAGTCGACGCGTTTACCGAGAGTAAACAGCCAACTGCCTTGAAGCGGCAAGCCTGACAAATGACTCAGACAAACTGTGTCGCGTTTCCACTTGGGATGAGTAATGCGACCGGTTTCGTGGTCAAGGCTCGTGGCGGCGACCGTCGAAATTCATACCTGAATGCTGGGGTGATTGCAGCTCGGGTCTGACAAGGTGAAACGGGGACTAGGAACGGAAAACAGTCATCTGACACGCTTGTAAATCCTATTGCCCTGGTTGTCAAATCGCGTAAAGAAATGAGTCCTCACATCGGTTTAACTGCGGGGATTAATCGTGCCCCCAAACTCTTATGTGCGAGTCATGAGATGAATAGCCCACAATGGATGGCCGGGCCCTTGGGTTTGATGGAGTAATTAGCGGATGAACTGTGATGCTAACACAGCATGGTCCAGACCCCACAAAGGCCTTTATTGTGTGATTGCATGACTGTAAATCATCAGCTCTCCTTTGTCACGCCACAGAGTTTGTTCACAGTCTTGACTGACATCACCATCAACCCATGAATGAGACACTGTGTCCACTTGCAGCTTTCACAACGACGGCGCTTCTCGTACATCTGTTTGAGAAATAAATGAATATGGCTGCACAATCATCGATTTCAGTCGATCTGTACAGCCCTAAGCGAGAGGAAGGTTCAATTCCTGCCTCTTTTTGGTAATGTTTCCACCCAAGGCTAAATGTTGAGCTCTAATCATGTGGATATCCTGATTGGTCGGTGCACTTCATTAGACTAAATAGGTCATCATGTTAAAAGCACGTAATAAACAAAAGAATTGAGTGTAATGTATTTTCCAGTGATCCTGTAGACTAATAGAAATTATTTTTCGGTGATTTGACGTTGTTTCCTAAAGTGGCTTTCTCGTCTCCAAAGGTTGCCATAGTTTCTGTAACAGCGCTGCGTTGAGTGGGAAATTGTGCCTCCTATCACACTGCGTTGTGACTCACGTGCCGCTCATTATAGACGCTTTCCGAGTTTTTCAAGAACCGATCTCCCACAGTTCCCCCGTCGGGCTTGAATAAATCGAGGCAAGGGCAAGTCTGTATCAGACGGAATAAGGTGACCCCAACTCTCCTTTAAGCACTTATCTCCTCTGCCAGTTCTGCTTCACTCGCTCGTTTGAAATGATAATTGCCGCTTCCTGCACGGCAAAGCTGAGCAGTACGTACGCTAATGTAAAAGGGAGCTTGGATATTCCTCAGAGCATAGTCGGGCTCAGGATCACACTGAAAGCGGCGTCGCATCTCACTCCTTGCTCTCCATTACAGCACAGTGTGGATGTACCACGTTGGAATGAACGTCACAGAAAGGCGAGTCCTGGCGCTAACCTTGACTATGCCACAAAGGGATGTGAAGTCACTCGGCTTGTCCCTGCCCATCAATGAATGCCTTTGACTCGGAGACACGGACACGGCGGGATCACGGAAACAGCCCACGTACTCTAGTTAAACAATTAACACAGGTCTGTCTGGTAGCTCAGGGTCACGCAAAACCAATTAGGACGCATTCAGTGCCCAGCCTGGCGCCTGATTAACAAGAGAGAGGGAGGTTTGATGCAAACAGAAGTGGATCAAACCGTCAGTATGTTTTTATGCACTCTGATGGATGTTAAAATATCACACTGTTTATGAGATTTACAGTTATCTGCATGCCTCACACAGGAGTAAGCTCTTAATACTTTAATAACTACTGGTTATCATGTTAGGTTTGTGTGTGAAGGGATACAGAAGATGAATAGATTTTATATATTTCATACTTATTGCAGATTCAAACAATTTCAGCGCTGAATGCGTCTGAGCTTTGATCCAAATTCTGTGGTCGGCTGAACCCTGGCTGGGTGTGTTTGGGGCCGCACTACGACCTGGATATCAGGACATTCAGTTTGCCCTTTTTCCTTCAGTGAAACCTTGAGTTCTCTAAATCATCCCCGTCGCATTTTTGAACGCAGCAGGGACATGGCACGGGAGGATGCATTACAGAGAGTCATCAACGCAAAGATGATTCTCTGAATAATTAATAACGCATGCTGCAAAAAGTCATCTTCCTCATCAATCTGGGATCACACATGTGAATAAATAATTGAGCATTTAATTGAGTTTCAGATCTCAGAGAGTTTCACATTAGCATCAGATGACACATCCTGTTGTGTCCAGGATGTGATTCCCAGTACATTAAGACAGGAACAGGCACTAGCTTACAACTGTCAGTATAAAGTTGTCTTTTTTCTTTTTTTTCTACATAATAAAATGTTAATGAATTTGTAAAATGTATGCAAAATGAATTGTGTCAAGCAGTTTTCTGAGATGTCCATGTACAAGAAGCTTTGCACCTTTTTTCTCCGGCCACAGTTGCTGTAACGGAGAGGGCTCCTCTAAATCGAATAGATGGATTAACATTCAGATTAGTTTTTTGTGCCGTTTGTGCAAATTTGTCTCTTTCAGAGCGGGTTTGCCTTTAGGCGCCAGGATCCTGAATCTTCAGTTTGCAGCTGTTCCACATTATAGAGCAGAAAGTTGGAGCGTGCATAAAGGCTTTTATTTTATCCCGGGTTAAAATCTCTTCGCTGTGCGCCGACACAGAGGCCTCGGTTGGTTTCGGAGCCAAGAGAAAATCACGTTACCTGCGGGGTAGAAACCATGTTGGAGAGACAATATAAGAACAAATTTTTCTCTTTGCATCAGATGTTTGTATTTTCTTCCAAACTGCGACATAGGACAAAAATTTGAAGCCGCAAGCGAACACCTCATGTTCAGGCCCTGTAGTTGATGCCCTGCTGATCCTTCTACTTTTGCTCTTTTTCGAATATTTACATTTAATCAGCATTTAATTTCCTGCTCCATGGGACTTTTTGTTTTTTTAAGAAGTTGAAATGAAACCGTATATCTTGATGTAAAGTTGTTTTTCCAGCTCTTGCTCTGCTTGTTATTAGGAGATTGTTCATATTAAAAATGTTTCCAAGGTTTCTGTGAGAGGATATCCTGGACATTTGTCACTGAAGGCAGAAAGCAATCAACCAGTGTAGATGTTTCAAAGCATTATCTTGGTGCAGACTTCCTGTTTATAAAAAAACTGAACTACAGAACTATTAGCAACACTTTTAGTTGTCAACATTAGACTGTATGGTGACTTGTGCTCAGTTTGGGCCACATTCAGTTAATCCAATAAGAAAACAATAGTTTTTATATTCAGTCTATGGTTGGAAGTCCTGGTGAATAGTAATGAATAATGTCTGCATGCCACTGTGTACGGTAGTTGTGCAGTCATCTACTCTCTGTCTTTGTCTAGCACCTTTATCCCTGAGCTCCGTCATCCCAACATGCTGATTCATGCTTTGACGCTGCATAAACTCACCGCGTCACTGTGATGATGAATTTACTATAAGCCCTGCCAGCTTAGGGAACAATTGCCACTGTCTCGACTGCTGCGCTGGGTGCTTACAGTTTATTTTTAACCCAGTCGTGATTTATTTAGGAGCCCGCTTTCTTGGTGCTGGGAGCAGCCTGCTCAGCTGAAACACTCACTTCTATTCCCAGGTGGGGAGGGTAAGAGTTCACATGGTACCCTGTGTTTCCACAAAGTACTCTACCTGCAGTGCATTCACAGGCTTCTTGGATGTCTCGTTCCCTAATTGGAAAGTTGTTTTTTCTCTATGTGTGGACTCTACAAACAAAATGTGTTGATTTTTTTGCTCTGAACACTGGTTTTCCAGTATTTGCACAGCTACAAAAGAGTGAAGTGTGGAGGCTTTAAGGTTCTTTAAAGGTGTCTTTGACGGGAAAACAGACGTCACGGTGACGATGACCACAAGAGCTGTGCTTGGTCCGCCTGGTAGTAGCATATTTCCGCTTTAGTATTTCTGGCTGCTTCTCCATCTCTGCAATTTTCGAACTGATTGTTTTGGATCAGTAAAGATGGAACACACCGAGGAAAGGTTAACTGAGGAGCTTGGGAGACACAAACATTTCTGTGTCTTTGGCGAAAGTTTCAGTTGCCATTGTTATCGACTAGGGCTTGGGTGATGTTATTACAGAACGATCCAGACTGACAAAGTATAAATGGGTCGCACTTAAGACGTGTTATGCCATCTATGTCCTGCAGTGTCCTCCCCTCAATCCATAGGACCTAAAGGCTCCCACTAAGATTATGTTGCCCAATGTCAGCTGTGATATGCTTCAGCGACCCCTGCGACCCACCAGAGGACAAGCGATTACAGAAAATGAATGAATGAATGAATGAATGAATGAATGAAAGTTTGTTGACGTGATTCATACAAAAGGGGGATTCAAGTAATCCCAATGTTTACTTGGCAAATGTTAGTTTTATCATTTGAACCCTGCATGTCCATCTGTACCAAGCGCCCAACGGCTTAATTTTGTGCCTGTATACACGTCTTTATGGTTATATGAAATTAATCGTATGTCATTGCTACATTTTCTCTTTGTTGTCCCATAAAAACGAATCAAAGCACATGAACACAACAAAGTTAGAAAAACTACTTCCCAACTTTAAAAATGTGACTGTCCAGGGAGCAGGTGAATGCACTATAAGTTAACAAACGTCTCCTAGTGAGCAGCTGAAAGGCCAGCCATTGATTGTTTTTTTTTTGTTTGTTTTTTTTTCGGGGGTACCTCCCCCTACATCCCCCTGCTTGATTTTTGTACCAATCAAGCACTGCCCACTCAGCTAAGCAGGCTGCTATAAGTGTGAGTTATAATGACAGACACAGCAAGGAGTCTCTGCCCTGTCAGTCACCAGCTGAGGTCTTTTCTGCCCAACATAATAGCTCCATAAATCTTTCTGAATGGTGATCTGAACCCATAGGGCCATGTTGTTTTTTTAGCTTCAGACATTGGAGAAAAAAACGCTAACGTTCACATTATTGCAAGACAAGGACATTTATTTGACCCAATAAAAACAATTAAACGTCTTGATGGCTCGCTTCAGATACGGTCTCCCAAAGTCACCCCTGAATGTGAAAAATCAAAGTTTCCAGATTTGATTACAACCACGCAATTAATATGCGTTTATCGTTCCCTTTCACTTAGATGTACTCATGATACTGTTAATGGATTGGACCGCAGCCCAGTCTGGCCTCATGTCGAACTCTGTGACAGTACTCTCATCACAGGGTCCTGCCCAGCCACTGATTATCTCTGTAAGTGCCTCGATCCGTGCCAAAGACTAAATGTGAGGCAGGTCACTTTGCAGAGAGGAGTTATTGGGAGCTGCTACTCGTTGAACACAAAGCTCAGTCCTTCATACTCAGACTGTGTTCATACCGCTCTTTGTCCAGTGAACTCGACATGACCCAGCTGAGTGTCGTCCAGTGTGTCTGTCACAATCCTTTCTCTCTCTGAGCAGATGCAGGTATTAATAGAGAGCCTCAGGGGAGGTTGGGAAGGTTAATGAATCTGTAGCTTTAAGCAATATGGCACCAGATTCACCCTTCACAGATACAAGGGGCAGCAGACCCTCGCCTAGATGAGCAGATGGGTCCTCTGGCATTGAGCATAGTTGGTCGCTTACACTTTAACGGCTCCGGCTGAATAGAGCTCTAATCCTATAAGTCCTATAATAGTTGCTTTTAATAAGATCACTTCTTTTTTTCTGAGCACTTGCTGTCAAAAAAATATTGAATGCTTATTAATATTTAGTTCATCTATTGTTCTTCTGAGCGGATTAGGACACCGCACAATTAGCTGGACCGCAATGCATGGTTGTGGTATTCAAGAGAAAAAGTACATAAAACAAAGCAGTAAAAGTGCGGCATTACATCAGTTTACTTGGCCTTCGAACCCTTGCTAAGCCCGAACAGATCTGCCTCAGGCGTGCAGCGCATCCATCCTCTGCTCCTGAGGTACTGGCCCCAGTTAGATGAACATTTATGAGTCATCATGTACTTGGGTTTCCCTAGATACCTTGTGCTTCCCAGACTGCTGCATGGGCCTCTTCATACAGAAATAACATGTTTCTGACTGAGCTCGCCGACCTTTTGGAGGAGTCCAATGTTGTTGTGAGGAGGTTGGAACAAATGTACTACAGATATTTATTGAGTTTGCTTAGTTTGAAGTAAAATCATGTCAATAATCATGTTGACAACCAGCATAGGGTACAGTTTGGACCAACTCAGTTAGAACCAAGTGACACATTGTGTGTTCTTTTGGGCAGTGAAAGGTCAGTCCAGGAGTGTAAGATATTCCTTTATGCATTGCTGCCCCAACAGAATTACCCCCAAAAGCCTCCTCATTTATCAGAGAAGCAGGAAAGCCTCCTAACAGCAGCCCTCTCTTTTCATTAAATCTTAAAAGACCTCTGGAGTTACATAAGGATTTGCCCTGGGAACATGGAGACCTGAGGTGCTCAACACACGCCGGGCTGCCATGCTTGTTGTCCCAGCAGGTATGAGAGGGACCACCAGAGGAGGGAAATGTTAGAGGAGTCGTGGGCGGATGCTTCAGCCTCCAGTGCCTCGGGTGGCTTCAGCAGAGCAGTAAGAACCAAAGCAGGTCTAGTAGTGAGGTGAGGAGTGACGCTGGCTCATTGCTCAAGAACCTGGGGATGCACCGAGTCCAAGGAGTTGCTGTGTTTATATGGACATTAGTATTCTACAAATAATCAGGATAATTGCCCATTCAGAATAACCCACATCACCCAAAGGCCCCCACTAACAACACTGTGTTACCAGACACCACAGGACACCCTCAGAAGACACATGTCCATTCTTTGATGAGTCACAACTGCTTTGGAGACACAAGGGAGACCTAAACAATACTAGGAAGGTGGTCATAATGTTATAACAGTGAGATACTGATGCAGTATGTGTGCCAGCTACCCAGCCTTCAGGCGATGGTTTTCCTACATTCTGTTGACGTATGTTCGAGTTGATAAGAAGTTAGAAATGGTCCTTCCCAGCAGAGCCCTGTCTCTCCAGGCAACCAGAGTCCAGTCACATACGCTCAGCTTGGACTGGATTTATTGGCCACTGTAAATATTTGAACGAGGTCCTCTGGGAGTCGTTGCAGTGACGCCGTATACGCCATGTGCTCTCCGGTGTTTACTTTCCAAACGTCACCACCAGCTCTGGTGCTTCTGGGGAGACATCCAGTGCTGTCAGGGAATGAGGAGCAGTGAGTTGTCTCACATCACGGGCACAAGCTTTATTGTGTTCACTGAACTGAGGTGTCTCTACTCTTCTAAGGGTAGGGTCGCAAGAATCATGCGAGAGTTTTTTGCTTCTCTGGCTTCGGCTTGGAAGCCTTGTCAAGTATTTCCCCTGCTGCTTTTTTATGAGTACAGTGTGTTTTTCGTCACACTAACAGCACGGCTCTAGGAATGTCGGCCAGTTTGACGGGCCATCACTGAAATATGTCAACAGATATTGGATATATGCCATGCAATTTATTACAGGCGTTCATATCCCTGTCAGATGAACATGAATCTATATTTTAATTTATTTTCATATTGGCTGGATGTGTAAAAATGCTAATAAGTTGACTTTGTGTTGCAGTCCTAAATGCATTATGGCCAGTTTGACAGTTATGAGGACACACTCTAGTTTAATGGTGGTATTATGCGGCTTGTGTCCAGTGTGTGTTTAGCAAATGAGGTAGGAACAGATGGAAGTTTTACCTATTTCAAGTGCTATCCAGGAAAACCTACGCCCTACGACTAAACAAGAACTATGAGCATACATTTTGTACACAAGCACCTTAATCTACATACTGACATGGAGGCCAATAAAAGCCACTGGGCCGCTTTGTGACAAATTACAGAGTTGTCTCGGGAGTCACTGTTCTTTCATTTATTTCCCCACACAGCCACAAAATTAGAGCCTAGCTCCCGTATTATCTTCCCGGGAATCTCTCACCAATTGTTGATGACAGCATAATTAAAATACAAGGATCAAAAAAACAGCTTGTGGAGAAACTCGGCGGGCTGCAGCGCAAACAGCAAATTGGACATTTACTTAGGCTTAAAAGTTTGCGAAAACCCTTCGAGCTACCGCATGATGTTCCTGTCAGCTGGCTGGTGTTCTTAATTATCCGTTTAGCAGATGCGTTTTTATTCGGCTCCGTGGTGAAAAAGTCAGCGGTAGAGGCATAGATGGGTGCTGGTGTGTGTGTGTGTGTGTGTGTGCGCTACTGTTCAGCCTCAGAACGCAGATGAGGTGGGTCCTTTCTGAGTGATGCCATTGTTAAGCACATGTCTCAGAGTCTGCCGTGTGCGGTAAAATCTGCGCCGTTATCCGAGATAAACTCCAGCCAAGTCTTTTTGCTTTTGTTGTTGTTGGTTATAGCATCAGAAAGCTGGATATGGATCTGTTATTCTAGCTTGTGTTTAATCTTTTTTATATTTTTGTAAACCATGTTCTTGGATCAGGCATTAAGAACCGACTTGTCTTTCTTCTCTCCGCAGATCCAAAATGATTTTAACTAAATGGCTGCTGGTTGGAGATTTGTGCTGATCCTTCGAAGTGCTCCACGAGTAGATGAACACCAGCAGCCTTTAATCTGGGAAGGATTTCTCTCTGTGCTAAGAGTCTACTAACCGTGCGTAAGGACCACTGGGAGTACAAGAATCAAGTCAAGGACACGTTCACTCCCCCTCAGCCTGCAGGAAGATGGGAGTGAGAAAATAAAGCTCTGCCAAATCAAGAGGAGCTTAATGAATTCCAGGGAATCTTAAAACAAACGGCGTGCGTTTGGTTTGTGTCCGTGTCCAAGAATCAGGCAACCATGTGGACGATAGCTGCGACCGTCCACTGTCTTCTGGCTTGCTGCCTCCAATCAGCGATCGCCACCGAGGAGGACGTCATGCCGCGCATCAGTTTCCCGTACAGTAAGTGAAAATGGTCACACGTCACATTTTTGCGATAACTGTAAACACCTGCCCCGACCCGCGATGTCCGGTCGTAGCTTAGCGCAGCAGCAGGGCACGGCAGATTTGAGAGGTTTTGGATTTCTCTAAAATCTGCAGGTGCAATCATGAATTCTTTTGAAAACGAATATAGGGAATGGATTTGAAATGCAGAGCTCCTCATCCTGAAACAACAATAATTCATAAAAGGTTTATCATTTTTATCTGCACATACAAATCATGCAGATAAAACTAAAACTGAATTAAATCTGGGCAATATCAGTGGGAAAAGGCAACTAGGTACAAGTCATTCTCAGCAAAATGAAGCCAATGCCTGACCCCTGTTGGGTGGCGGATGTGGTGTGCAAAGAATCAAAGTGGAGTTGTCTTAACTTTTGACATAACATTACAAGCCCCAGTTTGATCAAAGCATTATTCGATTTTCTTGTCATAACAGCTGTTTAATACTAGGGCTACATAGCTCTGCACTTCAGTGTCTGCGTCTCGACCTGTGTGTTTACTGATTATTTACTGTACTGAGGGATTTTTTTTTTGTTGTTGTTGTGCAATTGGTTCCCCTAGTCTATTATTATTATGATGTCATGTTGATCCAGTCCTTATTTATGAGCCCTTCAAAACTGAAACATGTCCAATGTGCAGTTTGCTAGCTCGCCACCGCTGAGATATCTGCAACATTTCTAATTTCAGCTGACAAAGTGGTCGGTTAGGAAAAAAAGAAGACCGCTTTCATCATTCCCCATGCAAGGACGCGAGAGAAATGAGAGTAAAAATGTTCTGCTGTTATTATGGATGGTTCGGCAAGCGGCACGGCGGTAACTAAAAGTGTTGTGGCTTTGCAAACTGCCAGTTCCCCATAAAATAAAATCATTTAGGTTATGGTCAGGAAACACAACCGAGACGGTTGCAACAAGTGTGCAGGGAAGCAGCCTTTGCTACTGTGTATTCACAGAGGCTTCTAAGAGACAACAAGTGCCTGCAGACATAAAGGCGCACATGCCAACTTAAAAAGACCCACACTGCCAATACCACATTTCATAAATGCATCCAATTATGAGTTTTGTTCCCTCAGGGCCTCCCTCAAGATGAGATGTCACTCTGCAGGTAACCTACTGCCTCTGCTGTTGTTTTTAACCCTTAGTCGTGAACTGACTATGCAGAGCAAATAAAGTGCGACAGCTTTGGGCCTGGTATCCGTCCCGCTGCACACACGGCTTCATGCCTTCATGAGCACTTGGCTCTTCCTCCCTGTTTGAGTCTGATTGACCTTTTGCTAATGTGCAGCTGAGTGCGACAGTTTATCTTAAAAATATAAACGTAATGTCTCTCCTGGCGAATCTGCTGATTGGATGGAGGACCTCTTTTGCACCTGACTTCATCATCGGATGTAATTACTCCTCACACACTGCAGCCGTCCTTATTATAGCAACCGCGGATTAAGCTTTTGTCATTTAAAAACGCACGGCGCTGTTTTCCAGTATTTGTTCAGCTGACAGCTTTTTGGTAATTGATTGATGCATTATGGGAGCTTATGACAAATGAGGTAGCTGTTTGGAGGTGACTCACAGGGGAAATCGAGTGCTTTTCAGGAAAGCCACTCTAAACACCTACTTTTCAGCGTCCTGTGTTGTAGTTTGTCACTGCAGAAAAGAGCGTAGCTTTTTAAAATAAGCTCCCTGCTTCTTGCAATGCATTTGTGTTATCGCCCAGACAAATACGGCGCTCCAGGAGCCACCAAAGTATGGGTTTATACGAATGTAGGGGTGCGTGTTGGCTCTTGTAAACACTACCTGCCTGAATGTGAAGCCCCGTCCCATGAAAACACATTCTGGCGCATGTTTTCTTCACTCTTCAGCCAACTCGCCGAGGCCTCATCCTGTGATTCACATGCACCACCTCAAATTGGCATCACTCATACCCGAGAACAGCCTTTCACATACTTGAGCCATTTAACTTGTTTCTGAAAGAGCTAAATGGATTAAATTGGCGCGCGGCTGGTTCCCAGCAAGGGAGTATTTTGCAAACCACCGATGTTTCTTTTTCCCCCCTCACTTTGCTTCACTCCACTTGCCATTCATAATCTAAATTTCATGTATTTTGACACGAGCGGTTAGTGATTGAGGTTGTCAGCTGAAGAGCGTAAGTGGTGCTGTGAGACAACATGCTTTTCAGCCCATAATATGGTGTAGAGAATCTTATTTAAATGTCACTGGCACTGATTGTAACCTATTCAGTTAGAGCGGAGCTTTGCATAAACGGGATCTGCAGCATCGCGGACATGCTAAACGCTTCGTATACAAACTCGCCTCGGTTCAACCTGCGGCATTGACGCGCAACATGTAAAGCAGGTCACCTCTGTAAACCTCCATTTTTGGTTTGCATTGTTTGCTAGAAAAAGGGGGACCCGGGCTGTTTTCTCGAGGGGGACCCCTGCCCTCTTCTTAGAACAGCGTCCCCTTTTCTTTTTGTCCTTCCTCCCTCTCCTCTCGCTCCTTCCCTCTCTCCTAATGAGCGGGCTAATCTCTCATGTGTAGTGAGTGGAGGGTTTTTTGTGTGTGTGCGCGGTTGCTGCAGAGAGCTTTTCTGTTTTTCATTATGGCTCTTGCGCAGAGAGGCAGCACAAAAGATCACGGGACTCGAAGCAGTAAGCGTCGTCGGGGCATGCGGCATGTATCGCTGGTAGTTACGAGGAAACTTCTCAGGCAAGATCCCTCCACAGACGCTCTGAGGAGACGGATTATTCCTCTACTTTCATTTATTGTTCACTTGGAAGAAGAAAAAGAAAAACATAAAGATCTGACCGGAGTGCGTGAACTGTATTGAATATCGTGGTATTACTGCTGTGGATCTAGTTCCTCTTAAAGAATTGTGCTTAATTGCTGTCTTGCCAAGACTCAGATGAGATAATTGTTACCACATCTGTCTGTTAAACATAAAGCTGCAGCAGAGGGGAGCACGTGCTGCAGTCGGGATATGTCTGGAAAAAATAGGTTTTTACATTTTGTACTTACATTCTTGAAGTACAATGTCTCCCACAAGTACCTCCCAGCCATTTATTTAATTAATCCCCATGGTTTTTGTCACTGGGGACCTGATAAATCCAACAACTTCTTGTTGCTATCTATATCCTGTCCACTGAAATTTGCAAATTTCCCAAAAGTACTAAAAGGTCTCTTCTTCTTCCTGTTAGTGCATTATTCATGCGGAATTGCACTCGTGTCAAAGTTATTGTCTGCTTTTGTTGTAGTAACAAGCCTACAGCGCCACAAGTAGCATCCAGAGACGGTTTCCATCCATCAGTGTGTATGTGACATATAGTATATTGTGTAAAACAAAGGAAACAGATCAGATCAGCCTTCCACTGCTCGAAGAGAAGCAAATGCCCCTTTAAGCCGACCTGCCGAGCACGCTGTGTATGCTCAGTGTACACAGTGTCCTTTCTGCTTTGCGTTTGGTTTATGTTCGGTGAATATTGTGCGCCTTCTCTCATGCATGCTAATCCACTGACCTTGGCAGCGTGTGGATCGCAGTTCAGAAACAGAAGAGGGGCGGCGAGAGGAGGAGAGGGGGTCAGACTAAATACTCGTGAGGTTTTAGACATGCTCCGGTGGCCACCTAAAGCCCAGCAAGGACACGCCCACTGATCCTGAAAGAAAAACGGTCCACGGCTTCCAGCAGAGGTGGCACTCACAAGTGCCTGCATATAAAACCATAACAGCCGCAACAATGGGGCGTAATTACAGCGCATCTACTCCGTCTGTTTCAGACGTTGTAATGGCTTCATCGCCTTGCACGCTCCAGGGAGTGCTAAGAAAAGTTCAGTCTTCGCCTATTTCGATCAGGAACATTTGATTCGAAGAAAATGGCAAGCGGCGAGAAATAATGGCGTAGCTGGTAATGTAGATGGACAGAGAGGAATGTGAGGTTAAAGAGTGTCATTAGGGGGATTTGTTTTGCTGTGGTGCAGTGTTGATTTTTGAAAACAATAATGCGGTTTGCCTCATCAAACAGTTGCAGAGTTTTAGTTTTACTGGTGTGACACAAAAATGGTTTCTTGTTTTTTTTTGTGACTTCTCTTGACACGCAGAAGCATTCATGTGGTAGCGTTGGATGTACGTACATACTGAACACGTCTGAGACTCAAAACAAGTGCTTTATGTCGCACATTTGTGTCCACACTGCTGTCAAAAAGTTTCGTTTCCACCGCATTCAACATTAATATGTGGAATAAATGCTGTGCTTTTATCACAGGGAATTATATTTTCCTTTAAGAGGAGAATCACACTCTTCATTGATACTCTGCACGCACCCACTCAAACAGTTTTGCTGGTTTAACATACATTACTACTTAAATACATCTGTAGTTTCCATTGTTTGCACTCTCTGTGTATAGTGGTTGAATTGTATACAACTCCAAACTAAACAGACTTCACCCTCTATAAGCAGAGTTGATGTATGACTGAGTGTAGAGTTTTTATGGACTTTGCCAACGTACAGTTGAACACAGTGGCTTTTCTATGACATATTCCCTGCACATGCTAGATTATCTCATGTCCTAAAATAAACTTGCCGTGTTATTTTTCCTTCATTAGCGCATTACACACTGACAGTGTTTTCTTCCATATTTAGCTAGGACGCTCCGCGGTAAGATTTGGAAACCATATGGTCACGTGATCGCACATTTAAAGCGACGCAGACCACAGTAATTTAACTGTCACACTGCATATTTAAAGAAAAATCAAGGCGCTTTCCAGGGCATACTTCAGGGTTTAAGTGAGAGATGAGGCAGAGCTGAAACGGTTAAATTAAAAGTCAGAACTTTCCTGATTCGGTTCCAGTACGCTAATGCGCTCCACATGCCTCTGATTCCTACTAGCGTGTGAAAAGACACAGCGAGGTGTGTGTGTCCACGTGAGATCAGATTATCAGTTTAATTTCTGTTTGTACTGATGAGCCACAACTTCAGGTTGTCATTCTGTTCGATCATGTCAGGGCAGGGTAACACAAATATGGAGACTACTGCAGCTGATCCCGATCTCTTGATGGCGGCACCACTACAGGAAATAAACGTGACCGCAGAATGGAAAGAGTAAAAGCCCACAGCTGTGAGTGCGTTGAAGAGTGTGTGCGTGTGTGCTCGCGTGTCCATTAGCAAAGAGTGTAAACCAATATCCTTGACCACATCTCATCCTCAGTCACTTTGTGGTGGACGAGTGAAGAGCAGGAGACTCGGTCCGACTCCAGGCTGCTCTTCTCATCAAGGGCCTCTCCAGAGATACACGTGGTACATCCACTGTAGAGGGTCGTGTTTGTGTGCCGTGGTAGAACTTTAAAGACCTTCAGCAGTGCATGAGCGGGCAGAGTGAATGCACTCACTAAACTGCTGGCAGCTCCACTGGTGCCCTAAATATCGACATGTGTGCAAACTCAAAAATGGCAGCATAAAAATGTATCGACACGTACTTTAATGGGATTCTAGCTGCAGAAGGATCCATGTGTGAGCATGTCAAAGCCGGCATGATGGATGTTTGCAGCGATGACACATGACTTTCTTTTCCCCTTCTCAGATCCACTTGGCTGTGCTGCAGAGATCATGTAATTCATTAAGCCAGTCTTTCATGGTGTGCATGTGTTTTTAGTCTTGCTAGCGCTGTTCTCTTTGTAGATTCAATATGTCAGTGAATCCACCACTTTGGTTCAGACAGAAATGTCTCACAGTATCATCGTAATCACCATTTAATTTAAGACATTCATGGTCCCCAAGGGGTGGACCTAAATGACTTTCATCATCTATTCCAGGATGAGAATGAAGGTTTTTTTTTTGTTTGGCGATAATAAACTTGAATATACTTGATCAACATAACTGGAAAAATTATTAGTTTTTGTAATTTCGTAATGAGAAGTAAAAATAGAAGTAGTGCAGCGTAGTATAGTGTCTTCGCTGCAGTGTGGTGGTATCCCTACTTCTGTGCTGACTTAAAGTACGAGCATCAGATTTAAGTGGCATCTCCTGTCTTTCACCTTTAAGCCCGGTTTATGCCTCTGCAGAATGTAGACACCGTAGCCTATGCACGTAGCCTACGCCGGTGCGAGCCATTTGTACTTGTGTGTTTGTAAGTTTGGCTCGCTCTGTAAAGATGCCACCCAAACGCTAGTTGTCTTTTTTGCCAGTCGGGTTCATTTCTGTTTCTACTTCCTGCTTCATTTTCAACAATGGCGACTGAAACTTTCGCCGAAGACGAGTTTGTATCTCCAAACCTCCTCTGTTAACCTTTGCTCTATGTGGGGAAGCAGCCAGAAATAGTAAATCGGAAACACGCTACCACCAAGCGGACCAATCACAGCCCTTGTGGTGTACATTTCTGGGGAGATGCACATCGGGCTACAGCATTTACATACAGCGTTTTGGCTATTTTGATACTAGCATGAATGCGTTGATACAAAAAAAATGGATACATTTTGTCTTCAGTCTTGCCATTGGCACATAAATACTGTCTATAGTTCAGGTATAATTTCCTGCATCTAAAAATGTTGCATATCTGCCATTTCTACTCTGAAGCAGACTTTATTTAGCTCCTCCTCAGCATTTATAGAGACTTTACCACTGTTAAACCCTAAAACTACATTTCTTCTTTGCTTCTACTTCAGATACCAGAATCATTTGTCTTTTTCTTTTTTTTTCATGCAGTAACGTTGCATCACCATGTCAGCACTGCTGCATCTTTTTTAACACGGTGCGACTTTCAACCTACCACCCAGTCTTACAACAAATGCACATTTCATTCTGATGCTAGCAGACAAACACTACAGGGGCTGCTTTCACGGAGCAGGGCATGAACCACATTTCAGTGACATACATGTTAAATTATGTGGCGTTGCTCACCGCTACAGAGGAGAGACGGATGGAGAAAGAGAGGCTGAAGGGGCACCGCACACGACAAGCACAGACACGTCTGTTTTGAATAGTGAGTGAGGACATTATACCGACTATATGTCACTCTTCCTGTTGGTTTCAGGGTCTGTTTGAATAACTCGTTCAGGCACCACACAGAGCCTCTCTCTGTCTCACCGAGCTTACATCCAGGGTTTTGTAAGCTTTCAGCTGTGATGGAGCTCTGCGCTTCCATCGCTTTGCTGCTTTGAGTGTTGGGTGGGTGCATGCCAATCCCGAGTGCATCAGGATGACACCTGAGAGCTTTTAATTACAGAGCAGAGCGCCGCGTCTGTGTCAGCCCCTTGTTCTCTGCTTTTAAAGGCATGCTGTGTTTTATGCACTGACCTCATCCCTGTCACACGTGTGTTGTAGACGCGTTTTGTTCAGAGAGGGACGGAGTCATCAGACAACATTTCCAGCCGCCAGTCTGTCATTTCCTGGTCGTATGTTGTTGCACTGATGTTTTTCTGTACCTGTAACCGTGTGGCGCCATTAACACTATTTTTGATGCATAATCCTCACGTGGACTTGCGCACTGTCAGGCAGAATGGAAAAAAACACATGAAACCGCAGCGAAGCAGTGACTACAAACGACACTTGTGGGCGTGATAACCTTGCTTTACACCTTGCTTCTCTGTGTCGCCAGCTTCATTTCCCAAACGCTAAAGTGAGTTTCGCTGTGCCCTGAGTTTTCCTTTTGTCTCAGTGAAGATGGACAATAACAAATGATAAATAAATTCATTTAAGTAGAACATTAAACACTTCAGCGGTGCTCAAAGCTCCTCTAACCAACGTGCCTCCTCACCAGATGTTCGTATCCTCCGACAAACCTTTCAGACAAGCAGCGTTTCTTTGGTGATCTACTGCGGCAGCACACAACCTGTCTGCCCTCAGTAGCCAGAAATGAAACAACCCTCACTTCGCCTAAACATCGGGAGGAGCAGATGACCTTGCAGTGACTCCTGTCGGATTCTGTCAGCTCCGCCGCAGCTATCAAGCTCTTTGTCAAATCGTGTCAAACGGAGAGCCTTGAAGCTGTGCACAGTTGTTGGATGGTAAAGGGCAGAGATAGTGTTTTTTTTTGTTTTTTTTCTACAATTGTGTCTTGCATGCCAGATAAGCTGAGCCCAGTGTGAGATTAATATCAGCTGAGCTGCACTCTCCTCTCCATTTTGGTGTTCTCAGCCCCGCTGCAAGCGAACCCCTTTGTCCCCGTTGCCCCCTTGCCTTGTGACTTGGCTCACGCTGCTGTAGTAAATCTGGGCCATGTTTACACTCAGGGCTTTTAGGCGTACACCTACCAAGCAGCCAATCAGTCACCCCACCCGTGATGTGCTATTAAACCTTGGAGGGGGGAAGAAAAAGGGCTGATCCTGCTCCATTTTCTCTGAAATATGATGCCTGCCAAAATGCTGGCTTGAATTTGTGTTTCTCAGCAGCATCAAGCCTGCAATCACGTGATGATGTCTTAGTCACCTCAGCGGTGAGTAAGCTGAACACCCTCAACCTAGATGTGAATGAAAGGATTCAAAGGCATTTAGGTCTTAATTAATCTTAATGTGCTATTTTGGCAGTCTGGGCTCTCAGCTCTGTTACACGAAGAGAAAATATTATAGAAAACTGAAAATGGGAACAGATTAATTTGGGAATAAATACAGTGTATGTATAAAACGCTAATATTAATGCATCTGAGGCACCATTTTCTTTCTGCACACTGAAATACATTCATTCTTATGTGTCTTCTGTTTCTGTTCACTTTCTATTTGGAAGTTAGATGAGAAGACTGATACCACTTTAATGTATGCACTGTAAATACGCTGCAGGTTTGTTTGCATGGAGACAGGAAACCGGAGGACACAGCTAGCCCAGCTTCATCCTGTGGTGACAAAATTTGCCTACCTGCACCCTGCAATAGACTTGCAGGTTCGTGGTTGAAATGGGGTTAATGTGCATCACTAATTCTTCACCCTTTCCTGTAAAAACATCTGGCATCCGCTCAGACAAACACCTGTTAATTCTGCACTTATAGAAATACTCATATTAGAACGGGTTACACTCATACACGCATCAATCGGCAGGAAATATTTTGTGATGTTAATAAGATAAAAATGACTTCGACGGTGAATTAATACTCGCAGAAGAGGAGACATGAGACGCACAGAGGGGAAAAATCTCTGCTTTCATTCAAGACGTTTGTAGCTGTTCATTGTGTGTCCTCAGAATTACTCCGACTCTCTCGCCATGAAGCAAACAGTTCTGTGATCACAAAGCATCTGCTCTCTGAAATCCTCTGTGATCTCATTTGTTTCTGCCATCTTTAGCTCCACCGATTAAAAAGAAAATAACAAAGAATGAATACAGTGAATTCTCCTGCCAGAGTTGAGTTTCGCGTAATTAATTGCTGAGAGATTGTTGCGTCTCAGTGGGGACGAGACATTCAGCTCTTGAATGTTGCTAGTACTGCATGCAGACCCTGCTCTTTCAGCTCTGAAGCGTCCTCGGATGATACGTCTTTTGAACTCGTCCACTGCACTCCCCATAGCCGTGGAGAATTTAGGCAAAATGCACTCAGTTTGACTTCCAGGCTGAAATTCAAAAGGCCCGTGGTGCTGGCTAATTCGGCATGTTAGCACCGACAATAAAGGAGCCGTATTGATGGTAGGTGCGATGTGATGAGCGCTGGCGGAGGTAGAGGGCCTGACTTGGTGACAGCCAGCTGATTAAACAGGCGGGTGATGAATGAATCTGGAGCCTGGCTGTGAAATGGCCTGCAGTTGCCGCCGCCGTCTGAGGATGCCCCGCATTCTGCTGCAAGCGCGTCGAGACGCACAAATGATCGGCTGAATTAGAGAGCGCAGAAATCCTCCTGAAGAACCAGCCTCTGTCGATGGAATAAAGAGAGAAAGGCGTGGTATTCAGTTTGCAGCTTGACACAGACATGAAGCTTGAGCTTGTAACTTCTTGACCTTCCGCTCTTATCAGAAATCCATCTTGGAGTGCTTTGAAAATAACATTTTTTCCTCTCGGTCTGCATGTTTCTTCATAGGTCAACGGCTCAATCCAATCTTCCTGGTTACCACAACTCCCCTCTCAGTACCCTGACCCCCCCATACACCCCCACTAAGTATCCTCTGCCTGCTCTCCGAGTAAAACTTTCATGAGTTTGCTCTCCCCTGCTCGTTATTCTTTTGTCTGTCTGAGACATTGTCACTCTGATTTATGTCAGAGACTTTTAATTTGCTGAGGAAAGGCTGTTTTTCGTTTTTAGTGAATGTCCAAGACCCAGGGGAGACTATCAGGCAATGATATGTCCCCCTGTTGAGACTTGAGATGACAGTCCTTTGTCTGCCAACTGCGGGGTCCACTGGGACTGAGAATACTCTTTTTTTTTTATGAGCATTTGAGGAAAATTTAACTGACTCAATTTACCTTTAAATAAAACTGCTTTTTCCAGTACACAGTTTCCTTTTTCATAGGGAAACTTTTTTCCTGACCTGAATGACCTATGGACGACTATTGGAAGTCGTTTCTTTTCAAACGTTCTATCCCCTCCCCTGATTTTAATGACAGGCCCGTCTCTTCATTGACTCCAGATGTCACAGCGTTTTAAACAGAGCGAGCGCTGTTGATGTGGAAGGGCCTAGGATTTGATTTTGGACAAGATGTGGCTTGTGCAGCTGGCTTTCAGTCCCATAAGGGGAGGACGATCATCTGCCAAAGTGCCTTGAGTGTTAGATGAACCATTTGTTTGTGAGCACATTGAAAAGTTTAAGTCACGGGTTGTAAACATTTATTGCTCTTTACTGGTTCCATTTGCATTACGGTCCAACGCACCACCTGGAGCGTTGAAGGTGTCTTTTTTTTTTTTTTTTTTTTTTCACTGTCACAAGTGTCTAAATTTGAATTCAGTTAGCTGGTTTTACACGGGGACGAGGCAGTAAACGGTTTAACTGCGGCAAATATTAGTGTTTACAACTGCGGATCCGAGCCAGTAATCTTATTTGGACAAGCAAATGGAGTCCGTGACCCCCGGTGTTTTGGCTTAGGAGGGACATGGAGTGAGTTTTAATATGTTTGGAGCGGGAGGCTGGAGATAAACATTTACAAAGATGGTCAAAAATCTGCAATGAGCAAGAAGTATGTAAGCTGCGGAGGATCAGATATCATACTCCACGTCTTTGTAATAGATATAAGTTGATAACATTCACGCGAACAAATACGCTGTTGTTTATCAAACCGTTTTACAGAGCTTCTGGCGGCCTGTGTTGGCTTTCTGGGGCGTTTATCATACGCTTGGTAAAACTGTAAGGCGACCACTTGTCAAGGCTGTTGCTGCTTTTAAAGAAACTTGCTCCAAAAAATCAATCCACTCCTTTTCAAATTGCCCCTCTCGCAGCAGAAAGCGGTAACAAGCAGCTCCCGATGTCACTATACAGGACACGGAGCTGTTTGTGATGCTAGGGGATGTGCTATGAAAGGAGCAATGTGTACGTCAAATCTGCACTTCATCACAAGAACTATTAGGAGCTGCAGGAAAGGGAGCGATGGGGGGAAAAGTAACTCGCTTGACTTATGGCCCACTACTAAAGACATCTATTTGGAGAGGCAGCAGAATGAAAGAGATTTAGATTAGTGTCGAGAAGGGGAGGCTTTCACCCTGCTGCCAGCACCAGAGTAGAGCAAAGAAAGAAAGAGTCGGCCAGCACAGGAAAGTGTCTCATTGGCAAACGTATGACATGTCCCCGTGAAAGCTACAGTACCTGCCGCTGTCGCTGTCGTGATAAAAGACAGAACAAACTTGATGAGAGTTTTCAACTTTGTACCATAAATCGATTTTACTGAAGCTCACTGCGTTTCCACTTGTTTCCTGCTTGATTTGTGCCTCTCAGCGAGGCCTTGAGAGATTCTCTTATTTTCTTGGATTGCTTAAAACGGTAAAGCAAGATTTCCGGTGATTTAAGGAGCTATTGCTTCTTAAATCCCTGCTGATCTTACTTTGGGCTTTGGATTCCCAACACCTGCACAAAGCAGTGGTGTTCCATTTCTGATCATTTCTGGTGGTCAGTGGTAAATTTTAGCATCGAGCACATGCACTTAAAACTGAGCACATTTTACGCGTGTCCCCGTGATTTGAGCATCACAGGATGTTCCGTGCCGATCTGATCCCCTCGGTTCTGTCCTGTGATAATAATCTGCTGCATGTGTTGTTTCCAGATGCAAAGGAGAGATCGGCCAAGAGATTCTCGGTGGACGGCGTTTTCAATTACACCTCCCTGCTGCTCAGCCAGGAGGACGACATGCTGTACGTCGGAGCCAGGGAGGCACTGTTTGCCCTGAGCCTTTCGGACATCAGCAAGGCCAAGCTCCAGAAGAACGTGAGTATGACAAAAAGCCAAACGGATTAACTGTTTAGAGTCGAAATGCAGGTTTATAGCCAGAACAGATGCTCAGAATTAGTCCAGGGCATGGTTCAGAAATATCACCGTCCCCCTGTATTTCACATGACTTATTCTTCGGTTCCTTTCTCATCTCCAGCTTACGTGGGGCACTCCTGCTGGAAAAAGAGAGGAGTGCAGTTTCAAAGGGAAGAACCTGAAGGTGAGAGGCATTTCGTCACAGCTCCAACAGAACACCAAAAAAATGTTGCGAGACAACAAAACGCGCATGGGCGCCTGCGTCGACAAACACCACTTACGAATAGATTCATCAAGTGTGCGGGCTCCGCCGGGGCATTTGACTTTCTTCTATTCTGCCTGTCTGTTACCTCGTTGTCATGCCAGCGCTTGTATCCCTAGGCGACAAGCCTCGGTAATCTGTGTAGTGCAGTGTACAACTGTGGTCTGTGTATTACAGAAAGCTCACCAGGCAACTGCTGTGTGATGCTGGGAGGTTTTCCCAACAGTGCTTGAGGAATATTTTTCTAACGGTTACTACTGGAACTGTTTCTGAAGCATTTACTTGTGATTATTTTGGGCAGATACTTAAAGAGGCTCTCAAGGAAATCATGTTCAAGTTCTAAGAATTTCTTGTGACTGTGTGGACCTGACTCTCTCTTCGTTTGTCCCCATACAGACTGATTGCTTCAACTACATCAAAATTCTTCTGCGGCTCAATAGCACCCATCTCTATGTGTGTGGCACCTATGCCTTCAGTCCAGTCTGCGCCTACATAGTGAGTAATAACCTCTCAGTCTACCCGTTGTTTGCCTGCAAGAGCTGATTTCTCTCCCTTCTCACTAGAACAGGTTTGAATTTTGATTTTGGGTGCTCTTCAGAAATCCAGCTCTTTTTATCCTCCATGTCGGCGTCAGATCTGTTGTTATCCAAGCGTAACCAAATCCTGCTGAAGCACTTTAGCCAGACGAGTCAACAGGGGGTACACAAACTGTGTGGCTTCCAGAGAGAGGGAAGCGGCAGATATGTTTATCTAGCAGAGAAGTACATCTGGAGTGATGGTAACCGGCAGCAGGATGACATTGATTTTAGTGATAGGGGGGCAATCGAGCCTGGCGACAGCTCAGCTCTTAAAGGGGGGCATTAAACTCTCCCGTTTGACGTCAGAGTGAAAGAAAAACACGCATCGTCTCAGACTGAAGATGACTTGGCAGGACGTTAGGTCCTGAACTGAGATTCCATGCAAGTCCGAGCCTTGTTTGTCCACGGCTTTACGTGTGCATGTGTCACCCAGAGCAGTCCTAGAGACCACGCGAGTAATATTAACACTCGTAAACATTTTATTTTTCTAGCACTTCTCAAAACACAGTCACGGAGGATTTTTACGGACAATGTAACAGGACACTAAAGCCAAGAGGATACACTAACAATCAAATGACAGACACCAGTTTAAACAAGCGCCGAGTAAAACAACATCCCATTATGAGACATGGGAAGATTTCACAAGCCGCTGAGATTTCACAAGCGCACGGTCCTGTTTTATTTAGTCATTAGCAAACGGAAACAAGTTATAACTATTACTGGAAGATATCCACTTGATTTGTCATACTCCACTGACGGTGAATATTATTTTTATTCGGACTTTGGAAGCCGAGGATTTATTTCCCAATCACTTGGAAGAAGAAGGGAGCTCAGAGCAGCCGGTATGGACGGAAGAAACAATTACAGCGTCCAGTATAGTTTACCTCAGGGTGTGAAGAAGTATGGATATATTACATGGTTAGTTAAAAAAAAAAATCAAGAATTAATAGACAATTTATTTGAAAAATTAGATCTGCTGTCTCCAAGTACCTTTGACTTTCTGTGAAGTACTTTGAGGTGCTCTATATATTTCATACCCGACAAATCCCATAAAAAGACCGAAACCGTTCGCAGCTATGTATGAGACATTCTGTTTGCATAAATCTTTATAATGTGTAAAATAATTACCGTAGCATTAAGCTGTAGCTTTTAGCATGGCAAAATATTCAATAGTCACACAGTCAAAATGCGACATAAGTAGGGTTCAAGATGCATTTTAGAGACTTATTTTGAGCAAGGATTCAGTACAACGTTCAATACAAATTAGCATTAGCAACATTTATATCAACAGGTTGTCTTATTTGAGATAGACTCAGATTAGAGTTCATCACTTGTGTTAAATGTGTGTAATGATACTGGGATGGGGTTTTTTTACAGCTCAGTGAAAATAAAGTGCATCAGATTTAGGCTACATTGTTAAAGGAACAAATTTATTGTTGTTATAATGTCATAATGCCAGTACACTGTGTGTATTGTATTGGAGAGACTGAGCTGGAGGTTGCTGAGCTCACTCTCTTACTATAAGTAGAATTTAATTGGACTGTGCCTGAGGGACGTTTGCTGTTTGCGTCTGCTGTGTCTAGAACACGTCAACGTTCACGCTGGAAAGAGATGAAGTGGGCGAAGTCGTGATGGAAGACGGGCGCAGCCGCTGTCCCTTTAATCCGGAGTACAAATCCACTGCCATCATCGTTGGTATGTAGCAATGCACGGCTCTAATCCACACAAACAAACACACACAAACACACACACACCTGTTGAGGAAGGCTCTGGAAACAGGTCCAGCTGTTTGTGAAGCCACTTTGATGTTAGTTCCGTCTTTGATTCAGTAATGAGCCGTGATGTGCCCGCTAATGCGGTTTGTCTGCATCAGACTGTCTGATAAATAACCGGACATCAACACACCCTGTGTGTGTGTGTGTGTGTGTGTGTTCTTGAACAAGCAATTAGTAAATAATTGAGCTGGATATGAGCGGGAGGAGTGATTTGTCTAATCCCTCACACACTGTTTTGCTATGGTGCTAACACTTGACTTTATTGCTGACTTCATCTCCAGCTCATAATGTCTTTGTCATTGTGTTTTGTTCAGGCTTTGTTTTTTTCTCTTTGTTGTCTTCCAGATGGTGAGTTGTATACTGGTACTGTCAGTAACTTCCAGGGGAATGAACCAGTCATCTACAAGAGTTTGGGTCAGGGAACTGCTCTGAAGACAGAAAACTCTTTAAAATGGCTGCAAGGTAAATTTACCCATTAAATAGCCAACTGATTTTTTTTTTTTTTTTCCAGCTTTCCACACATCTTCCATTATGTACCAAGCAGAGCAGATACGCTCAGAAAAGTAGCGATCATTAGCGGGGCGCATTCAGACTAATGCATGCAGGCGGAGAGCAAAGACAAACCCTGGTAGATTGCGTGAGCTCGGTGCTATCAGCCACCGCACATGTACATCAAAACCAGCCCCAGCCGGCTGCCACTGTTTCTGCCAGAGTAGGCTGCACTTTGCGCACAATTAAGACCTCTCTTGTCTTTTGATCTCCATGTAATTCATGCAGAGTGCTCCTGATGAGACATCTGAGTATAGTTATACAGAAAATCCTGTTTCCTCTAGCCATTGCAGGATCCTATGAAACAGTTCTCTGGCGTATTATTTCCGAATTTATGATGATACAAAAGTGATGATCGGGCTGGGGGGGAAAATAGTTCCTGTGTGTAGTGTTCAAGGTGTAACGTATCTCTCTGACCACATGTTTGCTTTGTGTTCTCCTGTTTTTGACAGACCCGGTGTTCGTCGGGTCGGCTTACATCGAGGAGAGTCAGCCAATAGGAAACCCTGTGGGTGACGACGACAAGATTTACTTCTTCTTCAGCGAGGCGGGAAAAGAATTCGACTTCTTTGACAACACTATTGTGTCGAGGATTGCTCGCGTGTGTAAGGTAAGGCACGCCGGGTTAGGATGAGGTGATCACACAAGATGGTCATGGAAAAGAAAGAGGCGCAGCATGGCTCAAACTTCCTGTCCTTAAGCCTGATACAATTACCTCAGAACAAGACGGGACGCTCCCATGTCACAGCACGTTCAGCTGTATTTAACTGTACATCATCGTCTGTGTGGACGCCATAGAAATTTGTCACTGGTGCCTTAATGCCTTCTCTATATAACTGTACAAACATGTTTTCAGAAGATTTGCTTTCCCCCTCGCCTGAATCATCGCCTCCTCCCTCCGTCCCTCCCTCCCTCTCTGACTGCCTCTGCAATGTCATATCCCCCTCTCCTTCCATCTCCCTCACAATGTCAGCTGCACTCGTCCATCCCTTCAGCTCCTTGCCTTTCTCCACCAGCCCTTTGAGCTTTGCAGGCATTATTAGTATTCAAGAGTGCTTCGCAGCAATATGAAATGCTCTTTTTTTTCCTCCCCACTCTACTGTATGGCCTGCTTTAGTTGCGGGCAAAGCGTGCAAACAGTAGGTACTGCAGACTTCACTCGGATCATTTAAACAGCCTACGTCATTCCTCCTCCTCCTCCTCCTCCACCTGAAGAGTTTAGTTTGGTCAATCAACCTGGATAATCAGCCACTGACTTTATCCCTTTTCACCTGTCATCTGATCAATTAAAAGGCTATGAAGCTGCCTGATATACATGCGCTCAGCATCCCTCCCTGACTGATGCCTCTTGTTCATGGAGGCAGTAATGTGCGTAATCGTGGGGACAGCATGTAATCTTAAGTGACAGCCTAATGACTTAGTCCTGCTAGGCTCTGGCACTCGGTGCTGCGACACCTCTCCCAGTCGGCAGAGCACCTCCTGGGTTCTATATATGGAAATCATTGACAGAAAGGCCCCCAGACTGTGGCAAGTTGCTGCAGATGAACTGTGCAATAGAGACAGAAGAATGGCTTTCTCTGCTCTATAAAGCTCCTTTATTTCACTGGAATGCTGCAGCTCTCTTATTCCTGGCTGACGTCTTTTCAGATGCTGTTCTACAGCAGTACAGTGGTGGTGCATGTGGCTTATTCTCTGATTTACTGGGTAAATGCTTAAGTGACATTAACAAATAACAATGAGTCACAAGAATTCCACTTACTGCCCAGCTTCTGTTAAAAGGAAATTCTTTTGTAGTTATTTTTGTGCAAATTATTGTCTTGCAAATGTCACTCTCGTTCCATAAAGGCCCTTGTGCGTTGGCCCCCATCAGTTTGTTGCGAGCGAGCAGCTGGTGCAGCAAGATCTGAGGCTGGTCTCATGCAGATAGACATTGACTGTGGCTTAGATCTAGCTGATGGGGAAAATGCAAGTAGACGTCTGCAATTATCTGTTGCGCAAAGCTGTCTGATTCTGCAAAGTCTTGTTAAGTTAAGACAGACAATTCGGGCTCTCACTCATATAAAACATTTGCCTCCTGCAACATACGGACGAGTTTCACAGAGGATGGCAGCGGTACGAAAATGAGCCGTCGTGCATTCCTATAGATCACCATGGAAACATTGCTTTTACTTCAGAGTTGGTGCTGGTTGTTGCCTGTTTTAAGCTTAAAGCTTAAATCAGTTTATTTTTTCTCATCAGATCAGAGGTTTTCAAAGTCTGACAGTTTGGCCCAGCTCAGACTAAATAAACAGGAAATACTGTACAGTGTTGCCATGGATTCAATTAATTTATGGTCTGCTCTACTAAAATAGCATAAAAATGTATGTGAAATATATTTGTTTACATCTTGGCAAAAATCACAGTAGCTATCAGTAGCTTGTATTTGCAATATATCCATGGATGTAGAGTTATTGCTGGATTACTTGTTCAAGAAAACTGATTCTAGTTAGCATGGTCGCCTCACAGCAAGACGTTTAAACCCATCGACAGGCTGGGACCTTTCGTTGCGGAGTTTGCATGATCTCCCTCTACCGGCGTTGGGTTTCTCCGAGTGCTCTGGTCTTCCCACCATCCAAAGACATGCTTCTTAGTTGTGTCAGGCTGCATCCTATTGGGGATAGCTGCTGCCATCAAGGAGTGTCATTGCTATGGGGTGGTGGTGCCTGGTCTGGTCTAGGCGGGTGGTACATGTCTAAGTAACATCCACATGTATGACAGGTCCAAACGTTTCCCAGCCAAACATTGAATTGTCACAAGCTGGTCAATGTTAATTACTGCCGATCAGTGTAAAAATGTGTGAGCCATGTCTATAAGAAGTAGTGATTTTTGTACGCACACAGCTTAATTGCATCCATGAGCTGTGACTAACTAGTAGTTTCTCCTTTGTGCCCCACCTTCAACCCTCCTTCAGCCCCAGGGTGAAGAGCACCTCACAATTCGAAAACCTCGGATTTAAACCAATCCAAGAGCAAGAATAAAGCCGGCTTAACACTACAAACCAATTTAAAATGTCTGAGAGAAAAGCGCTCCTGAATGGCCGCAGGCTTGCTTCACCTTTTATTATTCACCTTTTTTTTTTCTCAGACTAGTTTATCACACGTGAACACACGCCCTGTGTAGTCCCTCAGCGAGCAGAAAGTGCTGAACTCAGGTTAGGTCAAACCAAGGTATGAAGACCCCTCCCTGGTAGCAGTCTCTAACACACTCGTGTGAAATGACAGGAAGCACTCACTGCTTTTTCTCTCAGTGTGCCAAGCCAACTCCAGATATCCTGGTATGTGGTTTTATTTAACATCTGAATCGTGTTACTCTTTCTTGGCCAACACTTAGAGGGCATGCTTCTTGTCCGATAAGATAAATGAGAGTAAAAGTCTCTATTATTTATTTATTTTTTTATACTACTGTTGTACTTTGGTTTGCCAAGTAATTCTGCTTCCAAGTTGCTTTTTCTCCCCCTCCTTCCCATCTGTCCCCCTCCCTTAGTCCACTCCCTCTTTCTTTTGTTTATTCAGGTGTGCACACTGAAGGACTGTGAAAAGCAGGCAGATCATGAACACTGTGTGGCACCATTAGCCTTAGCCGACGTTCCCCCGAATCCTCAGGTTGATAAAGAATCCTAAGTGTCATAAAATACACAAGAGCTGGCAAATGCAGCGCAGGGAAAGAAGTGCGTACATTCATGGCGGGCAGCTATCAGAGGGAAGTGGTCGATGCGATCCCGAATACAAGCTGCGCAGTGGAGCACAGCAACAGCGGCCGTGGACAGCTGAGAGAGCAGGAATGTGGTCTCCTCATTATGTGCGCAGGCTACTACCACAGCCTAGTAATTGGCTCCCGGGCCCTGCTACAGTCCCACAAGGGTTCACCTCGCTGTTGAGCAAGATGATTGTTTGTGTGTGACGGCACACCGAGGAGGAAACCGAGGTAGTTACAGTTTTGCACTTTATTATCTCCTCAAGGGTGATTCGCTGGCCGCGTTGTTGTGCAGGAGTTGTTCTGGGTTTTCGGGGCCGTGCTGATGGTGCTGAGAGTTTGGATCCGAGGCAGGAAGGCCGCCTTGAGATTGGGCGAGGCCACTTGTTTTGGTCCTGCTCTTCCTCCTCTTCCTCCTCCTCCTGTGTTTTCCAGGTTGGGAGGAGGTTTTTTTGGTGTGTGTTTACAAGCTCTTTGATAATTGGCAGTCCTAGCAAAGCCGTCTGATAACTGTTTATGTGAATACCTCGCGACAGCTTGAAAGAAGAGTGAATGCCTCCTCTGTGTGCTGGAGCAGAAGTGAGGCGTGGACCGCTGATCTCGGTTTCAAAGCTGTAATTAATATCTAACCATTGTTTGTTTTCCATTTCACCATCTCGTCTCCTTCAAAGAGCAGCCGATCTTTTACTCTGTGGCATTTCTAATATGGAGAGGGTTTTTTTTTTTTCTCTACCGGATTTTATGGCTGAAATATCCTTTGTAATTCACTATAAATGAATCACACATATGCAGCACCGCAGTAAAATATTTCAGCACATGGAAACATGAGGACATCGAAGTCCTGGTTGTGATTACTGTATTTGTCCAGCTCATTTCCTTTAAAAAAAAAAAAAAAAAACTGGGGGTAGTCACATTAACCACTTCTCTCGTCCCTAATTTGATCTCAACAGCACCCTCTAAAGCAAAAGGGAGGGACTGCAGCTGTGATAAAATACAAGTGCTGCCGGTCATTTACCAGCTTGTAAACTTCAGCGTGTTTAAAGTTCCAGGTGTTTTGCTTTTTGTTACTTCTGGTGAATTTTTGACCTTTGGATGTCGTATCAAGTCTAACTCAAGGAGGTTGTTTCACATTTATACTCTGAAGCCTGTGTTCACTCCGTGTATGGTCATCATTTTTATCTCCTGACTTTGGTCCAGTAGAAACTTTAACCTTCGTGTGTAGGAGGAATCATGTGCTTAAAATGCTGGATAATTTCAGACATTTTAAATGTTGAATGCAAATGTTCTGTGTGAATAGCCATGTATGGATACATTCTGATACAACAGCCCTACGCTAACTTTTATGATTTATCATTTTAGTCAGCGTGCTAGGGTAGGGCAGTTTAAAAGCACTGCAAACTGATTGTACACCGGAATCAACACCTTTCTGATGCCGCTTCAAACTGAACATTATAGAGGCCACGAAGGAGGATTTAGTGCAGGACTGTTGTATTAGAATGATTTTTTTTAATGTTTCGTGACAGAGTGGGGCTCTGAGAGGCCTAACCTTCTCAACACCTGTTTCCAGAGCTGACTCAGAGGCCACAACATCCTCCCTTCCAGCCTCAGCCACAAGCTCCCCAGCTGAGAATAGATTTTTAGTCATAGTTAAGACTAACTTCCAACTTCAGCCACTGCTCATCCGCCACAGCCTCACCTCCTTGTCAGAGACACTCCTTTGTTTTGACTTCAGCATTTTCCCACTCTGCTCCCCCCTCTTGCTCTTAGTGTATCGCTGGTTCATCATCATCGCGTGTAGTTTCCAGTGCTGCCAAGTTATTAACGGAGCATAAAACCTGTCCTGTCAAATGTTTTATAACATACTGAATGTCTTCTCAGGGTGATAAGGGAGGCGAGCGGGTGCTGCAGAAGAAATGGACCACCTTCCTGAAAGCCCAACTTCTGTGTTCCCTCCCTGACGACGGCTTCCCCTTCAACATCATCCAGGACATGTTCGTCCTCAAACCCATGGGAGACAGCTGGGAGAGCACTGTCTTCTACGGAGTCTTCACTTCTCAGTGGTAAGACGCGAATACAGGGAATAGTTCAGACCGCACGCGTGTGTGTGTCTGAGTGTGTGTGTGTGTGTCAGCGGCGTAAATCACATTATGTGTGATTTATGTGGCTGTTACAGCTGATGTTTAAAAACACAAACACATGAATCTACGCAGCTCACACACTCCACCTAGAGACTGTTCCGCACTCGGACTTGGCGAGTTGCCTCTTTTTACTTGGCTCCTCTGAATTTAGAGCAGCTGTAATGAGCTTAAACACTAACGCGAGCTCATGCAACCCCAGTGTCTAATTAATGTATCAACAAAATAAAGGTTTTAATATGGAAATCGTTCAAGCGCCCACTCTGCAACTGTTCTCTGTCAAGAAGCTGCTGCTCCAGTTTCCTGAATGGAAACTGGGTACAAATGACAAAATAAGAACAGTATATGGTGACATTCTCTTAGACAGCTTTCAGTTGAATAGGTTACAAAGTGTTTCAATAAGAAGAAACGTATAAATAAGAAAACTGAAGAGAGAGAGCAATATCCCACAGATTCGCCGAAGCTTCATATACTCAAGTAATAGCCAAAAAATAGCATATATCTCTGTCTGTTCACAGGTATAAAGGTGCATCAGGCAGCTCAGCGGTGTGCGCCTTCACCATGGCTCAGGTTGAAAGAGCCTTCAGCGGCCGGTATCGAGAGGTCAACAGGGAGACCCAGCAGTGGTACACCTACAACCACCCTGTACCAGAACCACGGCCCGGGGCGGTGAGTGGAGAAAAACAATATCCTGTGACAAACCACACAATTCAGTGCAACAGCTCGTACTATCCCACATATCCGCTTTGTTGTCACATGTAGAAAAACTGCAAACTAAGAAAAATAAGCCCATCTGTAGGTTTATTCTGGGCCAGGTGAGCTTGACCGGAAGCAGATGTTCTCCATTTATTTTCTTTGCACGTTAAAAGACAGCATCTGAAATTACTGATTAAAACTTCCTGTTTCAGCTAGCAAAGTAGTTTCATGCTAGCTATTGCCTGAATATGTCTTTCTAGATCTCGGGGTCATAGTGCTGCACACAGGTCGATGCTGTATTTGTTCTATATTTAATGTGTACTACTTGAAGAAGCAGAGGTTCATTTTTTATTTTAAAATGACTTTCCACCAGTGCGTGACCAACCACGCCAGGCAAATGGGCATCCAGTCGTCCTTGCACATGCCTGATAAAGTACTGAACTTCGTCAAGGACCATTTCCTGATGGACAGCGTGATCCGCAGCTCCCCCCTGCTGCTCAAACGCAGCGTGCGCTATACACAGATCGCTGTGCACAAGATCCAGGGCATGGAGAGGGCTTACGATGTGCTCTTCATTGGAACAGGTGCTACTCACTACACAACAACATCAGATCATTTCTGCTGCTCAAATTACGTAAGAATTTTCACTGCGGACAGCATAACTCACTCCCACTTGTTTCTCTGTTTCTGCCAGATGATGGAAAGCTCCATAAGGCCATCAATGCCAATGATAAGATGCACATCATAGAGGAGATGATTCTGTTTAAGGAGCCTCAGCCTGTGCAGCACATCGAACTCGATCCTCAGAGGGTAAATCACAACTCGATTATCACGTCGTTAATAATATTTAATACAGAAACAAATTAAAAGGCGTTTGTTGCAGCTTAATAGTCCTGTAATGGTTATTTGTCGTACTGTTTTGCATCAGTTTCTATTTAATGTTTTGTCATTCATTTAAAAACTAATAAAAATGTGGAAGAGCCAGCTTCACCACAGCGCAAACTGGATTTCTTTCTGCAGGGGCCATTCCATTGAGTTTCCCTGTAAGTTATAGCACCGCGAGGAACAGAGTTTACGATCCTCACTGGCTTTTTACCCGGGGCTAAATTTCATTACCTTTTCTCTCTTTATTACATAATGGCCGCTCCGTGGGCCAAAGCAGCCAAACTGCAATCTTATCAGAGATTACGTAATTCTAATAAAGTCTGAGATGGTTTTGTGAGTTTATTCTTAGCTCCAAATAGGGATATGAGAGACTAAGGCAGCAGCCACATGATGAATACTGGCAGATATGCTGCTCTAAGAATAGTCTGTATATTTGGGAACAAGGTTTTACTCTGTGCATCCGTGTGATGTTACACACTTGTAAATATGAAAGAGAGTGTTCAAAAAAAGAGGAACGTATAAAAGAGCAAAATACTTACAAACACACAAATTGTGCATGTGCCTTCAAACACATGTTTGGATTACCCTCTGGGCATGGAGAAAGAAAACAGCTGGTCAGAGCTGTACTCTTCTGTTTAGATTAAGTAATTGCTTTAGCATGGTTGCTCCTTTTGAAATCCGAAATCTGTAACCAAAAGCAGACGGCCTGTTCTGCCCTGGATTCACCTTGCGCATGACACTCACACATGTTTTCCTTCTCTGCAGGGTTTGTTGTTCGTGTCGTCGTACTCGGGCCTGGTGGAGGTTCCCGTGGCCAACTGCTCCAACTACCTGAGCTGTGGGGAGTGCGTGTTGTCCAGGGACCCCTACTGTGCCTGGACCGGGCGGCTGTGTCGGGACGTCAGGATGGCTCCGCCTGACAGGTGAGAGATGTTTACTACTGTCTCAGTTGCTTGGAATACGCCATGACAAAGTTTGAAACCCTTGATTAGAAACTAATTTGTTCATGAGACTTAGCTGGCAGTCACTTTGGCTGTATTTCCTCGTGAATCAAAGAATTTAACAAACAGAATTTGTTTAGCACTAGAAGAAACATTGCAGGGTATTATTCTGGGGGGAACATAAAATTGTATGAATCTCTTTTCATTCGCATCTCCGAATGTGAACGGCATAGTCTTAGGTGATTAAAAGCCACGTTGGCAAGATTCATCCTGTTGAATAGTCTAGAAATCACACACAAACGT
Organism: Planiliza haematocheilus; assembly: GCA_005024645.1. Classification (NCBI taxonomy): domain Eukaryota; kingdom Metazoa; phylum Chordata; class Actinopteri; order Mugiliformes; family Mugilidae; genus Planiliza; species Planiliza haematocheilus. Next base: position 5,225,600 of record SRSE01000649.1, on the reverse strand, counting down.
TTTGCGGCATTAAGTTAGTCAGTCTTCATTGGCACTGTTGGGAACGGATTATTCCCCTATAAAAATCTGCATGGCCAATCACATTTTGCAAGTAATGGACGGAAGAATAGCAACACTGGCAATAAACCTTAGCTAAATATTGAATGTTTTTATAATGTATAGTTACGTTACATAAATTCGAGAGGAGAAATGCCACCGTGTGTTTTGGCTGTGTGGTTTGGTCATAGTCATGTGCTTGCTTTTCAAAGCAGACTGGTCTCAGTCACACTGATGAAGCTGTACTCATAGGTTTTAAATGAAAGACTGCAGAGCATCCATATAAGGTGCCTCTCATTACAGCTGCTAACCGTCACCCTGTTGTTCTCTTTGGTCTGGTATGTTCTGTCTCAGCCACTGGCAGCAGGACGTGGAGGAGGCTGACACATCAGCGATTTGTAACAAGACTTCTCCCAGCCCCAGATCTGCCAGGCCAGCAGCTTCTCGTGAGTGTGTTCTTTCCGTGCAGCGGTCTCTAATTTGAGTGTTTTTTGTGGCCTCACGGACACCACGCACAGCATGCACTTAGAGCAGAAGAAACATGTTGTTAGATCCAAAAACAAAGCCAGGTAACAAGTCAGTAAACAGGTTACTCATACTCATATTATGTTACACAAGGTATTGTCGTCTTAAATTTGTACGATGCACAGTGACGTTGCAAGCACATTTACAATAGCAGCACTTAAATTAACTTAATTCGCTTAGGAACATAATCCACATATTTTTGTTTGCTTTCAAGATGAGAAGCTTAGTATAACATATGTCCATTAAATAGTAAATTGTAGCTGGAAGACAGTTTGCTTGGCATTAACATAAAAATAACTTCTATGTTAGTAAAAACAAGTCAATTTAATTTATTTTAATGACTGTGAGATTTAGATGTGCTTTTTGTTTCCTTAGGACAGAGCCACCTGTTTTACGGTTTCCAGTCTTTATGATAAGCTAAGCAGTAAAATATTCCTCCAGAGGGATTTTTCAGTTTTTGAAGGAACCTTCTTCTTATTTTTTACAGGAGGCTCACATTGCCAGCTCATCACAATCCCAGCCAACACATTCAGAGTCCTGCCCTGTAAGCGGCGGTCCAACCTGGCACAGAGGAGGTGGCGTTACAGTGATAGCGCCAGCCAGTTCCTCTACGCCACCCCGGAGGGAAACTTGGTAGTGGTGGCTCAGTCCGACCGGATGGAGACCTACGAGTGCTGGTCAGAAGAAGAGGGCTTCCGCCAGCTGTTGGCTAACTACTGCGTGAAGGCAGAGCCCCGCCAGGAGAGCACAACTCTGATTGGTCACTCACGCACACCCCACATTACACGGGAGGAGACCATCATCCTGCCTGGCGAGTCCCGTTCAGAGCAGGTCCACACCAAGACGTACTGGAATGAGCTGATCGTGGTGTGCGCTCTGTTGGCCTTCTCCCTCATCGTGTTCTCCTTATTCGTGATCTACAGGAACCGCGATCATATGAAATCCATGCTGAAGCAGGGCGAGTGCCCTAACATGCAGCAGAAGAAGCCGAGGATAGTGGGAAAGCCCACCGAGAGCTTACCCCTCAATGGTAACACCATCCCTGTTTCTACTTCGGATCACAAGGGCTACCAGACATTAAATGATAACTACATCTGCAGCACACCCACACACGAGTCATCACCAGACAACAGCAAGAGCTTCTCTGAAGCGTCTGACAAGCGGCCGCTCAACCTAAAGGAGAGCCATGTGGAATACTCGCCGACCTGCCCTCGGCCCAGAGTGAGGCTTGGCTCGGAGATCAAGGACTCTATCGTTTGAGAGCGCAGCATTCGCTAAACAATGACACCCTGCATCTCCATGAGGGATACAGGCCACCATGCAAAGGAGAGGAGACCCTGACATCCTCCTACATCACAGCACATCTTTCATTTTAGCCATCCTAGTCCTGTGATCAGTGCGGAGGTCTTTTTGTTTAACCATTTCCACTCCGAAGCCAGAGGTTGGTCCAGTTTACTGTGTAAGTCAGGAAGCGAAAGCAGCACAACGCTCTGGTTCTAACCAGGCTCACGAATCATGGCGGCTGCTAAGAATAATTATAACACAGTCTTTATCTGAGTCATCCTCGTGGCCACTAACACCAAATGTGTGAGCACAGGGCTGGGCAAAAGAATAACAATAAAACAATAACCAGAAAACCCTGCTCCAGTATCAATATTTCTCCCAGCAGTACATTGTCTAGATGTCCATCGTGTCATAACAACAGATATTCTGTGTTGATATTTTACCCAGCCCTGACAAGAGTAAACTTGCACATTACCTGCAGAAAGTGACCGCCACACTGCAGCTATTATGCACAAGCCACAGCTACATGGTGACCAAGAGTTCAGGTTTAGGAGAATATAATACATGTAATACATATCCCTTATGATTCACATATTCTGGGAGAAAGTCAGAAGCACATTTGTCCCCTTCTTGTGAATAAATTTCATGACTGCATGAGGATAAATGTGATGAAAGAAGAGGCAGAGCCGGAGAATAGTAGGAAACATTGGAGCCACAATGAAAAGGACTGCAGCATGATGAAAAATGCCTAAGTACTGACGTTTACCTCCTGAATGTACGTTCTTGGACAGACGACAATTTCTGCTCATTTGAGACAGACTTGTTGGAATGGGTTAACGAATGGACTGAGACGCAGACGCCCGTCTTCCTGAGGCGAGGTGGGAAAACCTGACATAACAAACGCAGAAAGGCAAGGCAACGAAAGCGGGGACATCCACACCTCTACCATGTTCAGGGCAGCACCGAGATCATCACGTGCACTGTGCCAAATAACAAAGATAACTTGATTGTCTGATCTAAATGCAATAGTGCCATTCTGTCATGACCACTCCCATCTCATGCTTTGTGTTAGCATTGATCACTGTCGAAGAGCACATGGTGATGGACCCAGGGTTGGGTTTTACAAAACGTATTGTGGCACTAATAATAAACAAATGTGAACGCAAGGTTGCGAACTTCTCTAAGACTGTTAGTTCAAAGCAAACAAACTTTTACAAACTGTGTTGAGCAAAATAATTTACCTGTACAAATGTACAATTTGAACTGGGGCCAAAGGACATGACTTGGGAGATCACTTGGCACATGGTTGTCAGGTGAGACAATATTCCAGTGTTTGTTATTGCTCCTTACTGAGGCATACAGGTGAAACTGCGCAGAGACAATTGAGTGTGACGGGCGCAGACAATAGAAACCTTTTGGTTAGTTTAAGTGCTGATGAAAGAGTCGCAGAACAACTAATGTCGCTGTGATCTCTCACCCAGACTGCAGCTGCACAATGTAGTGAGACAGATACGCAGAACACCCCCCCGCCCCGCCAGGTTACATGTCTTACATCCACGGCATTCACCAGTCAGTGGTCAACGTCACGTTAATGTGAAAGCACAAGTAATCAGGGTGTTGAATATTTACAGGTTTGCACATTTCAGTAAAGTTGGCGCATGTTCTAAGAAATGCAACTACTGAGACAGAATGTGTAGCTGCTAAGGAAAACGATTTTCAGAAATCAGTCATTACAGGGACCAGTGCAGCCATCGCGAACACTCTTGCGCCCACATTGCTTCGACTTTTGAGACTTAACAAGCAGAATTTTCCAAAGACACAGAAAGCCGATAGTGTTGAATTGAATGACAAATGTTTGCCATAGGGACAACATGGCACCACGTCTTAGAATACATCACCAAGTTCACTGTATTAATTGAGTAAGCCTACAGTATAATATACGTATTCCAGTATCGTACAGATCAACATTTTGCTATTTCTAACACTGAGCAGATGATGAAATGCTATGTAACTGCTACAAGTTGACAAAGTAACTGCACAGCATACCGCGCAACAGTGGTCAGTGTTTCCTTTTTAAGTTTTGTTGTGTATATAGAGTACCTGTGTTTAATATTGTGTGTTTTTAAGGGACCTTGTGCAAGATGTGTTGTAGAGATAGTCTTGAAACTAGAGTGAACACTGCTGATATTATTTCTTTTCCATAGTGCTTTACTGCCTACTTCAGCATGCATTTCATTGTGCTGTTAATTCAGCACCTGGGCTGGTTTTTATCAAGCACGTCAAAGCAGGAGAAATATCAGTTTTTTTAGTTTTCGTGCCATACTGATTTGAAGTGACAGTTTGACAAAGAAAGAAGTAGGCTTATGTGACCTGTAAGCTTGATAGCACTTTCATGTCTAAATATGAAGCTATGATCAGCAGTTGGATGGCTTAGCTTAGCATCAAGACTGGAAGCAAACCGCTTGTCTAGCTTTGTCCAAAGGTAATCTGCACAGCAACTCTTGTTGGCGCCTTGAGGTTGCTTGTCAACCAATATTATTGAGAAATTTGCGGCATTCAAATGGAACATTTGAGCTTAACATGGTTAGTAGCATGCACAATGTGCTGGCGCTAAAGTGGTAACATCAACTTCAAGTTGTGAGAACACCCACTACTACGCAACTTGGCATGTAGAAGCCACCCAGGCTAACAGTTTAGCAGCTAACGACCAGTAAGGCCTTTGGTAATATCAACCTCAAACATATTAATATTTCCACTCAAAACTATAACTTAATACTATAAGAGAGTATCCAAGACTTATCCTGAAACCATGATCTCGTTTGAAGGCCCCATTAGATCATAATTCCTCCGTAAACAAGATAAAGGTTTTCTGTAGTAAACTTGACAGTGGCTTTTAAAAGGGTTTGTTACCTTTGGACTAAAGAAGTCTAGCTTTTCCTCTTATTTTCTAACCTAAGCAACATATTGATAACCAAAGTAAATCAAATTCTTGGTGGAGTGGTGCATTGATCCTCAGACATGCCTTTTTTTCTCTTTTCTTTTTTCTTTCTTTTAAACGATAGAACGTCTCACTAACCTGCTTTGAGGTGCTTGGTGGGTAAACCAACAGCATAAAATGCCTTTAGATATCAAATTCTGCCTTTAGCCATGTGCCACATTGTACTCCACCCAGCAGTGAGCACACCAACAGAAACGTGGTGAATGACACGATTGTAGCCCTTGCCGGGTATGCTTAACTCCACATCACGACACAGGTCCATAGTAGATTTACAGAGTCACCCAAGTTACCATTAACTTTGCCTGCAAACAAGACTGGGAGCTGCTCAAAATCCTGTACCATTCTGCGGTCTTTGCTAATGTAAAAGTGAAACTGAACTCATGGAAAACTGCTTCTCAAATTCAATATATAATAATATATATAGATATATATTAAATAATATTAAAGTCATAAAGAAAATTTGATATTACAGTTTTGCCTTACCAATTATTAATTACGTGTCATGACATGATGTGCTTTTTGATGAGAAGCAAACCATAGTGGCATGGTAAATGTCATTTTGAGCAGCTACTCTGTAATGCAACATACTGTACTGGATATGAATGTAGCCAAGTATATATTTGTAGAACATCTACAACAGTCTATTTTCCTAAAATGGCTTAAGTAGGCAATCCATTGCAACATCTCTTTTGTCATAACAACTGTCATAACAAAGACACAGCACAGTAGTAAGTAATGGATCATCTGTGCTGCATGATGTAGTATTGCAGTAAGATGCAAGCACATGTCCAAATCCTCTGTATCGGCTCAACCGTGAGACACAGCGACAGCTCTGCCTCGGCATACTCAACAACACCATAAGCTTAGTTGACTGAATAACTATTAGACAAATGTGGTCTTGCCTGCATGATTTTTTTTTTTTTTAAGTTGTTGTGTACAAATAACATTGTGAACTGTATTTTTTTGTATCATTGAGATTGTGACTGTTGTTTTTATTATATTGTACATAAAAGCACTTTATTTTAATTTTTTTAAGATAAATGAATAAAATACATGTTTTGACACATGCACGTGTGGTTCAGTTCAGATTTATCCTATGGATTGTTTTTAAAATCTATGTCCTGACATGAACCACAGTGAAATGCCATGGACATGTGATCACAGATTCACCAATGTGGCAGAACTAAAGCAGAAAAGAGTGCGACAAAATTCCACCCCAGCCATGTCAGAGACTGATCTCCAGTTATCAGAAGTGTCTGGTTGCACTTCATCCTAATAGTGGTACAACATGCTATTAAAATCAGGGGAAATTACTATTATTGAAAACATTAGCCAGTGTTCTGTCTTCCTCAACACACCTGTATTCTTTGTTAAATTTAATTTGAAGTAGCTGCAGTATGAGATACACACAAAAATCAAATATATTAGAATCGGGTTGAATATCTCTGTATTCTATTCTTTATATCCAATTACAAACTCAAGATGATGACCTGGAATCACCTCTAGATCTCCTCTTTACCCTTCTCAAACTTTGTCTCGTTCTTGGGTCAGTTAATCACAAATGGGCTTGATATTTGTCTGAAGATGAGAAAAATGTGACTTGAATACTGCACTAAAAAGTCCACTTAAATAGATTATAATTGATATACATTGATCAAACCTACCATTATAAGGTGTAGTGAATATTACCGATATTTTATTGCTATTTGCACCCGTCAGTGAAAGGGATGTATTTGGGCAAATTGGTCAAGTCATGGGGAGTCAAGTCTCACTGATGCTAGTGAGGGGAGAAGGCTGGCCCTTGAGGTCTGATCCAACAGTCGAACTATAGTAGCTCAAAGTGCAGAAAAAGGTTAATCCAGGTATGATTAATGACTTTTCCTTTTACATCTTGTGGTTGGCCTAGGGGAAAAGCAAGCCTGCAGAATCAGTGTGTCCACGACCGAGCTAGAGAATTTGAGAAAAATCGCTTCCTCCATTTATGGGTTCCACTGAGAGACCTTGCCATTCATGTGGATGTTACTTTGAGATGCACCTCCTACCGAAGCAATGCTGCACACCATGTACACCCTTTCATGGAAACAGTATTCCCTCTCTCAGACAAATAATGCCCTGTCACAAAGCAAACCGGTGTTGAGTACAAGGTGCTGACATGAGCTCCAAAATCCCAAGATTTCAGTCTAATCAAGCATCTGTAGGATGTGCTGGACAAAGTGCTGGAGGCCCCATTTTGTAAACTGCAATACTTAAAGGATCTACTGGTAAATGGAGGCCATGTCTCCAGGGATGTTTTGAATGCAAAAGGGGGGCCTACAAAATATTAGGCATATAGGTCATATTGTTATGGCAGATCGATATATACATCACTTATAATCTCTTTCTGTGTGGTTTTATCTTTTCTTGATAACCTTGTCCGAACTAAGCATGTCAGACACAACATCTGTCATCAGCTGACCTTTTGCTGCCCTTGTCCAGAATGTTGGCAGCTCTCGTTGCTAGGCAACATCAGAGACATTTTCAATATTCTAAATTCTCTTCCATTCTTTGATCTGATGATGCCATATGCAATATGATGTCACAAGATTAGTTAATCTATGAAAAGCCACACAAGCAGGCAGATACACAGCTATTAACGCGTTATCGGTATAGGCTAGTAAGTTAATTTCAGAACAGCTACACAAACTTAGAAATATTTGCTTGTTTTCGACACATTTTTCTGGATTTAATTCGATCTTTTGAATGTGATGGCCTCTAACTCTTCAGAAGACATAAGGTCTGGTAAGTCACAGGGCTCTGGGAAACATCAAGGTAAGTGTGACTCCGTGCAAGACGGTGCTGAAGAGTGGACAAACAAAATGAAAGCTAGTCAGGTTGAAGAGTCCCCCAAGAAAAAGAAGAGGTGTGATAGTGATAGTAAGAGTTGTAATCTCTACAGCATAATGCTAGAGGGTACTAGAGTGAAAGGAAGTACGAGAAAAGCTATGGCTGATGTAGAAAACCCACAAACAAAGATTAGGGATAATAGTAAGACTTGTTATCCGTGTAGCATAACGTTAGAGGGTGCTAGCGTGAAGGGAAGAAAGAGAAAATCTGAGGGTGATTTAGATAGCCCACGGAAAAAGATTAGAGATGATAGTAAGAGTGGTAATCCACAAAGCGATCCGTTAGAGTCTGCTAGCGCGAAGGGAAGAAATCAGAAAGCTGGAGTTGATGTAGGTTACCCACGAAAAAAGCTTAGTGATGATAGTAAGAGTGGTAATCCACGAACCGATCCGTTAGAGGGTACTAGCAAACTGTTAGAGGGTGCTAGCGTGAAGGGAAGAAAGCGAAAATCTAAGGGTGATTTAGAAAGCCCACGAAAAAAAATTAGGGATGATAGTAGGAGTGGTTATCCCTGCAGTGATCCGTTAGAGGGTGCTAGCATGAAGGAAAGAAATCAGAAAGCTGGAGCTGGTGTAGGTTACCCACGAAGAAAGATTAGGGATGATAGTGAGAGTGGTAATCCTGGTAGCAATCCATTCGAGGGTACTAGCAAACTGTTAAAGGGTGCTAGCGTGAAGGGAAGAAAGCGAAAATCTGAAGGTGATTTAGAAAGCCCACGAAAAAAAATTAGGGATGATAGTAGGAGTGGTTATCCCTGCAGTGATCCGTTAGAGGGTGCTAGCATGAAGGAAAGAAATCAGAAAGCTGGAGCTGGTGTAGGTTACCCACGAAGAAAGATTAGGGATGATAGTGAGAGTGGTAATCATGGTAGCAATCCATTAGAGGATACTAGCAAACTGTTAAAGGGTGCTAGCGTGAAGGGAAGAAAGCGAAAATCTGAAGGTGATTTAGAAAGCCCACGAAAAAAAATTAGGGATGATAGTAGGAGTGGTTATCCCTGCAGTGATCCGTTAGAGGGTGCTAGCATGAAGGAAAGAAATCAGAAAGCTGGAGCTGGTGTAGGTTACCCACGAAGAAAGATTAGGGATGATAGTGAGAGTGGTAATCATGGTAGCAATCCATTAGAGGATACTAGCAAACTGTTAAAGGGTGCTAGTGTGAAGGGAAGAAAGCGAAAATCTGAAGGTGATTTAGAAAGCCCACGAAAAAAAATTAGGGATGATAGTAGGAGGGGTTATCCCTGTAGTGATCCGTTAGAGGGTGCTAGCATGAAGGAAAGAAATCAGAAAGCTGGAGTTGATGCAGGTTACCCACGAAAAAAGCTTAGGGATGACAGTGAGAGTGGTAATCCACGAAGTGATCCGTTAGAAGGTACTAACAAACCATTAGAGGGTGCTAGCGTGAAGAAAATAAATCAGAAGGCGGGAGTTGGTGTAGGTAACCCACGAAAAAAGATTAGAGCTTATAGTAAGAGTGATAATCCAGGTAGCGATCCATTAGAGGGTACTAGCAAACCGTTAGAGGGTGCTGGTGTCAAGGGAAGAAAGCGAAAATCTGAGGGTGATTTAGAAAGCCCACGAAAAAAGATTAGGGATGATAGTAGGAGTGGTTATCCCTGCAGTGATCTTTTAGAGGGTGCTAGCAAACCGTTAAAGGGTGCTAGCATGAAGGAAAGTAGTGATCCAGATAGCGTACCCCAAAGAACAATCCAGGGCCCCAACCCTGTGATTAGCGGCACCGCTTCATCTTCTGTTATGGAGGAAACATACGACTGGTACTTCCCTACGAAAACCTGCCATGGTAAGTTGATTTTTAAATAGTAACACATTTCTAGGAGTATTCTTCTTTACCTGATATACCATGAATATGAAGCTACAAACAGAAGCTAATAAGCTTAATTTACAAATACTAGAAACTGGGAACAGTCACCTGTATGTATGTGTTAACATCCACATATCATTGTCATTTATCGATGTGTTAATCAGTGCACTGGTGGGTGGATTTAGTTTCACAAAGCTAGTATATGTAGACTTTAATGTTCAGAATGATATTAGGACAGACCAAGAGTTGCATATGGTATTGTACAATCTAAATGTATCCCAAACCTGACAGTAATATATCCCTGTCTATGTGTTTATGTGCAGCTGAATTTCAAGATAAATATGTGCAACTTGGCAAGCTCGGAGAAGGTGGTTTTGGATTCGTTTATGAAGGCCTCAGAAAAACAGACATGCTACCTGTAAGTCTTACTCTCACATTCTCTCTCACCTCCACACATAGACACATTTCACATCTTTTTTTCAAAAGAATAGAAAGTAACATGCATGTGTTTCTGTCTTGCAGGTCGCGATTAAACATATTCCCCAAGGTTTTGTCAAGTCCTCACGGAAAGTAAGTGAATACATTTGAAATAGATGTTAGATGTGTTCATTGGCTATTGCTATTGCGAAGCCAGTGCAAGACAATATTATTGAAGCATTTTGTTCCCATGTATATACTGGTATGTCATTTTTCATAATTTTTTCTCTGCTTTGTTTCCTTCAGATTTGGGATGGAAAGTGGTACAAAGTCATCCATGAAGTGTACCTCATGGTTAAAGCAGCAGGTGGACCTAAATCATCTGGGAAATCTGCAGTTATCACCCTTCTTGACTGTTTTGATCTGGAGGACTACCTTATCCTTGTTATGGAAAAACCACGCTACTCCTCTGACCTCTTTGAATACCGAATTGAGAAAGGAGGCCGCCTGACTGAAGATGAGGCCAAGGTACTGAAGCTGTAATGTTAAATTAGTTGTATCCTTCTCATATGGTGACGCTGGTCAGATAAGGTCACAATGTATGGTAACTCACCTGTACCACTCTCTTCTAACGCAGGTTATCATGAAGCAGATGACGGATGCTGCCATTGACATGCACTCGAAGGGAGTTTTCCACAGAGACATCAAATTAGAAAACATCATCCTCGACCGTGATCCTCCTGGATCTGAAGTCCCACGGGTCCGGATCACTGATTTTGGATGTGGCACCCTTGAAGAGATCGAACCCTATTATTCTTACAGCGGTAAGATATTATATTCTGCTTCGTCTCTAAATACAGATTTCATCTTCAAGCAAAGCTTTAACAGCCGTTCTATCTTACTGACTTGCTTTATCTGTCCCACTTTGTCTTTGTACTGTAGGTACCCTCTCCTTAGCCCCTCCAGAGTGGTTTGGGGACGGAGAATACTTGGCCAGACCCGCAACAGTGTGGCACCTGGGAGCACTGCTGTTTGAACTACTGGCTTGCCCACGTTCATTCAGCACAACCAAGTATCTTGCAGGGGAGATTAGAATCAGCCCCACACTACCCATAAGTAAGTTATACACATACACAGGCTTGGCATATAGGATGAAGAAAATGCTGAGGCATCATGTCTACGTAACATGTTGTTTTCAGTTCATTTAAGGCAAAAGAAATTTATTCAGTTAGTTAACACCTGCATATATGGTTAATGTTCATTAATTCCAAGAGACTTTCTTGCTCATACTTAATTTTTGAAAGGGTAATTTAAATAAATATATAAGATTAGATTTTAGACTTCAACATACTCTAAATAATCGAGAGACATAACTGTCAACAGTTCTAAATGGGACTGCTTTCTGCCACAGAGGTATTCCCATAATAAACTGTTGAGGGTAAAATTATAGTAAGATAGACAAAAATATTGACTTAGACAGAACAGAAATGAAATGGAGAGAAATGGCAGGACATTTCTGTGACTCCAAAGTCACCACTAAATTAACACGTATTCTCTGCTGCTCTCTGCTTCTCTGCCCTCCTAACCCTAAACCTCTTACTTTCCAGAATGCAAGGATTTTTTACGACAGTGTCTGGCGGTGGACCCAAATGATCGTGTCACCTTGGAAAACTTGAAGCATCATCCCTGGCTCACAGAATAAGCGTAAGACCATTGTGGGGAGCATTTTTCCTGACTCCACACTCCCCACAATTCTACCCTTTTATTTGCACCTCACATTCACACATTCAAAAGCCGTATTCCCCCTGCAACTCCTTGCCTCCCCCCCAGTCATCTGTGGAGAGGAGATCTCTCTTAGAATTGCCTCTCCCAAGGTTTCTTCCTTTTACCTTAAGATTTCTGGGGAGTTTTTCCTTGTCTTCTAAGAGAGCTAGGGCTGGGTTAGGAGTTGCAAATCTTCTTAGAAAAATTAGATTTAATTTAATTCTGTTTAATTTAGTTAGAATTAATTTAATTTAGTTAGATTTAGATTGTGGGTTCTCTCCGGGTACTCCGGCTCCCTCCCACCGTCCAAAGACATGCATGTTAGGTTAATTGGTGATTCTAAATTGGTGTGAATGTGAGTGTGAATAGGTTTAATTCCATTTAATTAAATTCAGTTTAATTTAATTTAGTTTAGCTTAGTTTAATTTAGTTTGGCTTAGTTTAATTCAGTTTAATTTAGTTCAGCTTAGTTTAATTTAGTTAGATTTAATTCCATGTAATTTAATTCAATTTAATTTAAATAAAGTTTAATCAGCTAAATACCTTTTTATTGTATGAGTCTTTCCAGAGTTTAACAGTCTTTGCTGGTGGTTGCACACTAAATTTCACTTGTGACGACAGTAAATGTTTTTTTCCAAATACATTGCTTCTTAAGCCCTGTACTTTAATAGGGAAGTGCAGTAGACATAATGGAATATATGCTACTGACTTAATTTGTTGAATTAAAAGCCCACATTTCTCTCTTCTGCTCTTAGTATACCACATAACATTATATATATATTCCTAAATTGTAAAAAGTCATGTGTACAGTTAACAGTTTGGTTATTTAATACTCAATTATATAGTATTATTTCATATTTAATTATTATTGACTAACCACAAGTCTGGTGAGAATTGGATGAATGGGCTAGGAGGATTTATTTTTGTTTGAGGTGTAATTATTTCAAAATAGTGGGGAATATGGCAGGTGGAAATGGGTGTGGCCTAGTAGGGCGGCACGATTATGGCCAAAATGATAATCACGATTATTTTGATCAATATTGAGATCATGATTAATTATCACAATTATTTGTTAATTTCAACCAAAACAAATTTTATTGTCACATAGTCTATTTTAACTGCTTTTCACATCCGTGTTAATTTTGACCGCCATTTTTGTTTTTAGTCTATTTAATCTATATTTCGTCAGTAAGTTTGACTACCTACCTCGATATGGACAAAATATTCTGCAGGAAACGTCTGCTCTGACAGAACAATACACAGTGAATTAATCTCACCTCACTGATGTCCCAACACCCCTGCTGTGACAGAGATCAGCTGCTAGCAGGAATAATAGACCTGGCCCTGTAAAGGCACTGATGGTCACGTGGAGAGAGAGTGAGTGTACTCCAAGCTCACTGTGACTAGATCATCTGACATTTATACTCAGAATGATAATAAAAAAATAAGCTTTTTTTGTTGTTGTTGTTTTTTGAAGAGTCTGCCTTCTTCTGTTTTCTCTGAATCAAGTATTGTCCATCTTTTGATGCCCTGTGACAGATCCCATTTACTTTCAACACCAGCAGCTCATATGCTGTCACCGACCATTTGATAAGGAGCAAAGATGGTAATTTGTCATTCATTATTGACAAATGACTACACTGTGAAATGTGCCTTTTGTTTGCCGGAGCCTTGAAAACAATTACAGTCGGCCAGCATTTTGGCTGTGATTGCTTTACATATTTCACGGCAACGCTTGGTCGACGATGAAATTGAAAAGCAGATTCACTTTTCACAGCCAATGAAAGGAACTGGAAGATCTTTTAAATCAATCCAGACCCGACTTCCCAGGTCACACTCCACCACACTCCCTCCTCAAAACTGGCTGTTCACATAATAGGTCATATTATTGAATTTGCACACAGCCTGTAATAAACTCCTCTCTAAAGAACAACTTCACTGAGAAAAATATGCTTTCGTATTAGCCTATATACAGAACGACAGACAGAGTGCCGCTTAAAAGATTTTACACCCAGTTCCTTCCAATATCATTTCAATTGGATTAAGATGATTACATTGACTTTCCAAAACATTCAACATTTGCTCTTCTTGCTGTAGAACGACTTGTGTGCTCATGGTTGTTGTCTTGCTGAGTGATGCTGAATGAATCTGAATTCAGATTCAGTTCCCGGACAGATATCCTGACATTTTCTTTTACAATACACTGGTGTAATTCAGAATTCACTGGTCCATCAATGATGGTCCTGGTTCACTCACAGTGATTAGCCTGGACCTGACCCTCCAAGCCTCCTGCACACAAAGAGAAGGACTTGCCGCTACCACTGTTGTGCCAGTCACAAGGCCGCATGTTACTTGCTCTGTCAGGTTCCCAGTGAATGACCAAGAGTCTACTCAGGCCCCTGCTGACTAAGATCCCAGACACAAGGACGCACGCTGCAATAAGATACCTTTGCAAAATTAATAATAAAAAATAAAAGAAAAAACAACAACACTGCAAGTGTTTGCAAAGTATTACCAGCTAAAACACTGCAGCTTCTAACCACAACAGACAACTACTGGGGTCATTATATTATTACGCCAAGTGTATGGACATTGTTATGAGCCAAACAGATATGAGCTCCGGGCGTCACGTGACTTTTTTGTTGACACCGCCATGTTGGCAGGAAAAGTTAAAATGAATGAATCCACCGTTTATTTCAGAACATCAGAGTTTACTGCGCTTTTTAAAGAGATCTAAATTGACCAGTACACTGCAAACCTCGACAGATTAGATACCACGGACCATTATCATGCCCCATTTTTTAGAGCACTAAACAGGACAATGTTCCTGACCTGCAGTATCTGGATATAACTACCACATTAACTTTCCATCGTTCTACTCCGGAGAATCACTGAAAACACACAAACGCATGGAGAAGTACAAATGGACGCAGCGGCTTCATGATGCATATCCAACTTTGGAGTTTGTCGGCTAAAAACAGAGTAATCATCACTGGAAGGGTAAGTGTCTCTTCGCCACAGATAGGCTGTCTTAACTGTAATCTTAACATAATGTAATCGCCGAAAAGACATCTGTTGGTCATCATGTTAAAAACATGCAAAATAAACAAGACATTACACTTGGAAACCGCTGGATTCTGTACCTGATATAAAGTGATCGCCACACAAGCAAAATCCGTTTCTTGAGGGATCCCGCCGCTCTGTTTTTGGACAAAACTGGTGCTAGGACCAGTTAGTTGCTCGCAGCAGTTGTCAACCGAATAGTCATTAGCGAAGCTCGATCAGTTTCCTGCCAATATGGCAGCGGCGCGTACTTTTTTTTTTTCTTTTTCACAATTTGCACAAACCCCGCTTTCAGATAAAATTTGCTCTAACCCAGTCCTAGCAATATGCTTTAATCCAATTCCTCCATTTTGGTAGCCGTTAGGCCGTTACCATTGGCCGTTACCCACAGTTAGCCAGCTCTGACGTATGCATCAGTGTAATCGGTGTACCAGGAAATTGTTCACTGACAAGAGTTCCGGGCTGTTTGGAATGCAAACTGCGATTAAATGCGTTCATTTTTAACGGGTTCATATTTTTTGTAATTCATTAATTGTAATTAACGCGTTAAAGTCCCACCCCTAATTATTATATTTGGCGAGATTTGTACATCGAAGCAGCCGTTTCATAAGGCGGCTCCACCTAAGAGTAGCACAGTTTAAACCCCTCGCTCCTCATGCAGTCATTATTTAAATTAAGGTTCACAACAGTATCTCTGCATAAGCACTGTTGAAACACTGGTCACCCTCAAAATACCAACACAGGAGGAGTACCTGTCTGGGGCTATATTTTTCAACCACGTGATTATTGTGAAAATCTTTTTCTTTGCTTTTTTTTATGTAGAAAATTGTATACATACGTTCTCAGGGCAAAATAATGTTGTATTTGAGTATCTGCTAAGTGAACGAGTCTGACAGTGTTTGCAGACTTTTTATTTTATCAGGCACCAATGCTTCAGACCCCTTTTCACACAGACAACACTGCAACAACGGCCATCACTCTCATTTGAGACAGTAGGAAGTCTGCATATGGGCAGGAAATGAAACAGCTTTCCCGCACTGTCTCCCTGGATCTAAAATGTACACCCTACATAGATGGCGTCATCAAAAACGCCTAGAGAATGTACTGCAGGAAGCCTCAGGAGCAATCCAGTCCTGTCTGTTCTCTGCACATCCATCGCTGTTTAGTTTGGATCAGTGTTAGGAGGGCGGTCGAGCAAATTCCTTGTGTGAGTGTGTATACATGGCAAGACGATTCTACATCTTTACTTTCTGCATACTTGGTTAGTTTTGAATGAACAAAACTGGAATTTTCATTTTCACTTTCAGCCTATAACCAATGATCCATAAAAACAAAATGAAAACGTGATGTAGTTGGATAGATTGTTTTTGTTGTCTGTCAATAAATATGAAGCTGCAGTCAGGGAATTGTCAGTACAGCTACATATTCAGACATTCGTAACAACCCATTTTCTCTTTGCCATCATGGGTTACCAAGTATACATTGATGGAGAATAAAAAGCCAACATCCATTTAACTAAACATGTTGTTGAAATACTTTCTGTAGCGACTGTATCTTAAGTGCACTGAGCCATTTGCTATTCTCAAGAATTAAATCCAAATTACAGCACCAGTCTGGATGGGTGGGGAAAGTGGTTCTTGGATCACTTGCAGCCTAGGTGACAAACGTAAATGGAGTATAAACAGAGGGTTACAGTGTTGGCTGAAGACCTTGTAATTACAGTGCAGCACATCTGGGGCAGGTGCTGTGCAGCAGTTCTCAGGGAGAAAAGTAGGTGAGAGATTATAAATCTTCAAGTCTAAACTCAGCCAATGTTCCTGCCCTACTGAGCTCTAGGCTTTGTGCTTCACTGACAACTAGATCACATCAAAACACGACCAAACCTGCCACGTATGGCCTCTGAAGCTCCATGAATAGTTTCTGGACAGGACTAAAAGACAAAAACACCCTGCCATGTCAACATGTCACGTCAGTTGCAGATCTTTTGGTTATCTTTTAGACATATATTGTTAATTATCTCGTGTTCTTTATGTCCTCTAATCTAAATTTGAGGTTAGAGAAGTGAAAACTTGAAAGTAAAGCTAAACTTGTTCTTTGCTGCAGTTGACTTTAAACAGTGTTCTCAGTCCAAGCAGCTGTATCGTTGTCCATCTTTTTCCAGCTTTGTACTTTAACACTGGACTTTATAGATTATTGTAAACACCTTAAATGAAACACCCACCTTTTGTTAGCAGCCCCACTACAGCAATTAATTTACCCCCTGCTTCCATCTATCAAAATAACTCAGCAGAAATAAGCCAGAGATTTGAGTATTGAGAAATTGAGCTGACTCCGGCCTTGCTTTGAATTCTGCGTCTTCCATTACCACTCAGCTCCTCTCTTGGTCAGCTTTAAGAAAACCTGACAGAGCCCTCAGTAAGTCTGATAGGCCTTATGCTGGAATTTATGTAAGATCTAGGCAAAGCTGCCAGCAGACCACTGTGGATGACAGCAGATAAGGTTTGAATTTTCTCGACTTTAAGCAGGCTGCTGATGCTGCATTTGCCCCTCATCACTATTCGCCCCGTTGCCTCCTCTCCTGCTATCTGGAGATGGAAAAAAGCTAAACTGGTGACATAATTATACGCCCTGTAATCTGAGAACTGAAGACACAAACTCAGAGGATTTTCAGACACACGGCTCACCAACTGTAACTAGCTTGAGCTGTAGCTTACTGACGTGATAAAAACTATAAAATGAAGTATCAGCAATGTGAAATCTACGTTGCTTGGGTTTCCTATTTGAGTGGTTATAAATCTTTAAAATATAAAAATGTTCAAGAACGAGTACAGTTTACCTTACTAGTTGTAGAAATAAAAATAATGTGGTGTTTGCTTCCACCTAGTGGTCGTTCTGGCGTTTACACCATTACTCTGCTGGTATTCTTCATTTACAGTAAATTAACACCGATGCAGACAGAACACTAAACAATCTTTAACCTCAAGTTATGTGGACAGGATGTTATGTGTTTTTTGTTTATAGAAGCGGAGTTTAATAAACAGCTCTTGTGTACTATTGATATCTGGCTACCTCCATATAAATACACTTGTATGCTACTAAGAATAGACACACCCACACCAGCAGCTGCTTGTAGAGACATTTTAAGTTATTAATAAGATTTAGAGAAGTTGGTTTAACCGCATAGATCCAGCATGACATTGTGGCTAAGCAGTGCACACTGCTGAAGGATAAACCTCCACAGGTTGGCTAGTATTACCCTGAGTAGACATTTTGTCCATAGTAGGATTTTAAATCAAGACAGAAAGACTTAAGCAGTAGTAACCGTCTCAAAAAGAGCAGGTTTTGAGCACATGAATAACACCTAGCGTTGGTAGTTTTGTAATAAACATTTTCTGTTCAACATGTCAAAAGATATTGTTATGTAGCATATCGGTCCAGTAAACACATTTAATGTAACATATTTGCAGAGATAGATAAACAGGTTTTTCATCTTCCATGCTAATGTATTTGTGGTTTCACCATATTTCTGTTCTAAAATGAAAATTATTCAAATACCAGAATACACAGACAAATGGCGAGTTGTAGTTTATTTCCAAATTAACCGACATAACTCTTTAGCACATTCTTCAAACAGCACCTGAATGTGACACCACTGATAAAAGGCTGACATTTGTCGTATCGCTCATATAGCTGAAAAAAAGCTTGAGAGAAAATGCTGCGTCGACTGTCTGTCAACACTAATATAATAATAATTCAAGCAAGCATGAACTAAAAAGATACACTTTATTTGAAACCAGCAGGGGACATTTTTGTACAAAAATACACAACTGTTACGCAGATGCTTTGTGTCGAGAATTGTTCATCTTTATCCTGCTGGTTACACCACTGGTGCTCCACTGCATGCAGCACCAACGTGGGACAACCACTAACCTGCTCAGACATAATTTCACCGAGTAAAATAACAAATCCAACAAGCAATGTCATTTGCCATAGGGAAGAATGTGGGATCCTGGATTCTTGAGTCTAGACAGAAATGACAGATCCTTTCTCATAAATATCAGGAAGAATGCTGAACGTGGGATGTTCTTGGAACACCGACTCCAATTCATCTCCGACTCCTTTACTTGGACTTTGTGCTTCCTGGCTTCCCTCCTTCATCCGCCTTTTTCTGCTTTTGCTGCATTATCTCGGCATCCCTTGACGAGAAAAGGGACATTGCAAGAGGACTTTGTAAGGAGAGGGCAAACTGTAAAATGTTGGAACACATTATGACCTAAAAGTGCACTCATGTATTTGTAAGGCATTTATTTTTCTGTGTATAATCAATAGATATATGTTGTTGTGTATGGCCAGAGAGGCCTACGTTCAAGTCATGAGTAAACATATCGGGTATAGCGCTGCAGAAATGCTAAGTTTGTGTGCATCCCATCTCCCACAAATGGCTTCTTACCTCTGCTTCCGAGCAGCAGCAGACAGCCCATCATCAGTCCTCTTCCCTTTAGTGGTTTCATTCTGCTTTTTGGCATGCTTCTGGCGCGCAAGCTCACGTTGGTTTCCTCCTGCATGTGACACGGGCCACAAAAGTTAGCATTAGTGTAAACACTAAACAGCTACAAACAGCAACAAACAACATATGGGTATTTATGTTTTTTTTGTGCCTAGATACCAAAATATAAAAATAAAAAAGTCTGCCCGTGTTGTCCATGACGTATAACGGCAGAAAAAAAAAAAATGGTGCAGATCTAGAAATCAGCCGACGTGGCAGAGAGGCGCTCTGGAGCAGACTCAAAACCCAGAACAACAGCAGAGAGGGCAGCAAAGCATCCTCCAACATAATAATACGTGAGCACAAGATGCGAGGCCAGAGCAACATTTGCAGGAATAAAAATACTCGTTGGTCATCACGTTGACATCCGGTTTGATCCAGGCAGTGTTGTCCAAATGTCCGTTGTTTAGTCTTGCTACAGAGTCTCCACACAAGGCCAGGGCTTGGACTAACAGCCGGACAACAAACAACTCACTGGCTCGTCGGTGCGTCCAACGCACTTTACGTAACACACCGTGTTAGTGACACTAAGCTTAAGCCCGTGTTCGCCATTCACACAGATCAATGCCAGCACAGCTGCCGGGGTGTGTCAGGTTTGTCACTCAACAGCGACAATACCGACATGAACGTTAAATATTGTTGCGTCTATTTCAGCAAATAGACGGAACCCAGGTCGGCCATTGCTAATGGGTGGCGAAAACAACGAGCACAAACCACATGCAATCGAGTGAAGTACATTAATGCCTTACAGTCGAAATATATGTCGATACCCACTGGTCATTTTAGTAATCGATGCTTCTCTCCCCTGAAATCCAAATAAGCTCAGCCACAGGGCCGCTGGCTCCCTTCTCGTCTCTCCAGTCGCTGTTTCTGCTTCTTTTGGTTGCTACCAAATGTCTGCGAGACTTCCGCACGAGAACTAGAACATTCCGTCTAACCACACGGGACTGCGCATGCGCTATCGTGTGGAGCGTATAATCATTGTTTAAACCTACAGTCAATGGTTTAAACACCTGGCGCAGACATAGTTTTCATCTCTCATCTTCAATGTTCGTTTCGTCTCTCCTCTACCACCATTCAGTCAGGCTTCACATAAACTCTTGTCTCTTACGTTGCGGACGTGCAAGACTGTACAAACGTAACTGGTATCAAAGGTAAAGTAAAAATGTTTTCAAAACTTACTCATTCACGTTTCATATCAGCTTTTATACAAAGAGGAGGAAACAAAATATACACATTTACCAGTTCATTATGTACTCAAAACAAACGCATAATAACAGTCCTGTAATAAATCTTCATGAAAGTTTCTGTATTCAGCGTTAGTAATGAGAGCTGATTTTATTTTTGAGGCTGTGGTTTGTACTACTACTGTAGTACATGTTGTACCGACATGTATCTATTATTTTGACGACCATATTTTGGTCCTGGGCTAAACAGCAGAACCAGTTTAGGTTTTAAATCCAATGTATGTGGGAACAACAAGACTCAAATGAGTTCTTGCTCTTCTAAGTGTCACTGAGGTTTGTTCTTTGCTGTATCTTTATGTTGTGTGTTTGGGCTCATTGTCCTGCTGCTAAATTCATTTTGGACCAGCCAGATGACTACATGACTGTTCTCCATAATGGATCTAAAAACACACATCTTACTTACGTTTATAATGTTCATTTAACAAGATGAGAGGCAGACATTTCTCAGAGATAAGTAAATCAGTACTAAAAAGCTTACTGCAAAATAGCCAGCAGGTGGCAGGCTCTGCTCAAGTAAATTAGGAAACAAAGGTAAACAGAGGGATTCTACATTTTCAGCTCAGGCACAGAGGCCACCAATCATTTCAAAGTACAATTATAAGGTCATCAAGTAGTAAAATGCTTAAACTGATTAATAGTTCACTTAATTACAAAAAGTCTTTTACATCAGGCAGAACCCTTTAAACATTTCAAACAGAAAAGTGCAACAATATTTTGTTCATTTCAAATACACATTCTGCTGGAATCATCAAATAGACAAAATCATTTCTATTAAAGAAAAAAAATAATTTTAATATCAAAACCACATAATGTTTTTACCCGTTTTTATATTGTGACTTTATTGACTGTCTGGTTGCTAAATTGTCCAGTAGACTGAGTCATGTCTGCCCAAAACTGACGTCTACTCGGACACTCAAATAATGAGAAGACACAGCTTACTACATGCAGCTGAACTTGTATGTGTCCAATTCAGTGTAGTTTTCCTTACAAATATAAAATGAGGTGATGTGGAGACTTGAGTTTGTCAAGACAATATTGGCTAAGAGTGTGTATTACATTTGAAATGCCAAAATGAGTTCATAGAACTGGAAGTGAGCTGTAGAAGGAGGAGACTGGGTTGGGTTTCATGCTGCAAGGAAAATACTGTATTTTAAGGACATAATTACTGTTTGAGTACAATGAGCCATCAAACTGCTGCTGGGATTGTGTGGCCAGCAATCTATTTGGGTGAAGACTACTGTCCTCTTAGAATTTAATTATATACTGTGAGTTTGTTTTGGTCAGCAGCTCCCTGCATCTCTTCATCTGAGTTGGACTAAAACTTCCTTTAAGTGATCCCAAAAACCATTTCTTGTATCTCATCAAAGCCATCAGAAGAAATATCGTCCTGTCGTTTTAAAATATCGTATGTACTACTAACAACGTCACACACAATCACATACTAGGACAAAATCAAAGCTATTGTATGTGCGTGGAACTGCAATAACCTGATGAATAAACATGGAGGCATGGCAATTTTAACAAAACAACGGCTTTATTCATTGTCAGTCAAAATTTATATCGTAAAGGTCCTGAAACTATTGTATAAATACGATAATTATCGTATATCTGCCAACACTGTACATCACTAGCTATAATACAAAGTATACACATTATCAGCAAAGAGAAATAGTTAATGATTTTTAGTATGAGCTGTATTTTCAGTATATGTAGATTCAAATTTGCAGTATTATTAATCAACACATGTTCATCAGCTCATTATTACTAAGTTATTTTAATGGAATATTTCCAGCCTGCAAACATGCTAATATGCTCATTATGCCAATGCTAAAATGTATATATTTAGCATGTACAGTGTTTTCCATGTTCACCTTTAACATGTTAGCACGCTAATAAGCTGCTGATATGCATGAAACGCATAGTACAGCTGTGGTTAGTGGGAATGTCAGTGGCAGGTAATGGCCAAATGGTGGTGATGGGGTAATCCTGCGTTAGTTAATAAAGGGCTTACCACAGTCATTGTGACTCATCCACAGGATGAGTAAAGGAATTGACAAAACTTCATGGCAACATACTTTTGTCTGGACCATAAATTCAAAGTGGTGGGTTGACTGATTCACAGCTAGTGTGACTAAAAACATCAGCATTACCATTTTAGTTTAGTCATTTCAATTTATAGTGATTACTTCTTAGATGATTGTTTTACAAATGATCATTCTAATAGCCAATACAACCTAGATAATAATCTAAATTTATAATAATAATCATTTAATTTAGACCAACTGGTGCCATTTTTTAAGTGGAAAGAGCCTCCTTAATACGCCTGTGACTAAAATGATTTTGATTTGTACTGCTTCATTTCTGTTTTGGCCGGTTTTAGAGCAGGCTGTATTGACGTTTCTGTTTGCTGACTCATTATGTTTAGAGTAAATATATTATACATATTCAACATTTTTAAGCAAATGTAAATGCAATGTGAATTTCTATTGGAGATTTTCAGATGGCCACATGACAGTAAAACACTGTAGGCTTATTGAATTTCCAAACTATCCAACTTTGTTCTTATCCATTGAGCCCCAGTTAGTTCAGTTTGGCTTTACAGTTGTCGAACAGAGACTGACTGAATTTGGGGACGTTTTATGAGGTGGATTTTTTTTTTAAATAGCCCAGGGCTTAAGGCATTTAACCCTTCTAGTACCACACAACGGGAACTTAATGACAGCTTCCACAGCCGAGCGTCAGTTGGAATTTTAGATGACTATTTTCACAACCAAGAGTTTTGCATTTATGGGCTTCCACAACCATGACTGCATTTAGAGTCTCCCTTAACTCTAAGAGTCACACTAAAACTCAATATATATCAAGAAAGTTTATTAAACTCACTTGAAAAAACTGAAACAGAGCAACCTGCCATAGCCAGCTATCAGCTTGTCCTTCCTATGACTACTGCATCACGTAAAAATTCTTTTACCGTCAGGCTGTAGTGAAACTAAATCTAATTCCTCATGGCGTGAGTGGAGTATAATAAAAAAAAATGGTAGTGACAATATGTTATTATTGCAAGATGCTATTTATATATCATACGCAATGTTAAGTTTTCTGAAGTTGCAACTAAGCCACAGTAGTAGTAAATAAAGTGTTTGAAGTTTGAATCAGGGAATTTGTGTCTATTGAAGGATCTTACATGAGGTCATTGTCACTTCCTGGATTCACTGACACTGACTTAACAGCCATCTATTTCTGCATGTATACACAGATGCAAGCCATTATGCAGTTCCAGTTTTAGTTTCAGTCCCTTAAGGAGGTTAAATCCAGTGTTTCATGCTGTCCAATGCACAAGAAACTTAATCTTGGTCTTTGTCACCACGATGAGTCACTTATGACGCATTATTAATTATTCTTGTTTTGGACACAGAAGAACTATTCAGTTATATATGTTTGTGCAGAGATAGTTAATGAATGTTCCCATGTAGGTTGTCGGCTCCCTGTGTACAGACCCTCTCACTGTTACTGGCTCAAACAGAGAATCAAGTGAATAAACAGCCACGATTTCTTCATGCCACTTGCGTGCAGGGGTGTGAAGACTTTAACAGGCTGTAGAACAGCATGTTCAACACTGTGGTCAGTTTATTGGGCTGGTGGCGACACAGAGCAGCCCAGGATGTCTGCCTATGACTTGTTTTCCCCCACAGCTGCTTTCAGAGACAGCATCCTGCTTGAAAGCAAACTATTTTTGTCTCCCAGTGCAATTATCACCACCTGGTAATTTTGACAATGTTGACTGCGTCTGCTTCACAAAGCCTCAAAATGTTAATGCTGTCCTCGTGTGACTGCTGCTCCTTGTGCTGCCAGTCACACGTCCAGTTTAATCAAAGGGAGATGACGGTTTAGGGAAAAACTTTGTTTTCCATTAATTTCATTGTAAATATAACCACTGGATTTTGTAATAACAGTAAGAGGCCTCACCCTGCTATTATCTCCAGGACATTTCCATACCAACTTCAAGTGATAGACATCCTCAATATTCCACTTTGGGCAACATGCATGTGTGCCTATGTGACTATTGTGTGTTGTTGGATAATTATATAGACAGAAACAATAAATCAGTGGCACGTGTATTTGTGTTTGTAATACTATGTGTGATCATACTGCAGATGTTTTTATTTAGTTCCAATGGTTTAAATAGTCATGGAGTGCCTATGATGTGCTGTGAAGACAAGACAACCATCATTTATTTCTCCTCCTTCATTGGACTGCGCAGTCCTCCTGTGTAGGCTCCACAGTGTCTTTCACAGTCTTTGTTAACGCTGATCATGAAGTGGTGAGAGCACTGATGTGTGGCGGTATAAACTTAGTGTGACAAGCTTGGACGTATGGCGCATTCCTCTCTGTCTCATTTCACCGCTGTCATCCATCACACTGCCAGAGTCCTGCCTGCTGTCATGAGTGATTGATGGGACTTGCTGATCCCATCTTCTGCATTGCCTTAATGTCCCTCATGCCCTGATTGTTGGGAGCTAATTTTGACATGAGCCTATAAAATGATTATGTTGCTCGTGCTTTGTCAAAAACAGTTCTGCATGTATTTTTTTCTGCTGCTCTGAAAACCCATCATTCTGAGTAAAAATATGTGTTTCATATGATTTATGCTTTATCTTAGCATGGTAACATATTGACAATGACAGCACTAACATGCTGTTTAACAGGTGTAGGCCTAAAGTCTGTGAAGCTTCTCAGCCATCTATGTCATGTTATATCCATTTTTCTAGATATGGACCTCATGTTCACCACGTTAACTAACATTAACATTTGTTAGTGATCACTAAACACAAAGCTGAGCTCTGGTGTGATGATGTAGCTGTGTATCATCAGAGGGGGTAACATTAATGATTTAAATATATTTAATATTAATTGCTCAACGCTACAGTGGTAATTTGACAGAGAGTTAATGTTGATATTTGATGCTATCACATGTGCTTGTTTGCCATGTTTACTAGAAAAGTCTCTTCTGGTATTCATAATGTCTAAAGTGGACATTTTCACTAAGGTGGACAACCAGCTGTCAACCATTAGCAATTTTAATAATATGGAAAATGTTGATATTCACAATGGCCTCATCCTTTCATTATGCCTTTGCATTAGTAAATTAAGTAAGTTGGCCATTGCAAAACTGTTAGCCTCAGAGGCTTTTAGACAGCAACAGTTGTCTATCAACGGTGTGTGTACTCTAAAACAGGAGCACTACATCTGTTTGAACATATTTATGCTATTCCAACGCTGTCTGTGCCATGCTCACGATGATAATGCAAAAGGCTATATTTTCCACATAGTTTAATGGTTGAATATGCTAACGATAGAAAATTAGTAGGTGTTTGGTCATACATCAAAATGTGTGTCAAGACAGAAAAGTAGGAAATGAATTCTGACCAGTGATGCATGCTTATATGATTTAAGCAGTAAGACTTTAAGGTTTGTTTAGTTTTGTTGTAGCCACATTTTTTAGATGTTGCCGTTTGTCTCTTCTTTCTTACTGCATCAAGAATAATTAGGGTTTCTGCACTTTGAAGTTTTAAGTGTGTGTGCTTTGCAAATGGTCCTCATGTGAAATGTCTGTTAACAATTAAGACAAAAATCTGAAACATACTTCAGTCAATACTTTTTCAGGCTCTTAAAAGGTCATAAAAACAGAAAACTGATATCGCCATCCACTGTATGTCATGTAATGCAGTGTTTCATTTCACCTGTGCTACTAACCTTAAAGCAACAACATGATCATTGCTGACACTAAAATGGGCTAATGTGTTGCCTTGATGGGATAATGGGGTAGGTTAGCATGTGCGGAGGCTTCTCTGCTAAACTGAAGGAAACTCTTGACACGACAGAGATGAAGTGAAGGAGTGCACAGACAAATGTCTTTTGAAAATTCAGCTTGGTCAATTATTTCCCTTTTCCTCTCTTTCTTGCTGAGGCATAACTGAAACGTCACTAAATATTCGTTTGAACAATATAATTGTGGTGAGTCAGACTCAGAAAAGAACTTTAAAATCCATGTGTGTCTTGCCCAGAACTGAGAGAGAGAGATGAAAAAGGAGATTTTGCTGTCGTGAGTTAATGGACCCAGACAAAAGGACTCCCTCTCTTTCATCGCATTTCTGCTCTAGTCTCACCTGTTTTAGATGCCATTTCAGTAGACCCAGTGTTTCACCTTCTGTCTGAGGTCTAAATGGCTTGCCTGAGGGTAACTAGTCTACATGATCAAAAGTTAGTGTTGGAGACAAAAGAAGACATGTGTGCGTCGAGGTGATTTTTTTGCGGAGTGCAGATGTTGTACTGGTTGACCCTGTGAGTGGAAACTAAAAAGTTATCCAGCAGGGGTGGAGGCTAGGCTGGACTGAATTTCACTGACAAAAGTTTGAGTGTAACTTTCTGAAAAGGATCTTGACTTCAGCATTTCAAAAGTTAAGTCAGGTTCATGAGAACAAAGGAGAAAGCAGCAAAAAAACAGCAAAAAGACACCGTGTGCAGGTTAATTGGTGAGTCTAAATTGGCCGTAGGTGTGAGTGTGAGTGTGAATGCTTGTCTGTCTCTCTGTGTTAGCCCTGCAATAGACTGGCGACCTGTCCAGGGTGTGTGTACCCCACCTCTTGCCCGATGACAGCTGGGATAGGCTCCAGCAGACTCCACGACCCTTAACAGGAACAAGCGGTTATATTCTATTTCTAAGACTTTATACTGCATTTGGGTGGATGGCAAGAAGAATTTCATTGTACAGGGAAACACGTGACAAAAAAAAATCTTTTGAATCTTGAAATGAATTTAACTTGCACTGCTGGACTGTCAACTTGACACCCGAGAGTCATGTCAATCAATCTTTTAAGAGAAGATTAATATTTGTGGTTGTCACTGTGAGCAATGACATTTTTACTAATGTGTGATTCAGTGCTGCCGCAAACACAATTTCCACAGTATGATGGTGCCTGTGACAGCAAGTGAACATTGTGAGATTATCATGATAAAATACAGCAAATTCAATTGCATCTTCTGAATCACAATAATTACCTTCATCATAAAGGTTCTGCATTTTGCACAGCTTTGTTGCAGTGTCTGGGTCAAAACGCTCCAACCTGTCCTCTGATACATACTGAATGAATGTTCTCTCATTTGACACAGAACAATAACTGTCGTTCAAGGAGAAAATTATGCCTTTATTTTTCTAAACTTGCATCAGATGTACACTCATCTTCAGCTGTGTTTATGTCCCTGATTTATTTGTGTTGGCAATATGCATAAAAAAAGAGTGAATGTACTAAATCAGCTGTAAATGCTACATCCCTGTTTCAATCATTTGACTAAAAAGACGAAAAAATGAATCTATATGATTGTTTCATGGCTGTTCATCCACAGCACCCTGGATATGCTGAACGAAAGGGACTAACGTCAGGACTGGTCTTCTTATGATAATTAAATGAAAACATGACATTGTCCAGATGATGTGTTCAGCAGTGGTTACCACGGTAACGGACATTTCTCCGCAAGTTCATGACGTCCAGGCTTTGGGTATGACTACATAACAGCGGATTGTGTGCTGGATCATGCCAAGTGGCTCTGACAAGGTTAGATGGTCCAGTATCAAATTGAGTTTGGAAAAACATAATTGCACCAGAACATCAGTAAACACGGCTCAGAATATGGAGACGGACGCACTCACCCTCCATGTCCTCTTTTATTTTAACCAATATGTTACTGATATTTTTTTTATTATTAAGATTTCTCTGTCCTCATCCGTCTGTCTCTTTGTCCCCCTGCTGTGGATGAGCTCACTGCTATCTCCTGACTGACTCATCTTAGTTGGTTCCAGGGACAGACGATCTGACTGACCGATCCCCACTCTGCATGTAAAGTATAGAGAATTATTCCATCTCTGTGGCAGACAGTGCAGACTCAATGAAGTCACTCTGTATGTATGAGATGTCATGGAACTCATTGAAATGTCTCTCACAGAGTGTTTCATGGCTGACATAGTATTTTTGTACATACTGTCAGGCACATAGTAGTTGAACAATACATTAACTTCATGTAATGTGCAATTTGATACATGCTGTGTCCACAGAAACAGTAGATAACTGACTGGGATGTCAAGTTTGTCAGATGAAGCGTTTATAGTTTGTTTATGTATGTCTAATATATTTGTATAGCTAGAAGGATCTTCCACAGAATGAGTTGTCGTTGAGTGGCAGTGTTGTTTTATTGGCAGTCATGTAAGAGGTATTAATACTGTCTGTATTCTTCAATTTAACAAAAATATCTAAAGACCTGACTGTTGGATTGTGAAATGATGTATCCAACTGATGAATATTAGTAACCCTGGCCACTCACGACTTTTCCGCTAGCAATACTTGTAAATAGCAACTTCTGGATGGATTACCATGAACTATAGATTAGGGACTTTTCATCTAGCACTGTCGACAGGTTCATGCTTTTTGTGTATGTGATTTGTCAGGCACCGTTGTAATCAAACAGAATGTAAGCCACAGGAAGTATGCTATATCACATAAAGTATGCTTATGCTATCAGTGCTGTTCAGTGCTGATTAGCACATATTGTGCAAACACATTTTTATGCTGTCCTGTGCCGATCACTTGCACTTAAAGGACAGGCAACACGTATTTGTTCAATTTGTCTGTGGGATTTAGGGGGAATCTACTGGCAGAAATGCGATATAGGATTCAAAATTATGTTTCTATTATTGTATAATCACCTGTAACTATGAATTGTTAGATTAAGCCCTTTATGTCTCTTTAGGACATGGGGAGCATTTACATCCATGGTGCATGCTATTTTTCTCAGTTGAAGGAGGGGCATTATGCAGTGTCACCACTAGATGTCCTTAAATCCTCTACTCTGGGCCTTTAAACACAAAAAGTGACAGATGTACTAATACAACACATAATAAAGAAGTTAAGTTTAAATTTTGCAGCCCTCAGGAACCTATTTGGGCGAGAACAGGAAACTATACCCCATTTAAAGAAGAATAAATAAATAAATAAATAACCAAAAGACAGACGAGAAAGAAAAAAATAAATAAATAAATAAAATAAATAAATAAATAAATAAATAAATAAATAAATAAATAAATAAATAAAATAAAATAAAATGGGGGGGGGCATCAATCAGGAGGCAGAGACTGAAGAGAATGAAAGAATGTTAAAAAGGAAAGCCACTTATTATAAAACATATCAGAGTTACCTTTCAGTGAGTATCTGATCTTCTCCAGCTTTAGAAAAGACATGGTGTCATTGAGCCATTGAGTGCTAGAAGGAGCTTTGGTTGACTTCCAGTGAAGAAGGAGATGGCGTCTTGCCAGTAAAGAAGTAAAAGCTAAAATATCTAATTGTTTAGTGGTAAACCGATAACAGTCTTCTGGAAGCCCAAATATAGCGACATGGGGGGAAACTTTTATGTCTATTGAAAGTATTTTTGACATGATATCAAAATAATTCTGCCAGAAGCGAAAAAGCAGCGAGCAAGAGTAAAACATATGGGTCAAATTACAGGGTGAGGCATTTGTCACAACAGTCTGTGACATTGGGATAGATTTGTGACAGTCGAGTCTTAGAAAAATGGACTCTAAACAGTACTTTAAACTGTATAAGTGTGAGACGAGAACAAGTTGAGCTTGTGTAGATTTTCTTGAGAGCAGAGCCCCACCAGTCATCTTCCAAATTCAGACCTAGTTCTTGTTCCCATGCAGCCTTGACTTTAGTAATTGGTGAGCAATCAAAAGACAGAATTTCACTGTAAACTTTAGAAATTAGTGACTTCTGGAGCGGATCGTGGTTTAGAAGCTCTTCCCACTGTAGACTCTGTGGTAAGGAAGGAAAAACTGGAAACAAAGCTTTAGCACAGTGTCTAATCTGAAAATATCGAAAAAGATGAGAGTGTGGAAGATCAAATTCTCCTGACAAATCTGAAAAGCTACGGAAGATACCATCTTTATAAAGGTCTTTAAAACATTTCAGGCCTTTGCTGTGCCATGCAGAAAAGGTTGAATCTGTCAGCGCAGGTCGAAATGTATGATTCTTCAGCAAGGGAGCTAAAGTAGATGCAGACTTAAAGTTGAAGTGCCTCCTAAATTGATACCAAATTTTAAGTGTGGAGTGAACCACTTGATTATTTGTAAAGTCTGAGAGGCTGAATGGAATAGAAGAGGTAAGTAAAGCAGCTAGGGAAGATGAAACACATGACTGCGCCTCTAAGTTACACCATGGCAGATCGATTGATTTGAACCAAAAAGAAATTTTGTGGATATGTGCTGCCCAATAATACACAAATACGTTTCTCTGGTTGTGTTAAGAAAATTTTAATGCAAATTAAAGTTGTAATGGAAATTTTTGCGGCTCCTCTGTGCACAAAATATAAATATATATGTTCTGTACATTACCAGTAATCCCAAAAGAGTGACACTAAAAGTAGCATCCCTGATGTGGGAGGCTCCTCCATGGCAACTTGCCTTTACCAGGCCTCAATTATCCAAGTGGCAGGACACATGGGACCCCTCACCTATCTCAAGACAGTTTCTCCTGAGATCACAGCGGAGGGGAAGGAGTTCAGAGAACAGACTCTGTACGATAAAGCCCTTTACTGCTAGTGTGCAGTGTAGCAAATATCCACCGTGCCTTTTCCCAAAGAGGACACTTGAAGACAAATATTATGAAGGATGGAATTAGATGCAGTGTGCTCGTTTAGTCTTGCTGTAGCTCCCAGTGCTGTTCAGGTATAAAAGCCTATTACTGTAATGATGATGATGAATACTTAACATGCAATAGATGAAGTTCATCACTGTACTGAATGTACTGTATGCTATCATGTGAAATAGGCAAAGCGTGACAAAAAAGACACAAAGGACAGTTTGGTGTGAAATTGGATATCTTCAACTATGAACGTGTAATCCTCAGATTATGAACAGTGAACATATTATCATGAAGTACATGAGATAAAGTTGTTATTCAACAGGAACAACATACTGATATCCAATCTTTTAACTCTTATTTGCTCTCCTCCATTTGTTGTGAATCTTCTACACCCACTTAATCCTGTTACAGATCGCGGGGGTCATTGGGCAAGAGGGCGTACACCCTGGACAGGTCACCAGTCAGAGAGACAGACAACCATTCACACGCACACCTGCAGCCAGTTAAGAATCACCAATTAACCTAACAAGCATGTCTTACCTGTACCTGGAGAAAACCCACGCAGAAACATGGAGAACGTGCAAACTCCACACAGCTGGCCCATGGAGTCCATCCGGTGACCTTCTTGCTGTGAGGCATCAGTGCCTCACTGCTAGCCACTGTGCCGCCCACTGGAGGGTTCCACTTTTAGTTAATGACAATTTGGTGAAATTTAGGGTTTCTTTTTTCTTTTCTTTTTTTTTTTGGCCAATCAGATCTCTGGACTCTCCAAGGATCTAGTCAATCAGATGAGTGGGAAGTGCCAATGAAAACTAAGTAACCTCAAGTATTATTTTTATTTGTTTGCCTGCACGCTGCCAATACCAGCGCTGAAGTGACCTGAGGAGTTTTAAAGTAGTAAGTTATAAGAACTATAAAAAGGTATCTTTGGCCCAAAAGTACCTCGTCTCTGTGAGAAATTGTTTATATAAAATAGATAAATATGATCAGTATTCATAGCCCATTTCATTTAGCTTACATCTAAAGAAAACACCGTCATCGCTGCATGTTTCAGGTTTCCGAATATATTTTCTCATCCTCCAAAATTCCATTATCAATTTCCATATTTGTCTATTGCCATGAACAATATGGCACTTTATTCCCCCTCTTATCATCGTCCAATAAACCTTTAACATTTACCATGTCATGTCATAGTTGACAAAATGTACCCTAGAGTGTCAAGATGTTTGTTTGTGAGGTTGTATTGGCGTCAGCTTTTACCATTTGCCTTCTTCGCCTGAAATGATCCATAAAACCCTTTTCCCTTTTAAGTGCCTTTCTTCGTTTGTCATGTTCTTTTTTTTCACTATTAAATCCATTTTCATCCCATCCTCTCACTCTCACTCACTCCCTTTTGGAAGTGCAGTGCAGCTGTGGCAGTATCCTGAATAAGATGACGTCTGTGGCCTGAGTGAGTCATCGAGACCCTTAAGAGGTGCCGGGGAAACTATAGCTCGCTGAATGACTGTACCATCAATTCCCCCCCATAAAGCTCAGGATGAGGCGGCTCCAATCATCCAGCTGAACAACAGAAACAAAATGAGCGGCGTTAATCTCCCAGATAAGACACTGTGCAGCTCGTTTTTATGTTTCTAGTCCTTTGACTTTCAAGTGTGATTACCTGGCGGCGGTACATAATACAGCTCTTGACAAGGGAATGACTTTAATCAAGCTTCAAAGGCGACATGTGACATCATGTGGTGACTACACATGCACACAGAAGAGAACAAACTGATGAGGGTTTTTCTCTTATTACGTGCAAAATGTGTCATCCAACCAGAAGGCTTCTTTCTGATCTTCTACATGTTGACACCTCTGTATAGCTGATACACTCATCTGTGCACCAACTTTTTTACTCTTGGGTTCATCAGTGGACAAAGCTGAAAGGATTCTTTGTTATAACAGTCAAAGGGAAAGTCATCTGCATCTGTTTTTTTCTCTGTGTTGAATGTAACTTTAAACCAGAAGTGAAGAAAGAAAGGTTTAAGTCACATTTAAATCCTTTAAATCAACTATTGAGGAATTGTAATCACTTTGTTGATCCTCTGAGCTTTCCTCTTGGATAATATCTGGCATATTTTTTTAATTCGTCCTCATGATTTGCTGGGAAGCACAAGTTGTGTCTTTTATTTCTCCAGGCTAGCAAGTGCATAACAACACTTCTGGTGCAAAAACAATACAACCCTGCAAGTTTACACCACAGACACAGACAGGTAACACAGGACAGTGTGCAGAATGCACAGCGACCTACAGATTATGGTCAGTTTTGTCCTTAGAGTCCTCAGTCCTTCACTTTCTGACCAAATAAATGCATTTTAACATTTTTTTTCTTTAACATTAAACAAATGCTAAAACTAAAAAGGTATTGCTTGGTAGCCTTCGGCATACTAGCTAGATACTACTTCTGCCTCTTTCCCATCAAGTAATGTGTATTCTTAACTACAGCAGCAGATTGGCCCAGTTCATTAGTCTTTCTAGACAATAAAATCCTAAAAGACATTGCACATGCATTTTTCAAGATGCTGCCACATCCTAATTTGGATTTTACAGGTACTAGATTCATCAGAGTGTGAAGTTGAGAACATGGTTTCAGAGACACAGTCCCTTCCTAGTCCCTTGATATAAATGCTTCAGTAGTCTGGTGTCTGACTTTTATTGGATCACTCTGTCACTGTGTCCCTGTGGTTATGGGAAATTGGCTCCTGCTCCCAATTACTCATTTCTGTTCCAGGGGCGGGCACCGTTCATTGTTTTCCAGTGTGTGTGGTGGAGTAGAGCCGGTTTTGCCAGGCCGGACTGATATTTTAATCATAAATTGCTCACTTGTGCCAATTTAGCTGTAAAAATACAGACTTGGACCATCCCGCCACTGCTGAGATGTTCCAGTAAGCAGGATGTGCCAACAAGGAATTAAAAACTGATTTAAACAGTCATTGGCATTTTTTTAAGTCTCAGTTTTGTCATTTACACGGAGAAGTAATGTGGTGAAGATGTTTCCAGAGACGGCAAAAAGCAGCCCTTGTTGACTGCTGTCTCTTTTCATGCATGGAATGATCAGTCACACCTGCACAGTCACTGTAAAAGTGGTGGCTATAAAGGGCCTGTGTTCTCAGTAAAACACCAAAACACCTGGGTCTGCTTAGCAACGAGTGTATACATGCATGCGTGTGATGGCACCGGCGCAGAGGAGCACACATTCAGAGGGAATGAAAAGCCGATTCCCGGCTCTGATTGTGTTGCTGTGTGGGAAAGTTTGCGCCCACCTTCACTTTGAAGACAGTGAAAACAAATGCACGACTCTCAGATGTGAACATAATCCACTGCCTTTCCTGAACAGGCCTGCGGTCACAGACTATTCCCAGCTCCAGATGCGTTTGCTATTATTTTAAAACTTTTTGGAGGAAGGAGGCAGTTAGTTTAAGCTAAGCCACTGTACTTTACAGCCCATGCAACCATCAGGTGTGATTGTTTTGATTAAATCTTATCTTACACGGTGCTTCGGAAGGTTTTCAGCAGTTTCCTTTGGAGCTTTGAATGAACCGTGTGTGTGAGTCTCTTTAGCCCTGACTGCACTCTTTGTCCTTGGATGTCGGAGAAAACATGAGACTAACTTCTCATCGAGTTCCACAAAACAAGCAGGTGTTGCTTTTTTTGTGCGTCTTTTGTCTGCGGGCTACACAGACTGCAAAGGAACTGCAGGAAGACTACAACTGCAGCTTTCAGCGTGAGATCGAGAGGTCCTGGATCAGGCTACTGCCAACATGCCTCGCAAGTAACACGCAGCCTTGAAATTCTTTTGAAACACTGAAGCCTTGACTGGGTCTTGATTCAGCAATGTCAGGATTCGTGACTGATATTCAGGCTCTACTTTACTTTCCAAAGGTGTCCTTAGTATCGGACTCTCGTTAATATTTGTGATTAAATCCATTATGATCACATTTAAATACAACTGAAGTGAAAAGAAATGTTCCTTGTAATCTTTTTGTACTTCTGTAGTCACAACACAGCAGTGCTATTTTTTGGAGGAAAAAAAAAACATACACTGAACTGTAATATTAGATTAATAGTTTTTATATATCATAGTGGTGCTGAGTCAGTCTCTTATCTTGTTCTGAATTAAATGGGTTGTTGACTGTACACCAATGGGTGTGTCGAGTGTCTTGACACATTTGATAACATGTCTCAGCTTACTTGGCTGGGCGACGTTTCAGCCGCTGAAAGTCATGACAGTCAGATATGAAAAGGAAGTCGAGTACGCCAGCGGAACAGAGCGATGCATCTTGTTCAGTATCAGATGGTGTTATCTGTGTTACTTCAGAGGTCATGCTCCTCTGAAAACATCCTTTACCTGATCTCTACTACTACTCAGCCTACACACCCATCCTCCTTAACCAAGCAAACGTGCATTGTCTTTGGCACATCTGTCTACATTATGCTCTACTTTAGTCATCGGCGTACCGTTTTGTTGTGGCAAAAGTGCAAAAAATGTTGTGCGCAACATTTCAAACTCAGCTTAAATAGAAAGATACAAATCTAAAATCTTTCAACTTCTGATAGAGCTTTATAAGCAGCCTGTTTTGTTTGACACCAGCCAGTTTCACACAAAAGGCGTTAAACCCGATACCTTTCCCAAATTCAGAAGTGCCTTCTCACTCTGCCAAATACGCCATCCCTGCCAGCTGAAATAACAGTGTGTGCGTGTGTGTGTGCATGTGTGCTGGAAAATGAGTGTGCACATCGCACACCCTGTTTAAGCCTCAGCCTTTGAGTCATTTGTGAAAACTTTATTGAGTTTCACAGTGAAATGTGCAGCGACTGATGAGTGGAACTTGAATATTGTGTTTGTTAGTCACCCAATGCTGAACCATGCATCCGTTGTGTCACTCGTGTGAAGACGGCATATTTTAAAATTATTCTGTGAGTCTTTGTGGTGCTATTAACCGAGAGGTTAGCGGTTTGAGCCCAGCCAGGGATATAGTTCTGGGGAGATTTTGACTCTTAGACTCCGTGAAGAGGCTCATTTTTAACATCTGTACATCTTGTGCTCACATTAGAGCCATATGTTGACACATATAAACCTGGAAGCTGTGAGGTAATCGTCAATATTTAACCCTTTGGTGGTGACCGACTACAATGGCACTGAAGTGAACAACAAACTCCACTTCTCACCAGTTGCAGGAGTCCTGGGAGTCATTGACCTCAGGTGTGGAACGTCACTCCCTGGGGGTCGGGGCGTGCATTAGCGGTTTCCCATGCAGCAGATGGCAAATCACAGACAATGAGTGGATGAGACAGACGAGCCAGGTAAAGAAGAGGGAGAGGCTGAAATGGGTTAATCTGCTTTTCTGTTGGAGAGACTTGAAACCTTCTCATAGGCGCATCAGTGGATGGGGAGGGAGTGCTGCACTTATTGTACAGTGTGCGGCCTTTTCAAGAGCTGATTTATGGTGACCAGTGGAAATGGTTTTGCCTAAAGTGTCTTGTCCACCGCTGACCTCCAGTCACCCCTCCCCCTCCTGTTACGCACTTTCATTGCGGCAGTAGCTTAGCAATTTAACTAAATAGGCTTACTTGTCAGACTCATCTGCTTTGCTAACCTCCACCCTCACTTGTGTGCTTTCTCATAGTTATGCAAAGACTTAAGCGGCTCACGTTTGCAGTCATTCTGCATGTTTGCTGGGCTGTGAGACGGCTGAATTCAATAACCTGAATAAGCCGAGGACTTCGTGGCCAGCAGCGGGTTTAATATCGATCTTAGGTGTTCCCGTCTTCAAACAACAAGACTAAAGAAAGTTGGTCCGACAGTCAAAAATGAAGATAACTAAGTACATTAACTCCTCAGGATAAGCATCTTTAAGCTCGAGGATTATTTGCAAACTGACCCACATTGGTCACTTGGCCTTTCTTTCTCTCTTGCACTTTAAATATTATATTACAGACACATTTGCATACATTTTCATTGTGTGTAAATGTTTTTGTGTGTTTAACTACTTAGCCATTTAGTTAATATGGTATCTTTTACTGTGACACTGCTTGTTCACTGACAGCTTTCTTTATATTTCTACTTTCTTCTCTCTATATTTTTTCTTTTTTCAGAGTATTGTTATTTTTTTGTATATTTTTTTTGTTTATATTTTTTCAAATTTTTTGTGTGTGTTTTTTCTAGTAACTTTTTCCCTGTCACTGTTTTCTGTATAAATATATTTTTTGCCAAATTCCGTGCTACTGCGACAAGGAAATTTCCCATACGCGGGATGAATAAACCTGTCTCATGTCTTGACTGATTTCATTCATCAGATTCATCAATAATTTATCATCTACTGTTTGTACAACAGTGTACTTAAATGAAAAATAACTCTGAAATTGTTTAAATGACAGACATGCTGCCCCAACTTCTGACACAATTGTTACCTATCTGTCATTTAACGTTTTTTAATGTGTCTTTTGTGGAAGAAATTATGGGTGCCAATAAACTGTGCAATTTTCTCTTACAGTGTCACAGACGTTTGTTAACTGATTGTGGACTATGCACAACGTAATAAGCAGTGTGGTTTGCAGTGACTGACTTATGTTTTAATTTACAATTTAATTGAACTTACCCAAAGCAAAATGTTCCAAATAAAACTCAGCTTGCTTAATCTTGTTAAGTTATTCCATCAGTGCTTATTATGTGTTGGCATAATTAACTGAACTGGCACAGTTAACACAGCTGGCATGTCATACGTACTATTTATTAAGAAACACTGATCAGCTTGTTATGTCGTGCCTGACATAGTTGGGTGCCAGAAAACAGAGGCTCCAAACTGGCGTAACTTAGCCTGGAAGCCAAACTAAGTTCTCCACCCAGAAATTGTCTTGTGGCAAAAAGTTATTCAGGAGTCACTCTATAGGTAAATCACTCTGCTCCAGCAAAGACATACTGCAGCAAGTAAGTGCGGAAGTCGGGATTATGTGGTGATGGAGTAGCAGTGATATAGTCATCAACATCATCTGATCACTGTGAAGTTGAATTTGTTTTAAAAAGACCCTTTTGCACTGAAGACCCTGTGTTGTTTTTGTTGTTGTTGTTGTTGTTTTGAATATGCACCCGCTCTGTGTTGAAAAATAGACTCCATTGTAATAAATTACACAGTGCCTGTGATGTTGACGAGATCAATGTCTCTCTCTTTGTTTTGTTTTGTTTTTTTCTTGCCAACACCAACACTCAACACTGCTAGTGCGCAGCAGCAAAACCCTACACCGTTAAAAGGATTGATTCCTACCAACACCAAAGCACTGATCCTAGTGGTCTGCTGACCACCAACCAGAGGACTCCTGTCCCCTTGTAAAGTCATTCCTATGCTACTGTTGCTAGGTTAGACAAACTATAGCAATGTGGTCCATTCTCATAGAAAAACGTTGAGCATCGGTAATAAGTCTAGAGGTAATATGGAGATGATACGGCTAATGTTAGCAACAGTGCTAATGTTGGCAGACTCTGGAAAAGTTTTGTCTGTTACCTCTGCTGTGCCCATACTCATTGATTATATGTTCCACATTTTGAAAGAATCGCGATCGCTTTTTTTTTTTTAAAGAGGACGTAGCTTGCAATTCTCGCTTTTTCTAGGGTATGTGGCATACCTGCTAGCTCAGTAGAGCTGGTAAGAATCCATTGTTAAGACATAAGAGATGGAAGACATTGTTTATTTATCCTACGTAAGGGAAATTTCCATGTCTTGTCTAAAAGTGAAAATGTGTCATTCAGCGAGTCGTTTCAAATTTGACTCATGTGTGACATAGATGAGTTGTTCTGAACATAAGACCCACCCCTGAGCCCTGCCCCTGCACGGCTTCAGAGAGCTACTCCTGTATACAGTTAGTGATTACCCTAGCAAAGCCACATTTTCTTTTAGCGCGCAACGGATACACATCAACATAAAAGTTGCTCTGAGCTTGGCTGTAGAGACTCACACTAAAGTAAAAGTAAACATCACGTTGATTTCCTCCTGAAGTTAGCAAGTTAAAGGACAGATGTGGCTTCAGACCATTTTGCTAACGTACTGTATCCATGAGCTGAATGATTTCCTAGGCAACACTACCAGAGGGGTGGGGTTACGGGAGCTCATTCTCAGGAGGGAGGGGCATCGTACCAAAATGGCTGGCAGTGAAAAGGGACGTTTTTTTTACCTGCTCAACAGGGGCCTGTTTGACCCCCGCATGGCTAATGCTTATCTGAGCTAGCAACAAGTAGCACAAGAAGTCAGGAGCCCTCGGTTGGTGATCAGCAGGCCAAGAAAGGGTCACATATGTTCATAGCGTCCGGGATATGTGTGTTCCTCAGGGCTTTGTTGGCAGGTAATGTTTTTTTCCTATACATCTTATTGCACCTGCTGCTTCTGCTAATAACAGTAAAGTGGACATTAAAACCAAACGCGTTGGTGCTGCTTTAATGAAAACTAACACAGATGTAACCCTACTTTAATAATGTACAACCAATCTAAAGATGAGAAAAAAATAAATGTGCGATATTATAAACAAACACGGTGGTATCGTCACACGAGTGACCCTCATGTGAAACCACAGCCAGCTGCGTGCGTGCGTGCGTGGCGTGGACGGTGCACAGGGCCGTCAGTCCACGGTGCTATTGTGGCCGACGCCCCGCCCCCAGCGTGACGCAGCGGGGAGAGTGCTGAGCTGAGGGAGGAAAGCAGCTTTAATTGCAGGGCAGCGAGAAAAGCCAGCGATGGCTTCGCTCAGGCAGGAGCACCGCTATGGGCTCTCCTGTGGAAAAAATATCAAATTGTGCAGCCCCAACAGGACGCTGTACCATGTCAAGCTCACGGACACGGCTGTCAGAGCGCTGGAGGCTTACCAAAACCTCAAGGTACCTTCTCCTCTTCATGTTTGTGTGTTGAAATCATTCTTCTTAAAGTTTGTTGTTGTTTTCCTCCTCTGTTGAATTACCTCTATGTTGCGTTTTTGTTAAAATGTTGTTCCGCTTTAGTTTATTTTTAGCCTTTGTAATATATAGAAATATATTTAACTCGGTCTGTTTTGTGGTGTAAATAAACAGACGACAGTCGCTCCAAACAGTCCACAGTTACTTCTTCTGACTGCGTCCCCCCTTAATCAGTTCATTGCTGCATAGCAGAGCAGGACTGAACCCTGTGATTGTCGGGAAGGACGAGCCCGTCAACTGTTTGCTGGGAACCCTTCTCTTTAAAGTATAGCAAATTGCCCGCAGTCTGCATAGTTATCTAATTGACAAGGAAGGCTAGTTTGTCTCATAATTGGCTCCAGTTGAGAGCATTAGCAGCACACAGGCGTTACTGATTGTGTAACTTCAACTTAAATGATTAAATGGTTAGTATAGCTAGCATGTGTTTACTAATGTAGACTACCAATATGATTGCCACAACTAATGCCTTCTTTTTTTGTCTCACTTTAGGGGTCTTTACCGAGTGAACCGTCTATTTGTTTCAAAGGAAACCAAGGGGTAAGGTTGATC
This sequence comes from Planiliza haematocheilus, assembly GCA_005024645.1. Taxonomy (NCBI): domain Eukaryota; kingdom Metazoa; phylum Chordata; class Actinopteri; order Mugiliformes; family Mugilidae; genus Planiliza; species Planiliza haematocheilus. The sequence continues at coordinate 5,184,799 of SRSE01000649.1, read as the reverse complement.
AGATCTGCACACTTCTAGACATTAATATTATTTTATGAACAAGTGAAGTTTATGATAAAAGTTCATCTGTCTACCATAATCTCATGCGTTCAAACGGATGAAGCTGCATTATAGGATCATGAGGGCACATCTAACTCGGGCATTTCTTTTAAAATAAGAGCAAATGGTTTCTAAATTAAATTCTATTCCTGGAACAAAGCTTTTGTTCATCAGACGTTGCTGCTGCCTCACCGTCAGAGGGCTCATATGGGAGCTTATAGCCGGTCTTCTCCGGCAGAGAGGAGGCATGCGGGTTACTGGGTCAGGCTGGTGACTGTGGAGAGGCTTTGTTAGGTCAGCGAGCGGTGCTGGGAAAAGCGGTGAGGAGGGAGAGAGGGAGGTGGAAGTGCACACGTACGCTGACGGAGCCAGAGTCAACAGTGGGGAAAGGAGTTGTAAGTCAAACGAGGGGCCTTCATCGACACAAATGAGCTCATTTGGGAAAACGCTGTTTAATGCTAGAGCCGTGCGAATGTGTAAAATACATTAGGGCGCTTCAGCAGCTTTCCTCTGCTCTTGAAATTCAGCCATAATCTGCAGTAAGTAGCCTGAACTATGTGTGTTTTGACTCAAGTCAGGAGCAGCTGTGTCCTTGGGGAATACTTCCTCACTAACAGGCTGCTTGGAAAGAGTTGCAGCCCCCTTCCTGTCATGACAAGATGAGCTGAGTGCTGGTGGGTTTTGTCATAGGGCTTGTGCGGTTAACAGACTGGATTAAACCTGTGCAGGGTGGTGGGCTGTGTGTGTCGCTTTGTGTGTGTCTGAATTTGAAGCACCGAGGTATATATTTTTTGAAGTTTGTTTTGCTCTTTCTTACTGTTAGTATCTTTGCTTCGGCACAGCTCGGTGGAGGTGGATTTGTGATTAGTCCAAGATGTGTTCAACCTGTAAAGTTTCTGAACTGACCGCACAAGCTGTCAACGTAGGATTGATTGCTGGAGCGGTAATTCTCCGCCAAGGGTCAGGTGTTGGAGGTGAAGGGGCGGTCGGTCAGCTGTTGTTTTGGGGGTGGTTGACGCTGCAGAGACCGCCTGCATATTCTTGTTGATGCCCAGTGCATCAACAAGAATATGTCTTGAATTATATTGGGGGGGGGGGGGGGGACACTGCAAATCCATCGCTGTGGGACAGAGCGTGCGCCGAGGAGTGCCCGTACTTTCCTGTAAAACTACACTTGATAATTGGATACAGTCGTCTTCTATCGGAGAAACTGCTGCGCCTGTGAAATAAAGTGCTCTTAAATGAACACACATCTATCTCGTTTACTGAAGACGGGCCGTTTAGTGGCTTTGTCCTGTAACACATGCAAGAGGGAAGCTGCAGCTGCCAAAATCAGAAGAATGGAAATGTTTTTTCCTCAGCGAGCATTCACGCTGTTGAGATTTAATGTCAGAGAGTGCTGTCCTGAATGCTATATCGAGATCTGAGAGATGACCCTGCATCTGATGCTTTTTTTTTCCTTTATTTAATTTGACAGTGCACCTCTGTTGTCATTGTGATGGCAGAGGGATTACAGGGTATTTTACACCCCTCCCAATATACGGCGCGGAGAGCTAAAGTTATTAGCTAAATGAATGTTTAGAGGTAATTACAGGAGCCGTAATGCTCTTGATTACAGCGTGAGGCATTATGACTTCAGTTTGCATTAGCTTTCCCTGTCTGCCTGACTCAGACATTCATAAATGTGTGTTTGTGTGAGCGGGTGTGCGGCGCTGACACACTTTTGCTGCAGTAATAGCTAGGTCAGTGACACGAACTCTGGCCTTCTGGTTTATTTTCCCGTCCCATTACCAGGTTGGAGTCCCACTTTTTGTGTGTGAAATGGGTCTTGAATGCCAAAATGGTGTGGAAGTAACATGCTGCAACACATTTGTCTTTCTCTTTTTTTTTTTAATTAGTTTGCCATGCCTTTGATGCTGAGAGTTATTTTTTATGCGGGTGTGTTTGTTTGTGCTGTGTGTCTTGTGTGGTCTGAAAGGCATGATTTATTCATGTCCCACCTCCTTTTTCCTGTCCTGCCCATTGTGCCGCGGTCTTTAGCCTGGCAGGACCAGAGTGGGTCCCCCTGTGGACCCTCTGTGTGCGGTGTGCGTTTGTTTGTTTGTTTTGGTTTGCCTACGTGAATTAAGGAATTTTTGGCTCTTGGTTTTCTATGAGTATCTGTGTGTTTGAGTGTAGGTCTGTGTGTTTAAGCTGCCTGTGCTGAGATCCTGAGAGCCCCCCTCCGATTGTGTGTTGTCTCTCCTGATTTGAATAACAATGAGCGGGGGAATGCAGACTGTGTGTTGTCGCCCTCCTTGGTTGTCCCAAAATGAATCGAGCATGCATTACAGTCGGTCCAGATGTGCTGTGACCTGCCCCGAGGGTTTGTTTGTGCCCAGTGTGATACAAACGTCCCTGCTGTGGTTTTAATGCAGTGGAGGCTAACAGGGAGAACACTACAAGCACCTTCCGCCGTAAACACTTTGTCATTTAACCATGACCAGAGTCTTGATGTCTGGTTTTGAACACTGCTGTTGCTGCCATCGCGTCATTATCCGGTGTGTGAGTGTAAAAACAGGCGGGTTATCTGAATGCTCCACATAAAAGCGGTGTAAGTAATGTTCCTTTAGGGGAACTTTTGTGCATAAATCATCTTGAAAACATAAAATTAAAAAGTAGTAAACGAGTCTTTGCAAAACTTTTAAGAAAGTAAGCATGAGTGCATGTAGTCAAACTGCAAAAGAGCTTTTCTCTGCGTTTCAGTAATCTTTTCAGTGCATTGTATGAGTTGTATATGTTACTGTATAAATGTATGTTGTGTCCACAAAGCAAGAGTTGTTAAAGGATTATGGTGATTTACCCAGCTTTGTTTATAGCATGCTACATTTCTAATAAGGCCACAGTGAAAATCTCGTGCCCGACCAGATTATATATTTATGCAGCGTATAATGTACCAGACTGGGAGAAGGAAAACTCTTGAGATCCTGCAGCAGCTCTGGAAAAATGCATCCTCTGTCCAATTAAGCAGCTTGGAGATGTAGAGCACATCTCGGCTCATTGTCCTGTCTAATTTCCTCATGAGAAAAATGAACACCATAAGTTGTAGCCCCCTATATGTGTACATCAGGGTATGGCCCTAAATATCAGTGACCCATAATTTGTTTGAGTTGACATTTCTGCCCTCAGGCGCCCACCAGACACGTATTGTTGTTGGCATTAGAGAGGGGAATACCTCAGGTGACGCTTGTGGCAGTGCATCCATCCTATCTGCCTTCCTCCTCCTCCTTCCTCCTCTTCCATGCCCTGCCTCTTCTTCTTCTACCCCCGATGCTGGAGCTTGCAGCTTTGGCAGCAGCTCTGCCCCTCGGTGAAACTGCAAATGAAAAGGAATGAAAGGTGATTACAGGCTGGGGCTTGATTACATGCACTGTCTCCCACTCAAGGCAGCCACATTAATCACCCAGTGTTGGCATGTGGAACCCAGCAAGAGAGAAGACAGTGCGTAGCTCCAAGCGCTAACTGATTGACTGCGGGATCATAAACACACGCCTGCGTTAAAAAAAACACGCTAAAAGTTTCTCTCTTTGAATGCTCCTCTCCAGCTCTGCTGCCCCCCATCGTCCCCTCTCTCTCTCTCTTTCTCCATCTCTATCTCTCTCTGTCTCGCTCTGTCTCTTTCTCTTTCTCTCTCTTTCTTCCAGCAGCCAGAAACACAGACGCACATTGTGTTTTGTATCTCTGTCGTCCATTGTGGAGGGGACTTGTCTTAAATGGCATGTGTCAACTTGTGGCCCTGGGAACGATTTGGCTCTTTTGTTTGTGATGGGATGATGAGAAGTAGTGTTTACTGAAGTGTGGTGGGGATGAGGGTGGTGTCTGGCTGGCTGTCTGAGCTTGAGTGTGTTGGTGTGCCTCTAAGCCAGCGGTGGAGATGTTTGGCTGATAGCTGGACTTTGGCCTTTCTCCCTCCTCAGCCTTATGAGTGGCAGTAATGCTGATTACACCCTGGTGAGAGGAGCTGGAGCTGAGCCTCTCTTTGCTCACGCTGGATTAAAACAGACACAGACACACACACACACATGCACCGAGTTTGCATTAGCGCCGAGGCCTATAGTGACTTGCCTCCTGCTGACATCAGACAGCGGTGGCGGCGACAGGTTTCACTCCCTCCTCCTCCTGCACCTCCTCCCTCTCCTCCTATCAACCAGAAAGGGGAAGCAGTGCCATGGCATCCCACTCTGGAGCCGAGGAGCCCAGGACAAAAGACGGCCTGTTTTCAGAAGGCCATTACTCAGGCTGCAGAGGATGTGGAAACAATAGGCTGCATGAGATCTACACCCAGACCCCACATTCAACCAAAAGCTAGCAGGAAACATAAGCCCTGTGCACCGACAGCAGTCTCTCACAGTTTTTGTTCAATCGACTTTATAGTTTGATAAAGCCAGGAAAATGAGCCTTTCCCCATCCTGCGTCTTCAACATGTGGAGACATTTATGACGGGGGAGAGTGAACTGTGGCTCATTAAGATAGTGTCGCCGCGCAGACTGTCAGTCTTGACTTTTATAGTGTCTAAACATCAGCAGTTGATTATTATTTTTTTAGGATTGGCAGTGTTTTTGTGTAACCCGGCAAGTCGTTTCCAGGTGGAAATTTTTAATAGGATGCAAGCCAGTGGAGTTGATTTCGACAACATATTGAATAATTTTTGTATGGTCATATTTTATATTTTATCTCAGCAGTGCTCTGAGCCCATACAGCAGTGATAACAAATTAACAATAATAAAAAAACTATAGATGTCCATGTGAAAGTATATTAATTCATACTTGAGAATAATAATTTTGTCTGCTTGCATCGTTCTGATTAGGTAATTAATGTAGCTGAGGATTTCTGGTGACTCTATTAAAAGTCACAGGTCAGAGAGAAGCACATGCACAGAGGCATAGGCTTTTAATCGAGGAAAATGAAAGTTTTAGTCTCCTGTTCCATTGTACTTGTGCTTGTATGAATCACAGGACTCAAGTCTGCATATGAAATCAACTTGAAGTACAGCGACGGTTAAGAAGAAGGAGTCTTATCATTGTGTTAGCGGCTGTTAAAGAAAACACAATACAAATGCGTATACAGAATCAGATTGTAATTAACATATAAGGTTTCAGTTTCATAATTACATGCTGACAAACAATCACAGACATAACTCGTATCCCAAAGGAGCCCCGGGAGCTGCAAGTAGCGTCTCGCTGCACGTTAGATTGCTGCTGCAGCGGTCCCTTACATAAGCTGCTGGGGTGAAAAGTTGAAATGGCTTCACATTCAGTCTAATTTCTAACATGATAAATATTGCAAGATTGTGAACAAAAATGTCGGAGGCCCGAGGGAAGGGATGTGTGTGTATGTGTGGGAACTGGAGGGAGTGACCCAATATTTTCGGTTCAAAGTGAAAACGGGGACAGAGACACCCAGAAAGTGGCGTTCAAGTGCACGTTGCGGGGTAAAATTGCAGCCCATTCATGGCTGCGTGTCAGCATGGGGTTTGTATTTGTCCCTGCGGATACTAACACTGTGGCGCACTCAGATTTAATTAGGCTGATTAGGGTTCTTCTTAGGACTGTTTTGATTGATTGACATTTCACTCCTCTAAGCCTGGCTGCACATGCTAGGGCTGGACAAGTGACGCCTCTATTATCAGCTGACATCTTTTTATTGCATAATGATAACAACGAATCCGACATCCCCACAGAGCCTTGGGCACACCCTCTGATGACAAAATGTACACTGCTCTGACCTTCACATATTTGTGGACATGGAAAGTATAAGATTAAGGTTACTGTAGCCCTACCACAATGGCTGACCACCAAAACGCAACATTTAAAATCCAGTCTTTACCGTGTTTACAGCTGTATGATATTTTTTTTATAATTCTTTGTGTGTGCCCCACCAACATCTGCACGGGATAATTTACTACTGCTCTAAAGGCTCATACTTAAAAAGTAAAGAGGAGTCTGTGAGTCTGACCAGAACTCCCAAACTGAAAGGAACGGGGGAAAGAAAAACAGATGGACGGAGAGGCCTACAGCAAGAGTAATGCCTTTAAGAGAGAGACAAAGGGTGAAGGGAGAGACGGGAGCAGGCTGAGAGACGGACATTGCTCCGTGGACTAGAGTTGTAGAAGCTTAATATTTGACAAAGGAAGTGCTGCCAGAATAAGGCCGTCCTAGCTGTGATACTTTAATATGAGAAATGATTGAAAGGAATGTGGAGAGTGAGGCCGAGGTTTTGGTTAAAAGATGTTAAAATGTGTTGAAGCACTTGTCAGATTCAGGCTCCTTGACCTTTGACTTCTGGGGTTCACTGAGCTTTACTGAGGTCATAAGTCCCTTACGAGGCAATTTTTATTACATCTATTTCTTAAGAATATACACGTGCTACTTCTTACTATTACACTTCTTGCTAACTTACAGCTTGTTGTCTTGTCCCCGTTGTCTTTTTCGCTTCGTTTTAGACTCCCAGAGATCAGAAGCAACCCGCAGATTCTTTGAATATTTTACTTGAAAAGAAGACAATAAATATTTCATTATTCATGGTCAGCTGAGTTCTTAAAGAGCGCCTCTCCGGGTTTGAATTGCAGTGTGTGAATCTCAGGAGAATGCGCTGGGCGTCGGGCCCCAGCGGCTGGGAACGAGAGTGCTTGTTGTAGTTTGCGCAGTGGGGGTCTAGCAGTCTGCTCGTGCTGGCCTCACGAGCGGCAGTCACTTGATAAATGCCAGCGAGAGCTCCTACGTGCACCGCATGACTGTGCATCTGCAACAGCTGGAATCCTGGAACAATCCACTGAACACATAAGTTATTAATTGTCACCGTGGAGGAAGACTGGAGGAAATGTCCTCAGATGAACTCCTCGCTTACTAAGTCAAGGGATTCTATCAAAAACTACTGCTGCCTTTAATGAACACAAGATGTCAGTTCTTGCTTATTTCAGACGTATAATTTTCACCTTAAGGTGCATTACATTCACAGCTCCTCCAGGCACTCAGACAGATGCGTGAACTCACAGCCTTCCCAGCTCTGGCACAAGCTAATGCTGATAAAATGCTAATGCTGCCAGTGTAAACTCAGCGAGCGGGTTTAGTTTAAATAACACTGGTGTTATTTTATGACTTGGGTTCTTCAGATTAGGTTTGACACCGTGTTCCTGTGAAGTGGCATGTGTCCAACTTACTGAGACAGAATCAGGGTGCACGTCTGTGGTGCATGTGTGAACACGACTATACTTTATCTGTCCCAGTGCTTCCCATAAAATGCTAATCATCCTTAATGTTGGAAGTTGGATTTCACTGGAAGTCAAATTCAAAACAAGCGGCAGGGCGGCTGTTCACATGAGCAACCGTTTTTTATGTGAACATTTTATTCAGAAAATTCCGCTCTCAACTAATAGCTAAGCGAAGCTGACCTCAGCTGATCTCTCTTCAGAGGATCCTGTGTTCTTTTCTTTTTACAGAGATTATTTCTTCTTTTGTTCAACAGTTAGTACAAAAAAAAATACATAACAAGTTGCCCATGAGGTACACTCAGTAGCATAAATTTGAATTCATTAGCGTTCATTTAAGTCGTACTAGCTAGTCTACTTTTTTGTGTGCGCTAGCATGTCTGCAGGGACAACATTAGTCTGAGTAGTGAGAAAGCCTCTGTTAAATGAGTTCAGTTACAGTCTCATCATTGTGTGGGTATTTAAAATAACTAACGTCAGGTTCTAGCTCAATGAACAAATAATAACTTGGCACTGTTGCTCTCATTGAGTGAGAGAGACTTCACAGCTTGTTCTAAAGTTTAAATTTCCTCCAGTCATGACACACAGGACAAGCAATGCTGTCCGTGGTTCAGATACAGTGGTGGCTGTTTATCTGCAGAGCACAAAGCTGTGGCTGGATGTTACCAAGCATTTCAAAGCGCATGTAAAATGTCAGGCGTAAACAAAGTATTTTTAGCTGATGACTTGTGATCACATCTGTTTCTTCCACCAACAAGTTAAGAAAATTATATATTTTTAAAACTGTTTATTGTTACTCTTCTGTTGAATTAACTACTAGATTTTTTTCTTTTGGTGGATAATCTTTATCATATCTCAACTTGGAGTTCACAGCTGAAAAAATGAACTGTTGTTTTATGGAGGCCTGACTCCCAGCGGTGTATCTGGTTTCACAGCTAATCCAAAGTTTCACAATCAAGAAGTGGGGTTTTTGCTTGAAACTGTTTATCGGTGTAAAATGTCTTGGACCGGCGCAGATGCACGAGTTGGTATTTGCACTGACATCTGTATTTATAGTAGCCTTTATATTTGTATCATCCCAAGTGGTTGTTGAAATAACAAGGCTTTAAACTTTATGCTATTTAGTTCAGCTAAGTGAGGATTAAAAGTGCACACGTCACATTGTAAAATGTTAACAGAAGTGTCTCGTGGTAGGAGCTGATACATTTGGCGTTTTCTTCACGTTTAATCAATGGGTTTTTGTGTATTCTTATGCCCATCTCTACAAACAATGACACATTAACCCGCAGGCTTTAAATGTGTCACCTAGGGGCCACCTATCCACACAATATAGCACAGGGCACACAACAACAAGTTATGTCAGAAGCTCAGATCCACCTGTGCAGCTACAGGCCAGCTGCTCGGTGTTATCAGAGTTCAGCTGTATATGGTTTGAATAAAGTCCTGCAGTGAAAGCCTGCACGTACGGACATGTGCTGCAGGCTGATAAGAAAATGGAGCCAACGTCTCTGTTGCATATGTCGGAACATTTTAGGTGACATTTAAAGACAACTATACAAATGTGATGAGCTGCTGAATGTGGGCTTGAGCATTATTCACCGCTTTAGCCCTCTGTAGTGTACTGTCTACACTACTGTGGGCAGTAATGAAATTCCCTGTCATGCTGCCTTTGTTTTGTAGTGGCATAAAAATAAAATGCTTGCACCAGCTGAGCTCGCTGCATGTCATACAGTGTGCCTGTTCATTTAGGCAGTTTAGCAAATGCTTCACATTTAAACCAGGGCGTTCATATTTACATGCTTGCAAATACTATTGGAGTACTACTGAGATCAGACTAAATTGTGCCACTCATGGTTTGGTTTTAAACATACTGTAGAACGACAGGTGGGAGAATACATTTTGCTTGCCGGAGAAAATTAAAACCTAACTAACTTTGTAATTCTGAAGTGAATCTGAAGCAGACCTTTGCAGGAACAGTTTGTAAACATAACACTGGGACACCACTTGCACATAAGCAGCTGATCCCGATTGCTGGCCGTTGCTTATCTCTATATCCACCCAGTGACAGAGCAACATTTGCATTTTTTTTTTTTTTTTTTGCAGTGTGTGTGTGTGTGTGGTGATGAATGCAAGTCCCATATTCTCACTCTTTTTGTGTTGATTTTTGATCTCCGACGACGTCTTATGGAGATATCCGACTCTCCTGTGCATCCAAAAGTCAGCTGCCAACATTTTTCTATCTGCCAATGAAGAAAACGTTCCTATGGAGTGAACCGAGTCAGTTAATTGGTGGTCCAGAAAATCAAAACAATGATCTTAAAGGCAATAAATAGGGTGGTTATAATCTGTGAGTTAATCTCTTACATGTCACTGCTAGTGGCTTGAAGAATAAGACTGATATGAAACTGCTGTTCTACCAGGCACTCTCAGGAGCTAGTGGAGAATACTTGTGACAATGTGTGGATGTCTATTTGCTCTGAAATTTAATATCTTAATGCATTTACTGTAGCTTGTGGCTAGCTAGCTATGAATTGACTTTTACACACTTTGTGTAAAAGCCAGTTTGTAAAAGAAAGTACCAGTAGACGTTTCAGATGTCCGCTCTCATAGACCTGCGATTCAGCGGACAAATCAGGGTCCATCCCATTTTTCTGGATCTGTTATTATATGTCTGTGTGTGTTCGTGTGTGCACTGGTCTGCCCTGGAGGTTGCAGCCTTGGCTCTGCTGCGCTCCACTGAGTCTGCCAGGAGATCTCATGGACGCCTCAGTGGAGCGGACTCTTAAAAACACTGCTTACCCAAGGAGATTTATTTAAAGTTACAGAGCTGCACAAAGTCGGTGTATGTGTGCGTTATTCACGGCGTTTACACATGCAAGGCCGCGTTGGGATGCTGTGTCAATAAAAACAGCTCGAGCTGTGAATCGTCAGTTCCCGGTCCTCTCTAAAAGGCGTGGATAATCTTATAACATCTACACGACTCTTTTTGTCGGTTGAGTCACTTTTCTTTTTTGTCAAACAGCTTAGTGTTTGTTCCCTCCTAGATTTCCCCCAGTGATATCTTCCAGTCATGCTCGTAATTTCTGCCTGTACTCATCCTGGTTTCACTCTGCTTTTCCCAACATGAATCACACACTGCTGGTCTTTGAAGAACAAACAATAGGGGGGATTTTTTTCATTTGGTCATTATGTTTAAATGACTAGTGTTGAGCATTACGTGTAATGCATCATACAGTATGTGGGTCTTTGAAGGTCTGGGCTCTCCATAGGGTTCAGTGCAAACACTTGTCCGCAACACAAACAGCGGGTGTATGGGCGAAGAAGAAGAAGAAGAAGAAAGAGCTAGTTGCCTCAATTTGGAAACAAATTACGTTAAATTACACGAGAGCATTTCCTGTGTCTCTGGTGGTCCCTTTGATTTACTTTTAAAATGACATTTCTGTTCACAGAGCTGGGAGCTCCAGAGGATGAAAAAATATTGGCTGCACAGTCGGTGTGTCCATTTTTTCCCCCCACACACATTAGTTCTGTCAATTTTCATGATTAAACCTGCAATAACTGAACACTTTCCACGCCGATACAATTAACTTGCAGCCTCCAGTTTCTTATTTACTATCCAGTGTAGCAGAGGGACACTATCATTCATTTGAAGCAGGGTTGTCCCGATCGGTTTTGGGAGCTCGGTATTGGGGCAGATCCAGGCTTTCTTAAAAGGATCGGATCTGTATTGGATTGAGCCCGATCTTTTGTAGTTTTTTATTTTAGGTCTACCATAAACCAAAACCACGTCCCTGTAGTGGCCTTTTTTTGTTTTATAGTGGTTGGCTAGCGTCAAAGCTCCTACATAGAAAACAAAGAAAAAGACGACTACGGCTACCTATTCTTCTTCTTCTGATGCAAAATCGTGTCTAAGCATGTCGACTGTGTGGAAGTCAGTCATACCATTTGTAAATTGTGCAATATGGATATTTGGTGAGGTGGTAGTAGTAGCTCATCATTCAATACTACCAACTTGATTCACCACTAAAAACAAATGAAAAATGACACATAATGTGTTTAAAAGAAGAGGAAACATAATAGAGGCTTACACAGTTAGATCAACACTTTTGTTGGTGCACATGTGATCTAAGAAAAAATGAGTAAGCTAAGAAAATCTTTACAAATCTCCAGAGGAGAAGTTGTTGTTAGTTAAGATTGGACTGGGTTTCGGATCTGCAAAAACAACTTGAGTGGAGCATCCCTAATTTGAAGTCACTTTTCAGACCACCAGTTGAATTTCTTTTCTTTTTTTTTTACCCGTTTTTAGTCTCTACCAACTCAAAGTAGGGAGTGTACAGTGGATTTTTAGAGCTTTGTCACTGCAAACAAATTCTTGCTTTTGCTAAAAACAATGTTATGAGAGAAAACCAGAACAGGAAACTACAGACCAGTACCAAGTCAGCATAAAGCTCCAGATTCAGTTGATAACGCTATGAATTGTCATCGGTGCTAGTCATCCCACATTTCCACATTTCCACATTTCACATTTTCATACATTCTTGATAAAGTTTTAACCTTTAGTCTTACCTTCCCTATGAAAACAATAAATCTATTTGTCAGATTTCTACGTACATCTTATGTAGCACATTTTCGTTCCCAAGAGGACGAACCCTGTCTGTGCTGGAAACTCTGCAAGCTTTCCTCTCAGATTATTTGCAGCCAAAATGTAAGAAGCATACTCAAGATAACGTATCTTAAGTGTCCAGGTTATTTATTTATTATTTTTATTGTATTGATCCGACATGCAGATCTATTTGGCTCTGAAATTTGTTGCACACATTTCCTGGCCCCTCCGACGCTGGAGAGTTGTTTAGATTTCAACAGCCATTTGGCCCCTTTTATGTGTATTGTATTGAAATTAATAAATTCTCCATATGCTTTTTGTCCGTTCAGTACTGCTCTCTTGTTGGATATGATGTGAACACTGCCAACTCTGGGAGATATTGGCGAGCCATTTTTAGGGTGAACCGTTCCTTTAAGACTTATCAGCAGGTCTCTGCAGTGGGCTGTTAAGTTGTGAAAATAGAAACCTCACTGATTTATGTTGATTGCAAAAACCTTGACTTTGGACGGCTCTGTGTTCTTGGCAAACTCAGTGAGTTTGCCTGAAATCCTGCTGAGTAGACAATTGCTTTTCCCTGCAATAAGATGTCAGTTTGAAAGACAATAAAATATGAACTCTTAGGAAAACTTTGACAAGTTAAAGCAACTGGCTGGTGCCGGGCCAGATAAACGATAAAATCATAATGTGCTCACATAAAAACTGTGCACACTGTACGTAACCTGTTTAAGGACACAGAAAGATGAACAAAATGGGCACAAAGCATGGAGTTTGTGTTACCCCTCAATATCTGAGTTTGTTTTTCTGTCTTTTTTCTGCCGTTTCCTTCACAGTACTTCAAGATCCCAGCTCCAACGTCAGAGTCACCGTCTGCTCTTCGCGTCTTCACCTTCTACTTATCCAGCGACAGCAAAGACCAGCCACAAGCCAGCTTTGACTGCATCCATCAGTATATTTCAAGGTATATTTTGAAACTCATCATACGAAAGAGAAAGTGCTACCACTATTATTTCTTCTACAAATTAAAACCATTCTCGACCTTATCCTGAATCAAGCTCATTTCCCCACCACCAAGGAAAGCTAACAAAAACTCTGTTATCCACATAAACCAGCAAAGAATTTTGGCAAATATTTGCTTCAGAAAATGGATTCTTGTTGCCGAGTTTCCAGATGTGCCATGTGTAAGTGTTTCATCTGATCTACAGGCTGTGGCACATGTGACCCCAGATGACAGCTTTTTCTCATCTTCATAGTTCAGCAGTCTTGAAACCACTTTTGAAAAAAATAAAAATAATAATGTTTTCTCAGCTCTCGCCATGCTCCCGAATCAGAGGAGACGACGAGCTCGCAGCTTGCTGCACACACAGCATGGGGCAATTGTAATTTCCTGAGTATTTCGGGGCTGAGCCTCTCATTACTGAGACCTGTGATGCCTTATTTATGGACTGGATATGCTTGGAAACTGAAGGTTATGCTCAGTTGCTGCCTCTTGCTGCCAGATGGCTAATTGTGGTCTGAGCTTTAACTAGTTCTGGTTCCAGTCAGCTGCTCCAGCCAAGAGAAACAGCGCGAGGGCAAGATCACGCTCTCTCTGCTCCCACATTTGTTTTCAGGATATAGAAGAGGAACGGTCAGTGGTCACATATGTAATTGCATTGTGAAAAAGAATATTGGATCACTGGAAAACGCTCCTATTTTTAAATATAAAAAAGGTTTTGGCAGTACAGTAAATCCCAGATTTATTTACCACACTAATGTAGCCCAGGTTCATGTATTAAACTTTTATTTTTTTACTTTGTCCAAGATGATCCTTGTTTCGCAAGCCTGCTGGCGGGAGCCGAAGTAATCCTGGTGGTTTTCCATAGGCTCTATTCTGCTTTGAACCAGGATATCTGGCTTTTTCACATGTCGCAGGCTGCAGGGCTATATCTGTTCTGTGACACAACGTACAGTAACTATAGACCTGTCTTAGCCAGCTTCTACCACAAAGCCACTTTATGCTGCGTAAAGTGTCTATACTGGTGTGCTGCTCAGAGATGGCTCACAGCGCTGTGTCTTAACAGTATTTACTGTAGAGCCTGCAGAAAGCCCCGCAGTTCAACAGCTGCGTGTTTTCGTTTCGCAGCGACGGCCGCGAGCAGCTGGAAGGTCAAGGCAGTATCCAGGACAAGATCACCGTGTGTGCCACAGACGACTCCTACCAGATGACCCGCGAGAGGATGTCTCAGGTGGAGAAGGACAGCTGGAGCCGCTCCGCCATTGAGATCAAACCTGGAGCCACACATCCCAGTGAGTTAGACATGAGACCTCTGTGGCTAGGGGGGGAAAAAAACAGAGGATGATACATCTGCAGATTTTCATGTGGAAGGACCAAATAACTTTGAGTTCAGACAGGGACCAGTGAATTGGATGTGAATACAGTGATACCATATAAAAATAAAAAATAGAATTATAATAGCAGCAATAAAATTAATATGCGTACTTGCTTTCCTTGAAAAATATTGCTCTATTCATTGCTCAAAGATGAAAACCAGATATGTCCCTGTTGGGATGTGTAATAAAACCAGATGTGCTGGCTGCCTTTTCGTTTGTACAAACAGCACTTAAAAAGCTAACTCTTGCCTCTAATCCTTATCATTTTCTATAATTTTTAGTCTTGTAGTTTTCAGCCCTAGTGCGTCTCTCTTATCTCATATCTGGCCTTGAGAATAGTGGATCACTGGTATTGTTCAAAATCACCAACTATTTGTCTATTTTGTAATGTCATAGGCAGGAGGCCAAAACCGGTTCCTCTTCACTTATACTACTGAAAGGTATCGTTTTAAAAAGAGGAGAACGAGGCGTGTCGCCAAAACATAGGTTATGAAATGAAATCTCAGCTGCATTGTGACTTTAAATAGTTTTATTTTTGTTCATTTTGGCTCTGTGTGGTCACATCTGATGAAAAGAAAAGTTAAGCCCGAGGTTTTTGACAGATCTAAGATTAGATTTGAATCATCAAGGATACTTTGTAGCATATTAACTAAATGAGAACATGAACTCAAAAGCTACTTTTCCTTTTTTTTTCCTCTCCCTTATCCAACCTTTGCCGCTGTTGCGCAATATTTTTTTCTTGGCCCAAATTTTAGACCCCCATGTCAGTGCTGGAGCTCCAGGGAAGCTGAAACTCTGGTTGGTTTAAATTTAGACTATTGTGTAACATCAGATCTTAAGGTGAAGATGGCACGGCAGCATATATGCCAGAAGGGAAACATTTAATAGCTGCTCTCTAAACTCCTTTTTCTGCCTCAGGAAATTCACATAAACACGGCACATACTGCAAAACGTGCCAAAATCTGTAGGGCAGCCCTCCGACACACCATACATCCAGTAATTATGACACAATTCAGAACATTTGCATTAAGATTAATGACTAGTTGTCGACCGGTGACAGTGCACATTGCTATTATCTCTTGCCAAGACATAGTTTTGTGGTTAGCTGGAAAGCGTTCTTTTCCTGCACCTCTCCCCCACTCTGACCTTCAAAGAGCAGATTAACCTGTAATGGGATTAGCACAGAGACAGCTTTCACTGCTCTAACATGCCCCATCTGTCTGCAGTAGGGATATAACCAATAATCAATGGGAACACCTGAGAACAAATGTCTGCAGGCCTGCATGCTCATGTTATCTAGATAAAGATTTTCACATTAGCCAGTCAGCTGTTGACAAACCCGTGTTGTTAGGGTAAAATGTGAGTTTTAAAATCAGGCTCCATCCTGTATAAAGATACTCCAATATGTGCCAACATGAGACATTTCAATGTCTCACTTATAGGATCCCTCTCACAAAGGAGTTCCTAAATTTAATTCTCTAAATGTCAGGAAATGGACCAACTGTAGATTTGATTTAGTGCAGATCGTTGATATATTTGATGGAGAGGAAAGGGTCAAATCTATAGCAATATTGATTTCATTGAAAAAAAAAGAATTCACCCAAACTGGGCGGGTAATGTAATTCAAATCCAGGTAGAAAAATGACACCGTCTGGCAGAGTATTGGTTAAACGGCTATAAATCATGTTGTGTGTTCAGGTAAATGCGTCAAGTACCACAAGAGGCCAGCTCCTCCATCTGCCTCGGACAGCAGCGCATTCAAGCAGTCTACAAGCGGCCGGCGGAACAGCGGTACGCCCACGCCGACCCAGAAGCCCCTGAAGGACCGCATCGTCCACCTGCTGGCTCTTAAACCCTACAAGAAACCAGAGCTGCTGCTGTGGCTGGAGAGAGAAAGAGCCGGTCCCAAGGACAAGGCTGAGCTGGGTGCCATACTGGAGGAAGTGAGTAGAAGAATGTCTATGCACACGACGGTGACAAAATAGTGAATTTTTAAACATGGCACTAAATGTACCAAAAATAAACGTGGGCCTGTAAAAACGATTAGATGAATCTCATTTACATAATTAACCAATTAATTAAGAAATAAATACATTAATGTGAATGTAGGCGATTTAATACAAAAAAAATTATGTAAGCAGATGAAAACAAAAATATTAATTACTGTCTCATTTGAATAATTAATTAATAGTTATATTTATGTACATGTTGTGTTTTTGTGCATATTTATTATTTGAGTCTTTTATTTATTTTTAATTTTGGGAGTTCCAGTCCTCCTGCAGACACACACACACACTCCACAAACTATTTTGCGCAAATGCTCTGCACTCACAGTTTTACAGACTTGCTGGGTATAAACACAGTTTTCCATTTTTTTTATTGTTCTTAAGTAAGATACAAAGACCCGCCTTCATAAAAACGTCCACCCTACCTATTCCCATTAAAAACAACAAACCACAGGATCTAAAAAGTCGAGATCTACGTTCAGGCTGGCAGACACATAATCATGTGCTGAAATAAACCTGAACCAACTTTAACTGAAGCTGTAATCTAATTCTTGTTGTTTTTATTTTATTTTCGTCTATATGCCTTTCTTGTTTAGGTTTTTGAGTGATTTCTGAGTGTTGTGTTTGTGCTGTCGTCATTAGTTGGTGTGTGTTTTCCTGGCCTTCTGCTTGTTGATGCGTGTGCAAGTATGTGGTTTTTGTGCCGGTGCGTGTGAGTAATTAGGTCGCTGCTGTAATCGTGTCTGCAGAGATTGTGTTTGCTGTTGGGCGGGCCGCTCTGACAAGAGGCCCCAGAAAGATGGATGTCCTCAGAGAAGAGCAGCCTGACGATTAAGTCAGTGTGAGAGAGAAAATCTGAGACTCTCTGAAGGAAACATGATCGCAGAGAGGGAGAGTTTTGCTTTTCAGGAATGTGGATGTGGCACTTTTGCAGCTAGCGACAATTTTGTGATGGCTGACAAAATATATTTACGTGAATATGTTCATATCTACAGTGCGTGTGAATGTTTCTAGAGTTAAATGAGCAACAGACTGACTGTCATTATCCCTCCCTATAGGTGTGAACACATGGTCCCTGTATCCAGGCCTCCATCTGATATGTCAGATAATTGCACGCGCAGTCTGAATGTGTTGCACGTTTCAGGCGGCGTTATGTGAAGTGTAGTTATTAAACAGCAATAACTTTATGTTGAGGAACAGTGGTATATAATCTACAACTGCAGTAAACCCATTAATGGACATATTAAAGTGGCTGTAATTCAAATTTTATAATAACAGAGTCTGAAATTCTATTTTAGTTCTCGCTCTCCGCTCTACTCTCGGCCACATCAGCCAGATGTTTGCTCTGAAAAGCACTGCTACTACTGTTCACTACTTAGCAACGAATGGCAGACAGAGTTGGTGACTAGCCGGCGAACACAGCGGAGCATTTAGAGTCAGATGTTTCCATATAAACGTGTAGAGACAAAAAGAGATTTAACTCATACGAGTGCGAGCACATTCATTTTCATAATAATAAAAATCATCACACATATTCAGTGTTTGTTTTTTTCCACATAATTTGTGTGGTGACATTGTACTCTCAAGTGTTTTATGTCTTCTTGCATTTCAGAGTGTGGTTAAGCTGTGTACTCAGCTGTCAGTGGAGTTAGACATTAAGACAGGAATGTAAATCAATATCCTGTGTTGTCTGATGTTTCAGGTGGCAAAAGTGAATCCCAAAGACAGCAGCTACTTGCTGAGGGACGACTTCTACAAGCATGTGCAGAGGGACTGGCCCGGCTACAGCGAAGAGGAAAAGCAGCTGATCAGCAGGCTCCTGGCCAGGTGGGTCGCTTTTAACAGCAAGCTAATAATTAAATCTGCCTCTCATTATACAGCCTGTGTGTGTCTGTGACCTGAGGTGTATGTAACACTCATTATGGCATTGACTGTCAACACAAACTGGTGGCGACCATCATTATCAAGTCTGAAAAAACAGACAGTAGCTCCTAAAGCTAAAATATATATATATATATATATACATGGACATGGAAACTTGCCTTTTCTGTTAATTATTCCTCACAGCTTTAGGCAGGCAATGGCTCTATTAGTCACCTTTTCCTATCTTGTCCACGTCTTCTGGACCGGATGAGAGTGCTGACCGCTAATCAACACTCAGAAGCAGAGCTTTACCTGCTACTCAAAGAATCTGTGTTTCATTTCACGCCGGCTTTAGAAAGTCCTCGTGTAAGCTCACATAACTCTGGAGGATCAGCCGTTAAAATGGAAAAAAATCTGTATTACATGTAGATAATAAATTTGTGTCTCATCGTCACGTTCTTTTTGTCTGTGTCAGCAGGAAGTTGCAGGCGCATATCAGCAACCAGTCAAGGAATCTTCAAGCAAACTCATTAATACTAAAAACCTCAGAGGATCAAAGCGTAGCAAAAAATTCTCCCGTGGTAAATGGCCATATTGTTGTTTTTTTTCCCATTTCATATGTTTGAAAGAGAGTAATCTGGTTGTAAACTGGTGCTTCTTTTTATGTTGGTTTATCCTTATGTATCTAAATTCTTTACCTTCTGGTTTTACATCGGATTTATAAGCTGAAAAACATTAATATTAGTTTCTCCTTTGTTTTGTTTTTTTTCTCCACTCCCTCCGCAGAAACGCCCTGTGCCTTTTGACTCACTGGAGAGGCTAGCAGTGAAGAGACAAAAACTTGCAGACCAGAGGTTACAACAGCAGCCCGCTGTAAACGGACTCTTAAACAATAAAGGAGGACACGATAGTGCAACTCCTACCCTCAACCCCAGTTTCCACACAAAGACTGAGTTTCAGAGGACAAGTAACCACACTGATAACCAAAATGGCTTTCCAGGAGGCCACAATAGCTTTCCTCTCATGCACAAACTATCTAGCACCTCCAATGGACCTGTTTCAGAGTCGAGGCAGCAAGAACCCAAAGTAAGCAGCCTTCAGCCAACCCAGCATGACCCTGACTTTGCTCAGCAGCAGCAGCAGCTCGCCAACAGCCAGCACAGAAAGAAGAAAACGAAAAAGCACAAAGATAAGGAGCGGGAGAGGTTAAAAGAGGACCAGGGCGGTGCCTGGCTAAAGACGAGTCCTGATCTCAAGCAGAATCCAGACAAACTTGACAGTAAGGCTCTTGTTTTTACTTTGACATATTTTGGAATATTGCCTACAAGTATCTCATATATTGTTCATGACAGCATTTAAGCGAGGGGAGAGTCTTGATTATTTCTTTCCACCTCCTTGTGACAGGCTTTATTGCCTCTGGGTCTACTCTTGTTTGAATACTACATCTGTCAAATTGCAGCAGTCAACGCTTTAGTCTGAACTGTTGTTTCTCTTCTGTAGTCGCCAACAAAATAACTGTTTACCCACACATACTTTGACTGGATAACCAGTGGCAATTACGTGTGAGGTGGCTCTGAGTTTTATCTGACAGCCCCGCTGGAGAATTTATACAGTATTGTCTCATAAGCATGGCTGTGTTTGCTCCCATAAGCGCACCCTCTCGAGTCCTCGGTGTGTTATGTGGCTGACCGACTCAACAACAGCTTGAGCGGTGCATTGGGTCTCTAAGCTGAGAGGTCTCTTGACACCCACAAGCACTTAGATAGTCTGCACAGAAGCGAGCGGGAACACACACACACACACACATGCACGCACGGACTGTGGCTTTTAACAAAACAAAAACACATTGCTTAACATTCACACAAAGGCAAGGCGCCATGCAGATGACCTTACTGACGTGACTTATTTTCTTCATCTTGTGTTTCTGCTCCAGATCCTGACATCACAAAGGTTGTGGTCACTGAGGAGAAGCCAGATTATGTGCTGTGAGTATAAATATTTTTTGTAACGTAATTTGCGTTGTCACTGGAGTTCGTAGTATTGTGTACTTTGAGCAACATGAAACCAAAGAGAAAGAAATGTGGGAGATGTCAGTCACCTGTTATCATATATAATTATGGGCTTGTGCTGCCACCGTGTGTCAAAAAGAGGTACTACAAAAAAAAGAAAAAAAAAGATGACAACTGAAATCTTTCTGCAGGACAAAAATTCATATTGTAGAGAGTGTCTTCATGCCTTGATCTGTTCCATGGGTCTGGCTGCATTGTAAGTTAAGTCGTGCATTGTCACCGACTGTGTGTTTGTCTGTGTGTGCCCCTGAAGTACATACAACGCCATCACGAGTTTGGAGCAACGTCAGAGCTACCAGGAGGATTTCTGTGCAGAGTACGATGAGTACAAAGACCTCCATTCCCGGATTGCCACCATAACTCACATGTTTGTTCAGCTAGGGTCTAAAATCAAGAGCCTGTCCCCCGGCACGCAGGAATATAAAGTACGTATATACAGTAAATCTAGATCATCTCCTATCTTGCAATCAAGAGATTATTCTCTGTAGCTAATACAATATTTGTGCTTTGTACCTCTTAGATAATGGAGGATCAAATACTAGAAAAGTACAACAAGTATCGAAAGGTAAGTCAAAGTGTTTGTTTTTATCTCATACAATATGTCTCAATACATATGAGACTTATATTTAATTATTTAGCAGAAAGTGTGAGTGATAGTAATATCAGCATTTGTCATAGAAATACATAAACGTGTCATACCAGCAGGTTATTAATCTGTTTGATGGGAACAGTAGGATATATTGCTGTCTTGAAATGGATAAACAACAAGAAGTAGTTGCTGAGAAACTTCTGTTTAAGACCTGTGTGAATTATAAGCATAGATACCCTTATGTTAAGATTCCTCTTTTTGTCTCTGCAGAAGTTCCCAGGCTACCGGGAAGAAAAGAAACGCTGCGAGTATCTCCATGAGAAACTGTCGTACATCAAGCAGCTCATAATAGACTATGATGTGTCCAAGGCTTCCTCGTAGCATTGACTCTCAGATTTTTATTTGTGGAGCCTTCACTCTGCATACCACACATGAGTGTCACGAAGCTGCAGCCGACAACGCAGACCACTTCTGCTGGGACCACCAGGACGATGCTGTGAGCTCTAATGATGTTTGATCGGTAGCAGATTTCACTCTGGTTTTTCTAAGACCGGGAGTTATTATTTCTTAACTGATGTCGTTGATGTTAAATGTCCAAGAGAGAAGAAAATCATTCAGTCCTGGCCCTGAATGCGCCCTGTGCACATTTCCCTAAAAGTTTTCTTCAGCCTTGTTTAGTCCAGTCGGTGTAAGCCATTCTGAAAATTGATCAAAGATTCCTTGCTTTACTTTTTTTTTTTTTTTTTTTTAAATACATTTAAAGATTTCAAGAAGCAGTGTATGAGGAAATGAGGAAATTCAATTCCATATCAAAGTATCCTCATTTCTGATGATGAAAAAAGTCATCTCAGACATAACCTTTGTGTCTTATTGTGCAAATGTAGTGAAATAATTCCTCTCGTCCCCACTGCAGATTCCTTCAATGATTTGGGCATTTATTAAGCACGTTTTAAAAAGCTTATTCCATACTGGAAACAAGTGAAATAACTTTATGGCAGAACACAGTAGTGTTTGAACACAATAATACACATAATGATGTATTAAAAGGAATATATTTTGCAATACAGCCAATGAAAGAGTCCTGGTGATTAGCTTGTTTGATGAATGGAACATGTCAACCTGACATATCTCACACTAAATTCAGATTCCCTTTGAAATCATCTGAATCCTCTGAGCATAAATGATGGATTAGTCACCCTGCTGCAATAATGCTGTCTTCAAATGGAACTCCTGAGCCTGGGGTTACTGAATGTCCCATGAACCTTTCCACTAGGATGTCAATACCACGAGAGAGGGGGGCATTCATATGGATTTTAAACGTATACTCGACACCATTTGAAGGCAGCATTAGCTGAGGTGTATACACCAGATGCACTTGAGCTTATCTAAAGTATTTATTAACCTCACTCCTTTTCTTTTGAGCGACTGGAAAATGGACCAAAATATTAAGACATTGTTAACTGAGCAGCAAGTCTAGTTTAAAGTATTTAACCCACTGGAAAGAAGTGTCTCTGTCTCTCTTTTTGCATAGAACTACTGAGGTATTTATTTCTAAGCCACTTTCCTCTATCTGTCCTCTTTTGTGATTCTCCTCTGCTCAGCCTTGTTTAGATCAAAGTGTCTGTATCCTGGGGTAGCAAACCTTTGGAGAGGATGTTACCACATGAAAGGTATCATAATATATTGTGTGTTCCGTCTCCATCTTGACTCAGTTGTGGAGAGTCTCTGGGTTAAAGCTGCCATAAACGCCTCTAAATATTAATGGAGTAAGACTGCAACAAAAGGCCTGAGCCGAGAGGTCGTCAGCTGATTCACCCACACACACACTTCCGCCGTATTTGAAGTCCTTCACTTGTACACTTTAAAGGGGGATAAAGACAGTATCACACACTACTCTAGTATTGTACGTCAAAAAGCATTTACATTCATATTGTGCTACATTTTTGGCTCATTTAATCCACTACAGGAAAAACGCTAAATCAGAAACTTTATAGTGTACAGTGAGTGAACTTCGGTATGAGCTCTGCATGGTTGATTTGCTGGAAATTATGCAGCCATGTATATGGAAAAGAAGTGTGCATTTTCCTACAACGTAACTTGATTACACTAGCATGAAGGGTTTTATTTATCTTTTTTTTATGGCCTTTGTTTTCCAGTTAATCAGTGCCCATTCAGTCTGATAAGTGTGGTTGCGGATTTAGTACTGAATGTAATCACAGAGTCAAGTAAAATCCAGTAGAAGCCTTAAGATTACACTTTTGTAGGTAGCTTCGAACTGCCAATATCAAGAAGGAGTTGTTACCCACACACATCTGTTGTCTGCCTTATATTCCATTTTAACCTGTTTAAATGAACGCTGACGATGGCTTTCTGTATTCACAATGTAACTGTTTAGTTTGATTGGCCATGATCACAGCATATTCATTTGTAATCCTTCTGGTACTTTTTTTTAAAATCATCATTGACGTCAAAGTTCTGGTATTTATAATTAGGAATACCACTGATATTGAGCTCTAAGTTGTCTCTCTGAGGAAGTGGAGTAGTGTGATTGAAAGAGTCTTCAGCAGTTTCTGCAATACATCAAGCACAAAAAAAAAATGTCCACGTTAATAATAACAATACTCAATCACTTTCAGGTAGTGGGTGGTAATTATGAGTATATACCAGGAGAGGAGAGAATAAGGTGCCAAGTGGTTGATTGAAGATTATAATTATCTGTTGAATTTCATGGAGACTATAATTTTTGTGAAGTATAGTGGTCAGGGCAGAAAAATTCCTACTGAACGGGTTCTATTTATAAGTCTTAATCGGGAGCTCCAGTAACAGGTTCACAGGTATTTGTTTTGTTTTCTGGACTAGTGCTGAGCGTTAAAAAAAAAAACACTGATGTGTGTACTACACGCCTGCTGTAGAGAGGAGCCAGACAGGAGAGTATGCATTATGAACTGCATTTTTACGAATCTATACGTTCTCTTGTGCTGTTTTGCAAAGTTCAAACGAATAAAAACATCCAAGTGATCTTTACGCTGAGGGGGCTTTACGTGTTTTCTTTGAATGTGGGTATAATTATTCTATTCTTGTCTTGCATAGAAGGTACCAGCACTACTAGGCTACTTATTACAGCAAAATACACCGATCAGCCACAAC
Source organism: Planiliza haematocheilus (assembly GCA_005024645.1). Classification (NCBI taxonomy): domain Eukaryota; kingdom Metazoa; phylum Chordata; class Actinopteri; order Mugiliformes; family Mugilidae; genus Planiliza; species Planiliza haematocheilus. The sequence continues at coordinate 5,160,866 of SRSE01000649.1, read as the reverse complement.
ATTAAAAAAGGTAAATAACATTGACAATCTTGTGACAGTACAATGTTCTGCTGGGAAACATATGGCATTCATGTGGATGTTGCATGTATCACCCAAATCCAACTATTTTTATGTTCGGAGACTGTTCAAAAAACATATTAGCAGTCTAAATCACCAGCCAGAGGCATTCTCCACTATATTAACTTCTCTCTGATCTTAAATGGTTTCAAATCTACCAATAAAACCATGGCAGTCCTTAGACCCTGATTCAGAGTGACACATGAACTATTTTCGAAAATAACGCATTGTGAGGTAGCCTGCAGGGTTTTTCATTAAACTGACTGTATGTATCATTCTGGGCCGCATCTTCCACTGACCAGTCTACTGATTTTTATATGTTCATTTGTTCATTTATTTATTTATTTGGATGGAGAGCTAATCATATTTGTGGATATGGATCGTCTGTGATTAGCCTCGAGCAGCCCTGTCGTTTATCAGATATCGGAAGTCGTTTATTCGTGACAGCATCGTAACAGTACAGGATTAAGACAAGGAAACCATGTGCTACTCTCAACGATAGCTGTAAACAGAATAATTGATGCAGACGGGAAGCGTTGACATCCAAGAACCAGCCTAGCAACCATTGACTGTGGCAACAATGAGTGTCACGTGCGGCCACGTGACCACACGGCTGTACGTAATGACCTTTTGTCGAGAAACGTATACATACATATATGACAAAAATACACAACATTTTATGGATCTAAACTACTGTTGTATATCTTCAGCTGATTTGCTTTTGATGACTATGTGACGACCACAGACTGTATCTAGGTGAACACTGGTGTAGGCCAGGCGGATGTTTGGTCATGTGACCTTCGTCCATGGCGTGTGGAGACACTGTTGTCATGACGACCATGAAACATTTAATGGCGGCGCCTTCAGGGCTCACTGTGTAAACTAAGGTAAACTAAAGGTAAGCCCAACAATGACATTCATCAATACTTAAAAGTGAAGTTTTTTATTAACACATGATCTAAGAAAACCAGAAGTCCATCTCTGCGTTTTCTTATTCACCGTGTATTTCACAGTTTCGCTAGTACTCCCTTTTTTAATGTTAGCGCTAGCTTAATTTGCTAAAATACGTACAGGACTAGTTAGCATGTGAGTTGATACTGTTATACGTCTGTATTTACACCATGGACTGTATTACATTTATACTGTCTATGGTTCCCTTGTGTATATAACTGCATATTAAGATACCACTTGGCATAAGGAGGACACACATTTAACAACATGAAAATACAGACAGCACAATAACAAACATAAGCTGTTACAGTCCCAACAGCTTTTGAACAGTGTCATAGTATTGTTTGAACACAACCCTATTACTGCGGGACAAGCTAACAGAGATGGGAGTGGACTCACACCTCACATCCTGGATGGACTTTGTCTCTGGGAGATGGTCCACTGAGTATCTCAGGCGGGGGAACTGCATGTCCAGGACTATCAACAGCAGCACTGAAAGCACCACAGGGGGCTGTGCTCTCCCCTGTCATGTCACGTGCAAAAGTTTTCAGATGATTCTGCAATTGTGGGGTTTATCAGGGGCAAACCATGTTTGGCTCAACTAAAACCAAAGAGATGGTAGTGGCGGGCTCTGTAGGGGCAGATCTGGAGTCCCTGACGTCGGTGGCAGAGGCAAGGACCTTGAACAAACTCTGGTCCATCATGAACAATGTCCACCACTCTCTACTAGACACCGTAGTCAGGCAGAGAACCTCTGTCAGTGACAGGCTGCTGTCTCTGTCCTGCACCACAGATAGGTTAAGGAGGTTGTTTGTGCCTCAGGCCTGTGAGGAACCAACTGGACTATAATGCTTCAAATTCAGTCTGTTTTGTAAAATTAACATTAACGTTTTGGTAATTTTATTTCCACATTCTGTGCACTACAAAAGGTACACCAGACATGGAAGCAGCTCAGAAATCTTCCAGAGAGGAACCACCTACATTGGAAATGTCCTGTGTGAGACAGGTACAGAATCATGACACAGATGCCAACATCATGACAAAACTGCTAAAAGAATTAATCTGTATATTATTTTATGTAAAATCAAGATTATTTGTCATATCAAACATATCTGAAGGGCTTTAAGGGCACACAAAGTACTTTCATTTTATTTTACTAATAAGAAATAACCAAGGTATTGAATAAAAATACCAGAGGACTTTTCAGTAAATGTGGGTGCTATTTTTTTGACCATCTTTGTTTTACCCTTCAGCTTCCGGAGAACACCAACTGCCTGTCATGCTCAGAGGACGGCAGGTACCTTAGCCTAGGTCACTCCGAGGGCTTGTCTGTGTGGTGTGCATCGACTTTCATCTGCGTTGCGGAGTGGCTGCAGGACAGGGTGGAGATAACATCTATTCAGATGACCGCAATGACTGGAACAACCTATCTGCTCGGCACTGTTGATGATATGGGTGGGTGGTAGACCTCTGATCAGCTGCCATGCTATTCCTCAGTTTCTGTTGTACTTATTATCTCTCGTTTTTTATTAAACCTGTGTATAAAGTTGGATTTTCATTAAAAAACGCATATAGGCATTTATTCATACGCCTAAACCGTGCAAGGTTTAGCTAGATGTTATCCAGTATGCTGTACAATAACACCTGGTGCCATATTTCCTATCCTGCGTTTAGAGGTTATCAAATTGAGTGATTAGTTACATTAGTTGTTCAACAAAGTTGCACACCTACTGGAGAATCAAAAGTCTGTATATACAGATATTTAAAATATATATTTTTCTGGTTCTCTCTAAAATCCCTGTGACCTCTCGAACTGTGTGTTATGGCACTCAATCAGTAACTGATGAGCTCATCCTGGTTTTTCCTGCAGACAGAGCATCACCATTTTCACAGTTAAATGTCTGAAAATATGCTATTGTCTTATCAGTCTCAAAATGTAAGTGATACTTCAAGAGTTTGCGGGATTGGGTGCTCAGCTTTTGTTAAATACAAGTAAGGTGGTGTCCAAGACAAAAGACTGGGAGTTTCAACTGGTGCTCGTATGAGTTTTTAGGAAGTGTGGAAAGTGTTAAAATGTTTGGACACACTCACTTTACTGCTGTCATGTTCTACTGCAGGTGTTGCCAGAGTCTTTGCACATCATTCTGATCGCATTCATCTCCTCGATGTTATTAATATCATGGTGCGTATTATTACATTTTATCAGTCAAGGTTGTTTTGCAAAAATGTAATTAGAAGTAAAGAGATATCATGTAATTCTGGCTAACAGTGAATCATTTAAATATCAGGAAGATATCAACAAAAGGAATGTTTGTTTGACATTTGAGTTGTATGAAGGGGGACATTATGGAGCTGCATCATTCATCTGTGAGTAAGGATTTCAGTTTGAAAGTTTTATTTTGTGATTTCCGTTATGGACTTTATCAAGTGAATTTAACTTCTCCTGTCAGGCAATGGTGGTGTACGGCTTGAGGTATATCGCTTCCCTTCGGCAGCATGGTTGAACGAGTTAGAGATGGCACTGTCACAAAAACAGGTATTGAGCTGTCTGCGAAGATTCTCAGTCAGAGTATTCCCGTACAAAGTATTCCCGTACACTTCAAGCCCAACAACAAACTTCTTCACCCAAAAAAACAACACACCCCGGCTAAAATAGAGCAGTGTACTACATGCTGTGAGGTAAACAGAACAACCCGTTTCACAAATAAATGGCTTAACACAAGACTCGGTAGTCCATTGCCAGGTGAATGACAAGGAACAAGCTATCTATGTAAAATTCGAAATCTCCTCTCCAGGGGAACAGGGGAAGTGGACTGAAACACCACTTACATCCTTCAACACTATATTAACGTCTCTCTCACGCTTTCACATGTTGAGTCTGTAAAGTTTCTTGCCATTGGTGGGTAATTAGAGTACCAATAATAGGTACACTCCACAGGTCAGTCCTGAACAACTTCCTCTAATTGCAGCTGAATGTTTGGTCATTAACAGATGCTAGTCATGTGAGTTTTATGTGGGCACACAGTCATTGTGTAGTGTCATTTCACTGAAGAAGCTACGTGGGTGAGAGGTGAAATGTCGTTAAGAAAACTCAAACTAGTTCAATTACCCTAGTCTCAGCTTTGTTTTTAGGAGGTATTGAAATCTAATTTCATTTGAACTTTACCTGTTTGTGTTCTTCCCACTTATTTCCTGTTTTTCAATAGAATGTAATTTATTTAACTTCTAATAAAACTGTTGTTGTGTCACCGGACATTAAGCTATTTTAACAGTTTTTAACTTTTTTTAATTCTCAGGACCCAAACTCCTCTGAAGACGTGGATGTGAGATGGTCTCCAGTTACAGTGATGATTAAAATAAAGCCACCCATTGTTCCAGCAGGTATGACTTTAACTACAGCAGAAATGTATTTAAACTGTGGTGCTAGTGAACAGGACAGAAATCCAAGAGATGTGATGGTGCAGATGTAGTGGTATTTGTCTCTGTATGTGTCTGTTATTATATACGCCATCATGATTTTAAAAATCTGAATATACCGTCAGTTCCATCAGTTTCTGTGGTTACTAACTAAAGTATCAGACTGAAATCAAGCACTGATTTTATTTAAGAATGACCTAGGTCTGTTTTTAGCATGTGTCTTCTGTCTTGTAGGGAGTGCACTGGATGGTCCTCTTGAGGTGTTGCGAACAGCAGACTTCAAGACTCACTGTTTGGCTCTGGACACAATCATGAGCACCCGTCCTCCACGGGTGAACTCGTCCTCTGATACAGACACAGGGAAAACAAAGGAAACAAAAGAAAGCCCACGGTGTGATAAAGTTTATATAAATATAATTAACATAGGCTTGACTTTGACTGAAGTCTGGACACAAAATATTTTTGAGTCTTTTGAGTTATTTATTGCGCCTTTTTTTATCATTAACTGTAAATTATCTTCAGCCTTCCCTCTGTCTCATATTAGTCACGTGAAATATTTTTCAGATGGTGCACTCAACACTTCCTTCTGCCGTGTGGTCAGTGTCCTGGCGACAGTAAAGCAGATTTTAAGTCAGGTTTGTAATTGTGTAATGGTGCTTCTGGGGTCTCTAGCAGTTGGGATGTGTGTGAATTTATGTGAATTACAAAGCATGAAAAAAATATAGCGTTTCAGAGATAATTCCCTTTAAAAGAAGTGTCAGTCTCTGGCAGGGTGTTTCTGTTTTAGTGGAAAACCTTTGGTGTATAAGTGATTGACAGACACAAGGGTTTATGTTTTCTTATTAATTCAGTGGATTTTATCCCCCATATTTATCAATCAATGCTTCATAAAGATATACTCGAGCCAGTATGTGAGCTGTGGTCCTTTTAATGTCATTTTTAATCTTTGACCTTTTCTCACCAGGATTGCCTGTCGCTATAGCTGTGTGGTGGAGTGGCAGCCGTAATCTTCTTCAGTATATGCTGCAAAATGCCCCAAAGAACAAACTAGGTGGGTTATTTTAATTGATAGTGATACATCTATCCTGCCTTTTCCTTAACACTGGAGAGGAGGATAGAATTGTAATAAAAACTTGGGCTTTAACCTTTATTCCTCTTTTCAAAGCAGACGTGGATGCCCTGCCAGATGTGTTGTGGCCAAATGCAAAGGAAATCATCTGCTCGGCTGTTAGTAGATGCACCCGCTACATTGCTCTTGGGCTCGATGATGCTTTGCTTTGTGTGTGGGACAGGCAGTCTGGTGAGCAAATCTTCACATTCCTTCTTGAAGATGAAATAAAGAAAGAGAGCACATATTTCTACTTTCATACCTGCCAGCAGCTTCAGTATGACAGTAGCACGTTAACTGTGTTCCTTGGTCGTAATATACCCATTAAGTTGTTTGAACCTAGTGTTGTTGAGCTGTATCTTCCCTATAATTGTAAAATCACTAATGCACTTCAACAAACACATAGAAAATGTAAAGTAACAAAAAATATCCTCTACGAGGAACTGATGAGAGTCCTGCTGAGTCTGTGCTTTTCAAATCAATGCGCATGTACTGCAAGCTCAGCATGGATGCAATTTAGCATGTTAAGTCTCTGTGTGGTGGTTTGGCACAACAGCAGCGCTCTTATCATAATTTTCATTAGCAGTCCAATTTCATTAGAGGCACGTTTGATCTGAGCCTGTATTGCCTGCTGCTTTCAGATCCAAATGCATCACTTCCTGGGCAATAGTCTTGTGAAACTGTTTTGCCATGTATAATCATGCAAGAGATAAACAATTCAATGTTTTTTTTTCAAAAATGTGCTCACGGACAACATTTTGAGTTAATATTAATGCTTTGTCACACCTTTAAACATTTGAAGCTTTAAATAATAAAACAAATATAAATTCTATTCTTATATGAATTTAAAGGACTACATATGTAATATAAAAAATACCATTTAATAGCTGGCATCCAGCAATATGCCGCCATTTTTATTATAAAACAAGAGCCCATCTTCTGAAACTCTGCGTCTACGTTTGTAGCTACATAACCTCCCCGAACATCCAACAATGCACACGATGGCATACTGTACTTTTCAATTTCTGAGTGCCCCGTTAGTTGTGAGCTATATTTAGGATTTCCCTGAGAGAAATTGAAAAGCGATAATGAGGCTGAGTCAGTTTGTGGATAGATGCACTTGTTATGTGTGTGAGTGACCAACACTCAAACAGCCATCTCGCTGTTAGAGGTTTAAAGATAAAAAGGTTTGACCGATTCTCTTTCTATGTCATTTTCTTGCTTTTTTCCTTTAGGTGCTCCTCTGTCTGTTGTCTTAGTGTCTGCAGCAAACAGTGCATTCTTCAGTGTGCAGTTTGTGGATTACTGGGCTGTGTCTGCTGATGTTTCCCAGATTTTTGCTGCAGAAAAAATCCATCTTTTGGTGTTGTGTAAAAGCGGAGCGCTTCATACAGTCACCATAGGACAAGGGACCCAATCCTGCACCATGCAGCTCACTGCAAGGTCACCACAGTTTGACATATTACAAATTAAATGATATGCGTGTCATATTATACATTATGTTTTCTCTCATTATTTGCTGTGATTACACAGGCCAGCAGACAGCAGGGACCTCCTGACTGTCACTACGTTAGTGCCATTCATGCAGGGTTTGGTAGGAACGCTAAAGTTACCAACAATGAGCTGTTGCAACATTTCTTATTTAGTTTGGGTCTTATTTTGCTGTCTTATTTTTCTTGCCTCAAATAGTCACTTGTGGTGCAAAGAAATGGAAAAATGTTCCTCCAAGATGTCATCAACAAAACCACTGTGTGCTTCCTGACTCCGTCCACAGAAGATGTGATTGCTACACCCTGCAATCCTGTTTATGCGCTCAACAACAAACAGCAAACTTTGTTCATACGAGGTAGACCCTAACACCACAGAGCAATTATACCAGGGTCAGGAGAAAAGCATTGTTAACCTGAGTCACAGGTGCTGTTCTTGAATAACAAAAAGTGTAAATAAGGATTGTAATTTGTCTCCCAGGTGACCAGAACACCAGCTCCAGTGCATCCTCTGAAGAGGGTAGCCAGAGTCAGCTTTTCACCTTCCGTTTTGGAGAAGCTGACGCCCTTAAGCAGTACACAGTTTTACATCCAGACAAACAAAAAAGAATGCGCTATGTGACTTTAGAGGAAACCTGCAATCTCTACCTTCAGCAAAGGTTTGCATTTTGTATGCCTCCTTCATCTGAATATGTGGTGTCCATTTAATATTTACTCCGAACATCTGTCAGGTGACAGTAGACTCTTTCCTCCAGGATGAAACACTGACAAGTCATATTTAAAGGTTAAAGCAGTGACATGTGTGTCTTGTGTTTTCATGTGAAGAGCGATTTCTGCAGAAGAAAGGAACAAAATTATACCGCAGACATGGGAGCAGCTACAAGAAACTGCAGAAATGGTTCAACAACGGCAGCAGAGCTTTAGCCAGCTGAGGAACTGCCGCAAATGACTGTTCAGACAGAGGTACTATGAACTTATTTTGACAGCATGGTATATATGGCTTTTTCTTACTTGAACAAATGTAAAGATTTATTGAAAAGAACGTTCAGGAAGGTGTCTAAAGCAAAAAGATATTGTACTGAACTTTCTGTCAATACAATGAAATTGTTTGCTCTTTGTGGGTACTGTGATTCTCCAACAGAGTGGGTGGCTGCCACATGGTCATCATATCAAAGTTTTGAAATCATATAATAACTCTGAAACCTACTTTCATAATTGGTGAATGTATATTTTTGGGGGGATATAAATAATGAAGGCAAGACCCATGGCAACTAATTAGTTCAGTAATGGGATTAGAAGCCATTGAAGCCCATTAAGAGGTTTGCTCCAGGCTGTAAAATCTGTCTGTTAACTGAACCAAAAGTATGCTGTCTTTAGGAAGTGATTCAGGCAGACAGAGCTGCTGAAGTATGTCTTTTTGAGCAACGGCTCACTCTGTAAACACAATCTCACTGTACATTACAGACTAATCTCAAGTTTTTTGTGTGTTTTTTTTTTTTCAGGTTAGGTCATATCAAACACAATGTTGTGTCCAAAAACAGAGTAATTGTTCTTATATCTGTGGCGCTGCAAGGACTTTTAAAAGGATGAGTGTATTCAGGCTGATTATGACTGGACTGAAATCAGTCGTGGCTGGCATGTTGTTGCCTTTAAGGTCTTTGAATGTTTCACATGTGATGTTTTCAGAAGACACCCAGAAAGTCAGCAGACCATACAGATGGTCTTTTTAAAGTAAACATCTCTAATTTGCAGTATCTTGTAAGGTAAAAGTAATAACAGCACAATTCAGTTTTAGTTCAGAAGTGTAGCAGAGGGCTGGAGTTGAAAAATGACACATTAAAATCTAAATCTAGACGCTGTATAATGTCTGAATTTATCATAAGATATCAGATGAGAGCTAAGTTTAGATTGCTGGCAATAGTTTAATTCTCAAACCATAATGTGAACGTGTTTTTCTGAATTTACTGTAGTGCCTCTTTTCCTCTTTGCAGAAAGCGTTTCTGTGTAATCATTGTTCATCCTTATGACTCACATCAGGTCTCTATCTCTTTAAAAGGGAACAGGTACTTATACTGATTTTAATATCTGTTGAGAGCCTCACTTGAATTTCCATGAAGCCTTACAGAGATGATGCCAAAGGGTTTCACGTCATGAGGTGTACACCTGAACGTCAGCACAGGTGCTCTTTTCAGAGAGCCTGTCATGTGTGAAAAAAGCAAAGACGCCTTACACAAAACTTTCCAGTCAGTTAGCGTTGCTTCAGATAGACAGTGTGGAATTCAACAGTCCAAAAACACACAATGTGTTGTTTTGTCCCATTTGTTTTTGTGGAGTGTAAAAAATATGTTAATTTCATTTTGGTAAATTTTTTTAACTAAGTAATAGTTTTCCTTCAGTGCTAAGCTAACCGGCTGCAAACTGTACCTTCCTATTTACAGCTAAGGCCCTGTTTAGACCTTGCATTATAATGGTCTGATTGCAAGTGACCAGCTTCAGAGATGTGTGTTCATATCTGCCAGTAACATGGGTCTCCAAATCGGTCATCATTTGAGGCGTAGTAGTAGACTATTGTAGACTATAAAAAAATCTCTGGAAAAGCTAAAGATGAATTATTTCAGTCTGTCACAATTTCAGGGCAGAAATAGCCTTTTCCATTTGGCTGCCGTGACTCATCACTGATTATAGGCAGTCGTCCCCTCAGGGATCCGATGGCGGGCACACAGCAGCACAGAGATCTCGCCAACATTAATTTGCGTGTTTACAAATTACTTGTCCACGCATGTTTGTCCATCCTTATTGTAGTTTTAATGCTGACATTTCTAACAAAAACAGATTAACAAGTTCTCACTCTGCCGGTCCCAGTGAATACATTTAATATGAAATGACCACATATTACAATATATAAAGCACAAACGATTCTTTGTAACAGAAGCTCATGTTACATATCACCGTGTGATCAATGTATTTATTTTCTTCTTAGTTTGTAGAAAATAGAAAGTGAATTTAGGCCTTTGTACACAAGCATTTTAAGATGGCAAAATGACATTAAGTATTCTCTTAGACATGGACACACATTAGACAGTCAGACACTGAATAAATCTGAATAAATAATAGTTATACAACAGTAGCAAAAACACTGAGCTCTTCTCATAAGATACTCTCAGGACTGGACTGGCTGGACTCTTGATCTGCATCATCTGCTGTTAGAGAGCGGCTCCTTGGCAACGTCGTCTCCGCTTTGCTGTAGTTGTCACCGCACAGCATGAACCTCTCCTGGATGGCAGGGCATACGTCTCTTCTCAGTGACAAAGAATTGGCAGCACAGGTAAAAGATCCAGTTATAACTGTGCTATTGTCCAGATCTGTCGCTGTGGCAGTGTTGCAAGTAATACCTCCGGAGCCCATTTCGGAAGCGAATGGTGAACAGACCGTAGATGACAGGATCAAGACAGGCGTTGACCAGACCGAAGATGAACAGGATGTGAGTCAGTGAGTGGGAGACCTTCCCCTCCAGGTCGTCGGGAAAGAACCAGTACCACAGGCCCAGCAGGTAGTACGGCGTCCAGCAGATGATGAAAGACAAGACGATCACAATACTCATTTTTAAAGTCCTCATCCGAGCTCTGGGGATGTTATTCTTCGAACACCGCAAATGTACTTCGTTGGAGGGCACTGAGGACATATAGTGAACATATCATTTTGTCAAGTGTGTATCCTTGCATTCAAATATCATGAACATACCTCAAGGTTCACTATGACAGAGTGAAACATTGTTGAAGGCCGTCGGTAATTGACTTTTTTTCTGAGCGCCCATCTGTTTCTGTCTCTGAGCTACAAGCTCACTCCTGGATTATAAATTATTATGTTAACATGCTGATGACGTGCTGCTCTGTTATTTACAATTCAGACAATTAGTTTGAGCTTAGGTGGTCAGTGGGCTCACATTTTACTGGTATTTACTCATAAAAACAAGTACTTCACAAATCAAAATGTTGATGGTGGATTTGATCATAGCTTCAAAGGGAACATCAAAGGATCACCAGTGCCAACTCGTCTAATACCATCATCAACTGCGGCATTAGAGGGAATGTAAAGGTATCAACCACATAAGGATTTATCCTCTGAGGACCATGGATTTCATGGTAATTCCTCTGCTCATTGTATTCCACTGCCATTGTCAGTCACTTTCCAAAGTCATCAACATTGTTTCAAGACCCACTGTTAACAGTTTATGGATAATTTCCTTCGATACATCTACTGAATAAATCAACAAGTCTGTTTGATTATCCAAAGTAGGACAGGAAAGTTTAGTTTTCTTCTATGTGGGTGCTTCAAAATCAGAGTCACCTCTATAGTAATAGTGAAACAGACATTTCAGCAACCTTTAAGGATGCCTTATTAAACCTACCTACTTTTATGTAACTAAACATAATATCTATCTTTGACTAAACTAAACCAATCCCCTGAGCCTCAGCCTCTGTTTAAACTTACGGTTGTCCTTTCTCAGCCGTTTGGAGATCTCACAGAAGATCCGGGTGTAACAGGTGATCATGATGACCAGCGGCAGCAAGAACAGGCAGGAAAAGGTGAACATGTTGTAGGCTGTTTCATGCCAGTGAGTGCTGAAGCTTCCCCGCGTTGTGCACTGAGTGAAGTCCTCAGGATGGACGATGGTGACGTTGTGAAAAAGGAACATCTGAGCAGGGAAATGAGCAGCATTTAGAAAGAGCATTTTGACTCATATAAGGTAACATCAACAACTACACCCCTAAATATGATGATAGTATCATTCAATTGCATCTTTTCAGGCTTTGGTTCACTATCTGGGAACCTTAGGAAATAGCCTAAAGGGTCGGTTTACCCAACAAAACTAGATTTGGTAGGTAATAGATCCAACTAAACGGTTATCAAAGTAAAACAGAAATTATTTGCTTGCCAAGTGAGTACAAAAAAATGTATATATAATATAATGGACAACTTAACCCTTTAAACTCTGACAGATAAGCTTATTCACTTCATTACATGGCCCTTTCCTTTAATTAATATTTTATTTTTTTGCCTATAAACAGAATATGAATGTTAATGAAATAGATGATGAATTACACCTTATATCATAATTACTGCAGGTTTCTCAGAGCAACCTTTATCACTCCTGGCCTAGAAACCTATTTCCATCCTCGCTTTAGGGCGCATGGGCAGCAATTATAAGTTCTACAAACCTGGTGGATGATGATAAAGGTCACTGGTTTGATAAATCTGCGTGGGAAATGTGAAAGGTTTAAAAGTGGAGCTGACTGAATTAAAATATGTGGACCTAAGGGACGAGAAACTACAGGATATAAAGGATTTCAAACCAAGAATGTCCAAAAAACAAAGCTAAAACAAAGGCAACTGCACTAGCCTTTGTTTACATGTCTCACCTGAGGGACTGACAGCACAGCACTCATTCCCCACGCCACAGTCAGCATCACTCTGTTCCTCTTACTGGCCTTATTGATAGCCAGAGGGTTAAGGATAGCAGACTGCCTATCCAGGCTGATCACCACGGTGACAAAAGCGCATGAGTACATCGCCTGCAGCTTAAGAAACATCAGTAGCCTGCAGGCAAAGTCCCCAGCCAGCCACTGGACTGTGATGTTCCACGCTGCATCCACCGGCATCACGATGAAGGTCACCAGCAGATCAGCCAGTGTCAGGTTGATAATCAGCACCCTGACGTGGGATTTTCGCTTCCCATCGATGTGCGCTGCCCACAGCACGGCCAGGTTGCAAAAGGCCGATATGCCGCAGAGGATGAATGTGGTGATCACTCTGACTTTGGCTGCTGTGGTGAACGTGGGCAGCTGAGGGCCGTCGCCCTCTGCTGTCCAGTTGGACGAGGTGGAGGAGAAGTTGCAACTGGCATTCACTGGGCAGTCTGAGGCCAGGTTGTACGTGGTCACAGCAACAGAGAGGTGTTCACTGTCTGAAGCCCGCAGAGGAAGAAACATCCTGCTTATCATCAAGATCAGCTCTGACGAGAAGAAGAGAAAAAGTGTGAATCAAGAAAGGGACAAAGTGGATGAGTCAGGGGCCACACACTGACCGCCCATCATCCGGACGCATCTGTGTAACAAGAGAAATGTAAACAACACATGAATGAGTAACACAGTGGCATGTCAAGAGGAAGTAACATGCATGTGTGGGAGCCCCATTAGCTCTGAGCTGGAAACATGGAGCTAACAAACTGAGGAACATGGGAGTCCATTTAGCAAAAATGACATAAATTCTACAACGATAATATCCAGACACAACCTAAAGACAGCAGGAGAACAGGAGAATCCGATCAAGAGCAATTGGAAAAATCTTTGTCATCAAAATGTTTTTATTCCTACTGAGAATGCAGAGCTACTGATACATCTGGAATATTTGTATTTATTCATTTTTATATTATATTATATTATTATTCCCAAATTCAAAGTCATGAGATCAATGAGCTGCATGTACTGCACTCATGGAATAAAACGGGCAAAATGATCACAGGGACCACAGAGACGGGATCTACATGATACAGACCATGTAGATAAATACATGAGGACACACGCACGCTGATCAGTCATAATTCATTTGTTCTGGATATCTCACATGTTGTGTTACTTTATCGGGAGCATGTCATTTCCACACATTCAAATGTAAAGACTGAGAAATGCTCCACTCTTTTCTTATTGCTTATTTAAAATGGTTTATATTTAAAACAATTACGTTGAAGCTTTAAATGCGTCCTAATAAGACATAACACATGCATACAAGAGAAATTCTTCACAATTTATTTTTGTGTATTTATTTGTGACTAAAGATTAATGATGAAACTGGCAGGAAAAAAAAAAAAAACTTACGTGCATCGGAGGGAGGATGTGGGACACCGAGTATTGCAGAATCACAGCAAAAGACGAGGACGGAGCTCCGTCTGCGCTGAAGTCCGTTCGCTTTTCCATCAGCATGCGAGCTGTAAGTTCAGGGAGGCTGCAGGTTCAGCTGCTCTGCTTCAGCCGCTCCACCTTTATCCACGCACCAATCAGAGAGCAGGGCGTCTGACCTCAGCTACTACACACAGCGACGTACAGAGCTAGAAACAGCAAGAAACAACTACGATTCATGATCGCGAAACAAAAATGGACCAGAAAGCAAATGGTACACTTTTAACATAGGTGTATGATTAATGGGCAGCTAAGACACTGATCTGTTCTTTGGTCAGTTTTACTCTTGATGTTTGACCAGAAAAAGGTGCAACGAGGATCCTAAAGTTCTGTGGGTCAGAGACAGACACGTGTAACCCCTCCCAGTCCAGACTAGTAAAATAGGGTTGATAGATGGGGGCACTAGAGGGAGGGGCTGTGGAGTCTTGATGTACTGTTGGACCTGGATAGAATATTCATTAAGGTAGTCATCTGGGGGTCCACTTTCTATTTTTTTTTTCTTTTTCTTAGCACTGTAAATGCAAAGTAACCGAGATGCAGTAACCTTTAATTGTGACCTGTTGGTTGCACTTGTGTCTTGCACACCTGTCACTAGCCCTCTTGGTAGTTCAGCATTGGGGTGACAGGTTGATGAGAAAGATTGCTCTGACTCTGGCTCACAGAAGCACACAGGACCAACTGACCAACACATGATCGGCTTGTAGCTCTTCCCAGCTTCCTCGCCTCGACCAAGAAAATGACTAGATCCTGTCAGTATAGGCTGCTGCCACCTGTGGGTGTGAACGCAGACAAATATGAAGTACATTATGTGCCAGCTGGTTGTTGGCTGTGTTCAAGTGTGACTTTTTGGGGCCAGACACAGATGGCGTGAGTTAACATCACAGTCGCTGGTAGATCTTTGATGCCGGTAGTGCTGCCCTGTCAAAGAAACTGTAACGAAACCTTTACGTGAAACAAGTGGCCACAGTAAATGTAAATTACAGTAAAGTGCGCTTTGAGCAAAGAAATACAAAAATACAAACATATTTGCGCTGTATGGGTTTGGCTTATCTTCACAAATGCATTTCACTTGCAGAAGTTCAAACTCTCATCTTCTTTAACGTTTACAGAGATTAATAAACACGTCTGTAACTTCTGGTTTCTGTTTCCATGGTAAAATCTCACTCAGAGCCCAGTGCAGGTCAAGGCGCAGAGGAGAAGTGGCAGGGATTAATTAAATCAGTCTTTCAACTTCTCAGAACAGGTTCAGAGCGCCGTTTGACAAATGTGAAAACAAGCAAAAAGAGTGACAGTATAATTACATCATGAGAGTGAGGATACATTTTAGCTGCCTCATATTTCTGTTTGAGGAATCTGCTAAAAGGACTGACTGTCAAGTTGCATGTTTCACTTTATTATGGTGGCTAAAACCTCTCACCAGACCTCTAAAGTAAATGCCACCACATAGATTTTAGTGGGTGAAAGATGGATTCTGGAGCTTCTACTGTAAGTCACTAGAATCCCATCAGGACTAGAACAATATGAATGGTGCAGTGTAACATGTGACTCATCTGAGCCTCATGTTACACTGAATCAACAAGGTGGTGGACTGAAATGTCAGGATGCGTTGTTTAAAGTTAGAGAGTTAGAGTTAGTGTTTGTTTTAGAAATACTAGATATTAAACCCCTGACGCATCCTTCACAGACAGAGGAAGGTTATGAGTCGTACTGGGGATATTTTTTCTCCTGGCAAACTGATCATGTTTTTTTTGTTTGTTTTTTTGTTTTTTCTTCATTAATTAGTTCATTACTTCCATTTATTTCTAGGTTCTCGTTGGTTCACTTGTATTTCTGTTTAATGACATTCTTTGTAATTATACTTCTGTTTGAACTCAGTTATGAATCTTTCTTGTCTGTTAACCTGCTAAATGAGGTATAGAATCAACATTTTTACCTATTTCTGTCTGTATATCTAAACACCCTTAACGTACTTGATAAAAGGTTTTGTTGGATAGAAACAGAACAGCAGGAACAACAAATGAACTGTCTCCAGATAGAGCATACATTTAGCATATATGCATGATACAGAACATGAAACTGTAATTGCTAAACATTTATTTATTGAAGAAAATTATTTGTACAGATCTTTGAGTTGTTAAGGTAGCTAAACCCTTGATTTCAGTATGTGGTGTGACCCCCCTCACCCTGCAGCAATAACAGCAATTAAAAGTCTCTGATAACTTCTGATCAGTCGTCTGCAGCAGCTTGGGGGGATTTTAGCCCGTTCCTCAGTGCAGAACTGCGTCACTTCTCAGATGTTTGTGATTTTCCTCAGTTTAATTGCTTGCTTCAGGTCCTTCAACAACATTTCTGTTGGATTAAGGTCAGCACTTTGACTTCTTCAGACATGAGCCTCTTATTTAAAACAAATTATTCAACTTTGATCTCATCCATCCACAAAACATTTTCATAGTCTTCAGGCTTGTCCAGCCATTAGCCAATGTGCATCTTGCTGTGGACATGTTGATTCCAAACTCTTCAGAGATGGGTTTCTAATCTTTTCTAGTCTGATGAGCAGCAACAACTCTTTTTCTGAGGTCTTTGGAAAGCTCCTTTGTCTGTGCCATCATACACTTCCAAAACAGTTTGTGTAACTGGGTTTACTTTGTCTACTTTCAGGATGTTTAAATGCTGCTGAAAAGGCTGGCATCATCTTAACGTGAATTAAAACGACTACCTATGCAAAAGAGAAACATGTCAAATGATATTCATTATTGGGTGGCACAGTGGCGAGGTGGTTAGCACAAGGTCCTTAGGTTGTTTGGTGATTCTAAACTGGCCGTAGGTGTGCGTATGAATGGTTGTCTGTCTCTGTGTTAGCCCTGCAATGGACTGGTGACCTGTCCAGGGTGTACCCCTGCCTCTCACCCGATGACAGCTGGGATAGGCTCCAGCAGACCACCACGACTTTTAAAAGTAATAAGCGTGTACAGAAGATGAATGAATGAATGAATGAATGGCATTCATTATTATCATGACACTTTCAGACTAGTACTCTGCTTGAAATGGATTGGCAAAGAAAAAGCCAGTCGCCTTCCCTCGTGATGACCTTGGATGCATGTTGCAGGATCTGCTGTGCTACGCTGAGATGGGTTCATTTTGATTAAGTGTTGTCCAGTCACCGCCAGGAAGAAGTAGAACATTCTGACCCAAACATGTTGTTGTTTTGTCACCGTAGTCTTCCGGCTTCATTCATCACAAGCCCTTGAAGGGAACTCAATACTCTCTGTCACCCTTGGTCCTATTTCTGGGGAATTATATGTTAACTGATTGGATATAAATCCAAATAAGCATGTGTTAAAGTTACATTTAATACATGCAAAGGTGTAGCAATCACAATGAATGTGTGAAAATAAAAAATAAAAATATGAAGGCCACACAGTAAGACTCAGGAATGAACAAACTAATAATTATACAAAAAGCTGCTAGGCAGTTTGACTCGTGCTGCATGCAGCTTTGATTTTAAAGTGAAAGGCTGTCAGTTTAGGGTATCCTGATGCTATTTGATTTACGTGTGGAAAGATTATTTCCTCATCCAGTCGTGAATTTGATGAGTTTGCACCGTGTAGTCTCTTCAGGATTTTAAATGAACAAATTTTACATTATGTCCCCAACTGAATAACCTGGGGAACCATGCAGGATGTTCAGTTTTTCTGGATTAAGAACCACGGCTCATAAATCATTAGAGAGCTTCCGTCTATTTTACGCTTTAAAAACCCATATTCAGCGTCGTCAGTGTCATTGGTTCATTGGAGAGACTGAAAGGCAGATTTACTCTTTATTCTGTCGATGGCGTGAATATATTATATTCACTTATATTAATATTATATGTAATTTATTAACAAAGACATCCTTTTCTGGTGAATGTAGATGCCTTGATTAAACGCATTTACAATCAGTGAGAAGCCAATCACCAGAGTAAAATATATATGAAAGCGCATGCATGTGACTTCCTGCTGCACTGAACAGGCTAGGTTGCCATTTTACCTCAACTAGAGGAGCATGAATTTGAACTTGAGCTCAAGTACCCTCAGCAGGAAATCTGTCCTCTGTTATTAAATGAAAAGCACACAGTGCAGATCGGTTTGACTATTAGAGTGAGAGGAAAATGTATTTCATTCTGTCACAGCAGAACGTTGAAGCCTCTGGCACCATTGATCCATAGCCTGCAGTGGCATAATGCTCCCTGTATGTGTTATGAGTCATGGGAGTTCATCACTCCATCGTCACTGAGTGCCCTCACTCAAAATAGACTGTATATTACAAGCAGACTTACAGTATAATTTCTGCCTATTTCTGTTACTGCTAATGGGCCCTGGTCACGCCAGTCCGAACAAAAGAGCAGAAACCAAAAGCATCAGAGTTTAAGGAGTCTGTTGCATCACTCCTGCGCCTCTGTATCCCTAACGTGAACACAGCGTGTTTCCCACTTCATACTATAGACTGTATAAATATGGACAATGCGTCACCTGGTGTGACGCATTGCGTTAGTTTTACACGCTCTCTTCCTTACCTGGTCTGTCTTCCTGTCCTAATCTTTTTTCATCCTCTCTTCTTTGGGTGAAAAAGAGAAGTACAGGTGGAGGGAAGAGAGGGAGAAAAGGATGAGGACAGGTGGAAGGAAGAGAGGGTGAAGAAGATGAGGACAAGTGGAGGGAAGAGAGGGTGAAGAAGATGAGGACAGGTGGAGGGAAGAGAGGGTGAAAAGATAAGTGACATGGATCCCCGCCCACTTTTCAGAACCACAACATGTGATGCAGAATCCTGACCATGCCTTAAATTTGATCAGTATAGGATCTAGTGAATCCGCAGGCCAGGTCAACACCTACTGCTGTTTTTCAAGTTTGTTAAGTTGTTCCCAAACCGTTTAGGTGTGTGTGCCTGTGTCACACTGCATCCTCCTGTCTTATCAGGAGGTCTCGTATCCAGTCTTGCGAAACCTCCTTTCACTCTGTTCTATGTTGCTCCCAACTTTCCCTCCACCTGTACCTCTAGTGTTGTAGGTCGGTGTTCTTTGCAGAAAGCGTGTAGTTTCTCAGCATATTTAGTGACACGAGTGTACACCAAACAGGTTTTGTGGCACTTTTGTATCATGTGTGCAAGCGTGGCTACAGAACTGAGCACAAAGAAGGAATAGAAAGTGCAAGTGAGAGGCTCTTTGAGCGAGTAACAGTAAAAACAAAACAGGCAGCTGTTACTGTAAAATTAGAGGTGTTTTGCTGTTGCTGTTCAGCTTGCTACTTTTTTTCCTGTGCAAATAGAGAATAAAGTTGTTACTTTCTGCATTTACATAATGGCAAAGAATCAGCAGTTAATTTATTTTTAGTTTTACAAACATTATAACTATAATACTTTTATACTACTTCTTTACAAGCACAAAAGATGAGAATGATTTTCTTATTTCTATTTTCTGTTCAAAGTATTGCAATTTTATAAATTATGCCTTAGCAATAATAGATTTTTCCAGTACAGCCTAGTTTATGCACCTGTGCAGAGGCTATACGGTATGTAGGACCCAAACCGGTGAAAGTATTTATACCTTTACACTGGTGTGTGACACGTTTCTGTAATTATGCCACTGAAACACTGATCTGTGGTTCAAGAGACTTTTTCTGAAATTACTGACAATTGCGTGGGAGAATTTTCAGTTTGTCCAGCCCATAGACTGAACAGAACAGCTGCTCAAAAGTGAAGTCTAAGCAAGTAGAGTTCTCCCTAGTGACTGGTTGCAGTATAGGTCACAAGCTCCACTCCCTCCATCTTAGTGGATGGTACTTGGCAAATTAAAACACTGAAGTACACATGCAACAAAACAATGCCGTAATTTATTTGGCTGACTATGTGGACAGTAACATTCAAGCTGACTACAACTATGTTCTGTTGAGGTTGCTTCAACAACGACAAAGACGTCCGTTTGCAGAATATTCTGAATTGCAGTTTTTTATTGAAGGGAATGGAGACAGACGAGTTTGCACGACCGGTAGATTAATCATGGGAGATGGGGCAAGGGACACACAGAAAGCAATATAGACACATTAGACACAAAACTGGAAATACAGCAAGATAGAATAAATCATCTGATTTGTGGAACATAAATTTGCATACAAGTAGAGAATATATAGATGAGATAAAATTCATATTCCCCACTTAAAATTCATTGTCAGCAACATGAGAGTTTCAACCTAAAGCAGTGGTGCAGTAGCCATGCAGATAGGGAATACTTAAGTCTGAAAACACATCCGCCAGCTATTCAGGTCAGGGTCAGGCAGCAAAAGGCAGCTGCTGTGCTTATCTCAACTTCTGATGCAGCTTCAGGGGTGAGACAGGAAGTGTAAGCTTGAAAATCTATCACCATATGGTCAGTTTCTGATGCTGAACCTTTCTCTGCCATGCAGTGACAGACAACAATGATGACACATATTTACTTATTCAAGACACACTATCTAAATCATTCTGATGAATGTATGAACAAAAACATGTTATGTGCTGTGTACATACCAAAATGCATTCTTGATTATTTCCAGAATACTAAAGAGACAAATGGTTTCTTCTTATGCAAGCACAAGGCTCTGCTATGAGCTAAGCATCTGTTTGTGATCACTAGTAATGTTATTCTTTCTACTCTGTTTTCCATGGAGAAGGCAGCCACGTGAAACAGATCATTTTGACGTATCAGGTTATCAAGTACCTGATTACATCTTGACGAATCGAGGCTACTGGCTGTTAGCTAATTGGTACCTAGGAGTATTCTGGATGATAGATAGCCATAAAAACATGAGCATGTGTAGCTTCACCCTCTGCTGATTTCACCGAATGAGTGATTTGCATAAATCATACGAGGCCACGCAAGCAAAGCTAAAGGGGCACAGGGTGGAATATCCAACGAGAGGTCAGTGACAAGATCTGCAGCTCAAAAACAAGTCATACAGTCCTGAAAATTACTCACAGTGCAGGCGTACAGCCTACATTATACATCTCTGGAAACAGACCAGTCATGGACATCAGTAATGGGTAAGAGAAATGTTATGGAAAAATAAGGATTTCCATTTGTACAGGACCAAGCCATCAGATTGAGATATAGCAGCCAGGATTATACTAATACTATGACCTCCCCAGTCAAAATAACCTAACTCTTGTTTTTCATTCTTAAACAAAATTGCTTTCTTCTATCTATCTATCTATCTATCTATCTATCTATCTATCTATCTATCTATCTATCTATCTATCTATCTATCTATCTATCTATCTATCTATCTATCTATCTATCTATCTATCTATCTATCTATCTATCTATCTATCTATAACTCTGTTGGTAGGTGCATTAGCGCCACCTACTGGACTACACATGGGACATCTGGTTGCCACTCAGCATTACAGCTGCACAATGTAGACACTGCATCAGTGTTATTTATTGCAACGCAGCATCACATGATGTTGCCACTGAGCCACTAACAGGTACATTAGTAACTGCTCACTACAATTCAGGCTGCTGGTACTGCAACGGTGTGGGGATATTTTCTTGGTACACCTTGGGCCTCTTGCTAACAACTGATTATTGCCTTTGACCATGTATATCCCTTTTTGACCACACTGCACCTATCACCCAGCAGGATAGCACGGCATGTCAGAAAGCTTAAATCATCTCACTGCTTTCTTGAGGATGACAGTATGTACACTGGCTGCACTCAAATGACATCCGCAGTCACAGATAACAACCCGGTAGAGGACCTTTGAGATGTAGCCTATAGTGGAAAGAGATCAAGAAATCTGAAGCAGCTGTGTGATGCTAATATGTTAGTGTAGGCCAAACTCTCAAGAGAAATAGTTGTTGAATCTATAGGCTACCACAAATAATTATGCCAGTTCTGAAGACAAAAGCAGTCCAACCCGGTAAATTTATATACTATAATACTATAAAATGTTTTCCCATAATCCCAGAGTAGTGTTTTCAGTGGTTAATTTCTGAAGGAGTTTTATATATTATTGTTTTAACCTTTACAAGACAACTTTGTTATTTTTATTTTTATTTTATTTTATTAACTCGTGAATGATACATTAGATGCGTGTCCGTCTGTTGATGGGACGCTGTGAGGTGAAATAGAAACCAGTGAGTAAGCGTATCATGTGACAAACAGGAAGTAGCAGTCGGCAGAAGGCAAGCTAAATAGTAGCCATGAAGACACAAGTAACCTAGCTCATATTAGAAAAAAAGTTCTTCCGTGTGTCACAGAAGTACGTTTCAGTAGAAGTTTTAATACTTGTCTTGAAAAGCCAATGTTACCAACATGGACGGAGCTCTCAGAATCGTTCTTTTCTGTGTCATTTTCTCGGTATCTCAGGTAAGTTGGTGGACGTTATTAACTAGCAACTGACGGGCCCGGTAGCTTGATTTAGCGTCGAACAAAACGACCGTGACTTGTGTTAAGTGCTTAAATTAAACCGTCAATGTGTAGTCAGTAGTCACGGTGCTAATACGTGGATCAAAAACACCCGAGTTGTCCGGTAAACACCGACCCTAACGGCTACTGTCGGCGAGCTAACGTTTGTTAACGGCAGGGTTAGCTTTAACGCCCGTCAGTTGGCCTGTTTATGTGCTGCTCTCGTCTTATGTGAAAGAAAATCAACAGTGTATCAGACATGAAGTCTCACTTAGACACGCGTTTTGGGTGCGGGGGATTTCCTCGGAGCCTCGCTGTACCAACGAGGAAGTAGCGACATGTTATGTTTACTTCAAGTATTAGGGACGCACTTACTTGCCAAAACATTAAGTACACAGGTGAAAACGATAGGTTATAATTGAACTGTAGTATGTTGTTTGTGGTGCTGCTGAACTCGACTGAATTAAATACTTAAATGTTTCTTTTATTTAGGCCTAGTCTAGACCACTGTCTAAAATGGTGTTGTCAAAATAATAGAAACGTGTCGGTACAACACAATACAACTCAGCAGTACTGTCAACCACAGCCTTCAATATGAAAACATAGTTGAATCAATGGTTCCTTTTAATTAAAAAACAAAAACAAATGCTCAATACCATAACTTTCATGGAGCTAACATAGAATGCATTTTCTTTTACTAGTGTACCTAATATTTTGGTAAGTGAGTGTAGTTCAGTCAGAGATTGTTTGTGCTAGAGCAATGGTTTATTGCCTCATCTTGATGGGTGTGACGTTATCTGCTGGTTAGCTGAATTATTGTGGCACTTAAAGATGCGTAATATTTGAATAAATCCCGTGCCCAGAATGTGAACATGAGTAGTCTGACCAACAGCCCCTTGCTTTTAGTTTAATTTGAATGATTTTTTTTTCTCTCCCGTCGCTCCTGCAGCCATTGTGTTTATCTGACCCATGGGTTTTATTTATACAGAACTGGCCTGCATTAAGTTATTTTCTTTGTGTTGAACATAAAATAGTAATATTTCTTTCCCAACAGATAAATTGCCAAGAAGCGATCTTGCAGATTTCCAATGGAATCACTGATGATGAATACTGCATCGTTTACAATCGGTCCTGGACTCCACTTTCAGAAACTCTCGATGCTGCAGTAAGTTGTGATTCCTTCTTAGGTGCTATTGTGTGTGAAAAAAGGGATGTCCCAATCCCAGACCCAATTCCAGTCGTTAAATATGGTATACTGTCCTGATCAGATGCAATTTTATTTTTCTTACTCCTATTCTTCTTGACCACATGTGCACTGTCCCACTGTTAACTTAAAATCAATCCAAAAATCAGTGCTTGACAATTGAATATACAGTGCAATGCAAAAAAACTATTCCTTAATGATTTTCATTTTATTTTATACAGTAGTCACGCTCATTATGCAAAATAAATAACATAAGAGAAACAATCTGATGGATTATCCTAGATATCAATGACACATCCATAATTGTGTGATTTCTTTCCCAACATTGTGGGAAAATTGCAGGAAATTATTAATGCAATATGTTCACGTTTCCAGACGCAGTACCCACTGGTGAACATGACCTCCACTGTGCTGTGTAACGCCTCAGGGGTCAGTCCAGATGTGGTAAAGGGAAAGGCGTTGGTGGTGATGAGAGGTGACTGTGACTTCAGCCAGAAAGCTCTCGTAGCTCAGAACCTCGGTGCTACGGCTTTGCTCGTTGCCAGCAACAGAACACTGGTAGGCCCTTTACATTAATGTTTTTATGCGTTTTAAATGGTTCAGTCGCCTTAAAGTCACTAGTGTCAGGAAATGGCAGCCTAACATGTAGATACACCGACAGAAGTGAAATAAGGAAGTGACACATCAGTGGTGATGATGTCGGGGGTTTCCATTTAAATATGCGTGTTTATCTTTCCTGTCATCAGTCAGTTCACCTTCTCACATCTCACTAGATATGTTTCTGTCCAACCAAATGTATTTATAAAACTCTCTTTTACACTTCTTGTGTCTTCAGATAACTCCATCTGCCAATGATTCAGAGTATGCAAAGATCCACATTCCTCTGGCACTTATGAAGTACAGGGACTTCCTGGAAGCAAAGCAGGTCAGAGCTTTCACATATCTGTTTCTGCTGCTAATTCATCTTGTTGCATTTCAAAGGTTGATTTGATGAAGAAGATCCAACTAGATGTGAGGCTGTGCTTTAAATGATTGACTCTTGTGTGCCCACAGGTGTTTGGTGACGTGATGCAAGTAAAACTGTACGCTCCACCTTATGCAAAGATTGATCCAAGCATTGCAGTCATCCTACTGATTGCCATGGTCACGGTCATCCTGGGTGGCCTCTGGAGCGGGGCGTGTGAGAAGTAAAGTTTTGCATTTGTACATCACACCTAATGTAGTTGTGCTTGAATACTAGAGCAATGACACCAGGAAATGTAGTTATTGATCAACTTATTGAACTTACCCAGATTACTCAGATGATATCACTGGTTAAAGTATTAGGTACACCTGTTCAGCTGCATGTGTAAAAATATCTAATCAATCAATCACATAGCAGTGACTAAGTGCGATAGGCTCCCAGGACAAGCGGTTACAGAAGATGAATGAATGAAGTGGAATAGGTGGAAAAAGCTCACAAATACAAATCAAAACTGTTTTCTGTTTGTGGCAGGGACCGGTTGAACAATCCTACTGCAGGCAGAGGAGGTGGAGAAAACAAAGCAGACAGCGGAGAGCTTTCCCTCTACTCTCCTCTCAAAGTGGTTATCTTTGTTGCCATGATGTGTGGGATGCTTGTTCTCATGTACTTTTTCTACAACGTCCTTGGTGAGGACTCAGAACAATCTGCTCTTGTGTATTTAGTTTGTAACATTATCTGGCATTTTGTTGATGTGATATGTTTTTTCTTGTCCCCCCTCCCCACACACAGTTTACATCATTATTGCTATATTCTGCCTTGCATCTGCCTCTGCGCTGTACAGCTGTCTGGATACAGTGATGGATAAAATTGGCTGTGGCACTGTAAGGTATGAACATCACTCTTTAAAAAAAAAAAAAATGCATAAAAGTATATATATATATACACACACACACACACACACACACACACACACCTGCAAAAATATACAGACACATTCCATCAGTGTTGGTAAAACATTAAATAGGTAAGTGTGCTTTAAAGACACGGTTATTGGATTACAAATATCAGGAGCACAGAGATAACAGTTACTGTCTGTCTGTATACTGCTATTCACTGGTAATGGTTTGGTTCTGAGTTGTTGGGTAGGGTTCATTTACAGGAACAATATAGGGTCACTACCAGTGATGGGCAGTAACGCGTTATAAGTAAGGCGTTACTGTAATCCAATTACTTTTTTCGAGTAAAGAGTAAAGTAAGGGATTATAATTGCAAAAACAGTAATTAGATTACCTTTACTTTCCTGCAAGCAGCCTTCGTTACTGCGTTACTAAACCGTGATTTTGCCATAGACAATAAAAGGATTTGGGATTTTGCCGTATGGATTTTGCTTTGTGAGACTGTCTCGTGACAATGACGTATAGCGGCGTGTGGGAGAGAGCACGAACATGGAGCATTTAATTCATGGAAGTGCAGACATTACTTTGAGTTTGACTCGGTAAAAGATGACAAAAATATTAGCGTCCACTGTACAGTCTGCGTGGGAAGAAAAATGTTGTCTACAGCGAAAAAATCCACCTCAAATCTGAGCAAGCACCTAGCAAGGAATGTGAAACTCATTGAGACACCCCCACATCCTGACATCACTGCTGCAGCAACAGAGGGCCCCTCACCTGCTAAACAGGTGAAAATAGACTGGAGTGACAGGACTTAGTAGAGCTGAACTGAAGAAGCTTGTCGCTGGCTATATATGTTGAGGACATGTTGCCTATTTCCACCGTAGACTCTGATTCATTCCGACGCATCGTAGAGAAAATACCTACCAAAAGCGATGTCAAGCTGCCGCAGAGAAAGTCACTTGCAGGATACCTTGAGAGAGAATATGACATAATGGAGGCTCGTTTGAAGGCTGCACTCAGAGATGTAGACTTTGTTTCCACTGCTGCTGATGTCTGGAAAATGAATAATAAAAGTTTTATGGGAGTGACGGTTCCAAGGATTAATTCCACTTTACAGCGTAACAAGGCCGCGCTAGCATGTAAAAGAATTAGAGGCAGGCACACCTATGATGTAATTGGAGCAGAGATTGAAGAAATTCATTCATCATATGGACTGCATAGCAAAGTTGTTGCCACTGTAACGGATAATGCATCAAATTTTACACATACTCTTCCTTGACATTAGAACAGCAACAGCATTTTCTGTTTTGGTAAACGCATTACTCCTCTCTGCACTGCAACTGTTTAAAGATGTAAACGTTAATAGACTTTGGTTTTAATTATTTTATTGCTGTATTTTATTTACATCTATTCGAATGAAGGAGTACACACCAAAAAGATTTTTATTTTATGTGCTGGAATATGCAGAGATAGAAATTGTTCAACATTTTTCTTTAAATCAGAGACTGTTGCATTTAATTCTTTGATGCAATGTGCATAGTTAAGATTGAAACTAATATAAACAATTGTTGTGTATAGCTAGTGTGTATGTAACTAAGTAAAGTAATTATTAAAGTAACTAATTACTTTTGAAAACAAGTAGCCAGATTACTTTCTTGGATAAGTAATCAGTGACTAATTACTTTTTCCAAGTAACTTGACCAACACTGGTCACTACTTTGCTCTACTTTCCTCTTCCAATTGAGTGTCTGCATGACATTAATCCAGGAAACTGTTTTGCACAGCACAGAACAAGCTTCCACCGCTCAGCAGAGTTTGTTTAATTTATGTTTCTTTCCATATGTCTCTTTTTCCAGTTTTGCTGTCCGAAATTGGACCTTCTCTGTGAGGTCTTTGTTGCTGGCTGCTGTGTGCATCACCATTGCTGTAATCTGGGGAGTGTACAGAAATGAAGACAGGTACTGTCAGGTTACACAAATAACTGGTTTTAGTGTTAAAGCAGAAAATGCTTTTGGTTAAAATGATTTGGAAAATGACCACACTTATGTATAGGTTCTAACATTTCTACGGTCAATTCAGTGTTACCACTGTTGCATACAGTATAACTGACCAGCAGATGGGGTGGGTGAACTCGGATATTAATGATATATTTTTTCAGTAAATTATTTAAAATACAGAATAAAAATATGATGCAACAGTGACTGTATATATTATGTTAAATGTACATATATAACAATAATTATAATATTTCAAAATGTTGCGTTACGGGATTTTACGGGGAGGTTCTTTCTAATTGAGTAGTGGAGGTACTGCTGCTGTAGTAATTGAATGAAAATGACTGAAGAGCTTTTACTTGTAGGTGGATCTGGATCTTGCAGGACCTTCTTGGCATTGCTTTCTGCCTTAACTTCATGAAGACCATCTCACTGTCCAATTTCAAGGTACTCCTCCCCCCTGAGAATCTCACATCTCCTTTCAGCATTTACTCTGTGCTCTCTGTAGGCAGAAGGAATATTTATATTGTAATAGTTATATTTCTTGAAGCATTTGTCCTCCTCTGCCATTAGCACATCACACAGTGCTCTGTGACCAACAAACTTCTCTACATTGACATTTTTTCTGTCATTCTAATAAAGTGGTATGATGTTTGTTTTGGAGTCAAGTACAGTTTTTTCTTTCCTCTGTCCCATAGATCTGCGTGATACTACTGAGCCTCCTGCTTATTTATGACGTCTTCTTTGTTTTCATCACTCCTTTCTTCACCAAGGTATGTAAATATTTATTTTACTTGTACCAGGATGTCTGTTCCGGAGCTGTAGTGTGTGGGTTAGGGCGTGACTTCTAATGATTTAAAATTAGATTTTTTTCTAGTATTGAACATCTTATGTTCAATACTTTGTTGCTACATAGTTTGAAGTAAAAATGATATAATGTGCAAATTGACGTGTACATTTCTGGTGGATACACAAACTAATTCACTAATTCAACATATGAATGTTTTGTGTCTCTTTCTCTGTCGACAGAATGGAGTAAGCATCATGGTGCAGGTTGCTTTGGGCCCAGATGCCTCTGGAGAGAAGGTAAGCTCACTCCGTTGCGTTCATCCATGAAAGGGAATTCCACCAAATTGTTTTAGGCTTTGGCTAAAATCACGGATTTCGCACTCATTTGTTTTGACTGTTTTCGTGTATTTTACAGATTAGGTTAAAAAAGAGATAAATTTATTAGATTTACTTTCACATGTTTGATGAGCATCACTGTTAGTTGATATCAGGGTGTTGATACTATGACTACTATTACTATTATTGCCTTGGATCTTAAATGTGCAGTGGTCTTATCACCAAAGTCATGAATCACAAGCTAAAAGCTGATTTTGGTGGAATTCCCTGTCAAGCTTGTACAAGCTTCATTAACATCCTGGCTGAGATGCACTGCTTGTTGTTGAGAGGAACAATAGACCGACTGACTAACTGTGCGCTGGGTTTGGGTGGGCTCTGTCGTAGACACAAGGTAACATGGTGGAGGTCCCCGCTGAACCCCAGGCTCCCTCTGAGAAAGTAAGGCTTGACTTGTTATCCATCCACTGCATTTTTATTAGTGTTGCATTCTGAGGTAGGGAGGGATGGTGTCAGTTTCCTCAACTTGATAAATATGTGATGAAAACGAAAGGTTTTGCATCAGATCTTCTTTCGTTTTTTATATGCTGTTTCATACAGACACACACGGACCTCTTGATTAATTAAAACTGCTTATAGAAATGCCGTATTTGACTAATAATTCAAATTAAAAGACAAATAATTGGTGCCAGTTTGATTCAATTCATGTAGAGAGAAAGAAGTCTATTTAATTTCATTAAATTTCATTTTAAATTCCTTTTTAATACAGTCTTTTTCATTTCAATTCAGTTAAAAAATGCGCAAATTTCAATAAGTGTGATTCATGTAGAGCCATATCACTTAAATTCATTTCACTTCATTCATTTCAAATTAAAAATGGCTAAATCAATTTCAGTTCAATTCAAATTTCAATTCATTTAAATTAAAAAAACATTTCAGTTACAAAATCATTTCAATATGATATGTTTCTGCAGTATATTCTATGTTTTAATTTTCATAGCCTGTCAATACGTCGATTCTGATAGACCAGTAGATTGCAAAGGTAGTGCGGGCAGATTGCATGCCATTGAATTTTTTTTTTAGTCTAAAACATTCATCAACTCTAAAACAAACAGCAAGACAAACATTCGTCTTTATTTATTATTACTTTATATTTGCCCTCAGCGGCCCACATCCACAGCCACGCACAACTTCAACAACTCAAGACTACCGTCTTTGTTAAAGGGACCACACTACTCTTCTAAACGTGCAGTGCACCAATTTTCTTGATAACAATAAAAACAGATAGATGGAACTTTTAACATTGTAGCAACAATTAATATGACTTAGTATATATATATCACTTTTACTTGGTCATTGTAAAAATAGCTTGCAAGCCAAAAAAGTGTAGGCACCTCTGCCCTAGCTTCTATATGAAAACAAGTCACTTATGGTATCTACTAACTGTATGCCTTTCCCTTCCTGTCACTTTCATCAAAGGGAAAAACTAAGGGAGACGTGGCTGCTGCTGATAAATCACTTGCATTTAAAGGCAGAAGCTCAAGCTGATCTGTTATAACGTTCTTTCATCACTGTAAAATGCTTGAGTTTTGGGGGGGCCTCACTCTTTACATATTTAGTGAAATACATTTCATTCATTCATTCATCTTCTATACCCGCCTATTCCTGTTAAGGGTTACGGGGGTCTGCTGGACCTATCCCGGCTGTCGTGAAATATATTTCTTTACCCATATTCTATTGGTGTGAAATTGTGTCAACGTGAATATCAAAGGGTTTCCATTGCACTGACATGCCCACAGGAGTCATTAAGGAAGCTGAAACAGTTTTGCTGACAGGTCTCTTCCTGTATTTCGTTGGCTCATCTACTGTATAAAGACACACCTGTGTACTGACAACAAAACATTCATAGTGTGAATAGTATACTTATCAGAATTAGTGAAAACAGCAGTTGTTGTTTGAGATGTCATTTTATATAACGGGTAGTATGTGTTAACACTTACTACCTGTACAATCTACCAATCTAACAAGAATTAAAGGACTGATGGGATTTGCAATTTCACTGAAGCAGTATTTGGACATCAGCTTCCTCTGTAATCTCCACGCAGACCATATGTATTTGGAAACGCAGGATGTATCTGATAAGGCAGAAATTACAGAATAGTACTGTAGCTAATCCTTGTGCTGCCACACCCTTTGCTGTCATTTTAAATATGAAATGTTTTATTTCCTCAGCTACCTGTGGTGATGCGTGTCCCACGATTCTCAGCTTGGGCGCAGAACCTGTGTGGGATGCAGTTCTCTATTCTGGGTTACGGAGATATCATCATCCCAGGTGCGCTTACGCTACTTCCTTTTTTCATGTCATCGCTCTCTGCTCATTTCTAGATTGCCTTTATAAAGGCAGCGTTAGAAATGTAAAGTTGTGTCAAATGTTTAAAACAGTAGTGAAGGGCCTACATGTGTGATCTAACGTATGACTCACTGTCTGCATTGTCACTGGCCATGTAGGTCTCCTGGTGGCGTACTGCAGCAGGTTTGATGTTTGGGTCAACAGTACCAAGAAGATCTACTTCGTCAGCTGCTGCATAGGTACCTCATGTCTCATTAGTATCTGTTTATTTTCCTGCTCTACTATACAACCAGCTGAAACTTTGAATTACATTACCTTATATGTTACAAGTATCAAATAAACGTGTTTAAATTAGGGGCTGAATGACTTCAGATGTGGTGAGAGTCGACTCAACTAGTCGATGATGTCACACATATTAATACACTTCTAATATGCGGCTCTCGCTCGGCAAACTCTCTGCTCTACCATAACTCCCGTCTCTTGCGCGGTACAACTGAAGGACAAAAACCACGCTCTACAACCACAGCAACATTATCAAATATTAGAACACAACAGAAGTATGTGCATTTATTCATACTGTGTGCTGCAGATATGTATTGTCTGTATATCTGGACCATCAATAGCGTTTAATTGTACTTTACAACATGTTGTAAAATAGGATAATGTAGCCGGGATTAAAAGAAAAGAAGCGGTGTGTTGCAGTGTGTTCCGTGTTGTTATTGTCACACGCTCTTCGGCGAGTCAGCTTCCCGCTAAAAGTGTCCCCTAGGTTAAATAGCGTATTGAGCGATCTGCTGCCATTTTGATGACCACTAGGTGTCTGTGTTTATTTCCCCCAAACTGAGTCCCCTACTGACAGACCTAATATGAATGCCGTGTTCAGCCTGTCTGTATGGGCTGTGAGGCTGTAGGTTGACCTTGTCTTTCTTCTTTCCTGTAGCCTATCTGCTCGGAATGTTATTGACGTTTGCTGTGATGCTGCTGTCGGGGATGGGCCAGCCTGCTCTGCTTTACCTAGTGCCCTTTACCCTGATCACCTCTGCCGTGGTGGCAGGGTGCAGGGGAGAGATGAGGAGCTTCTGGGCAGGAACCACATATGAGGTGAGAGGGGCTGGGATGATTTGGTTGTGATGGTGTTTAAGAGCTGAGCTGCGATTCTATTTCCTCACTGCTTTCATTCAGATTAAATTGTATCTGCTTTCCTCGTGTATAAGTAATGTCTGATTGTCAGCAGGAATTCCTTAAAATACAGTTACAGGTACAGCAGAGTAAGATATACTCTAAGGTGTATGATGGCCACGGCTAAACACTAGGATGGCTTTGTAAATATT
Source organism: Planiliza haematocheilus (assembly GCA_005024645.1). Classification (NCBI taxonomy): domain Eukaryota; kingdom Metazoa; phylum Chordata; class Actinopteri; order Mugiliformes; family Mugilidae; genus Planiliza; species Planiliza haematocheilus. The sequence continues at coordinate 5,128,612 of SRSE01000649.1, read as the reverse complement.
TGACTTACTAATGTGAGAAATAAAAGCTAACATGCTTCAGCTGCAAGCTGCTTGTGCGTAACAAAGTAAAATAAGCAACTTACCTGTCCAGCAGAAAAAAATAAAATAAGAATCATTTCCTGGTCAGCCCCAATAGATGTTTTTCATGCCAGATATTTTGACTTGTCATAGCGGGGAAGGAACAGGTGTATTAATGACGGCTTGGTTCCATTAAGCATTCCTGTATGCCATAAACATAAACTAGCACAGAAGTGGAATACAGCCATGATTAATAAAGCTGATTCTGATTCTGATTAATACATCTGTGTTTTCCATACGAGGTTGAACCAAAATATCTGCTGTGGAAAATGTCCATTATTTGTCTACCCCAAAGTCTTTGGAGTCCTGAGAAGAAAACTGACTTTGTGCTTGTAGGATTTCTGCTGAACAAGTTCTTTTACTTTCCAGTTGTTTTAAACAATTGAGTAAAAACCTTCCCTCCTCCAGCTGCGGCTACATAGCTGATGTCAGTTGGTGCCTAACCTTGTAAATAAATTGTGAAAAGACTGAGAGCCTACCAAACACCAGAGGCTCTTCCAAATAGAAAGTATCATTCCTTGATGCTGTTCAAGGAGGATAATAGAGGCAGTCTCCTGTTCCCTTATGATGTGGACTCCATTATGACTGAGTTTCTCTCTTCTCTAAACATTAGTTAGTGTCAAGTGCTTTATTGCTGTGCCTCGCGTTATACGTTACGTTTTAAATCCCTTTGACTCTGACCTTTATTTTAAACATTCAGTTCTGTAACTGGTAACGCTGAATAAACAAAGCAGCGTCAGTACTTTGTCATTACCCATGTGTGGGATTATGACCTAATCTATTCCAGTATACGGGCTTAATTTGAAGAACTGAATGTATATTTTAGTCATGACACTTGCTCTGGCAGTAAGTGTGCTACATCCAGTCATTACTGTTGTTTGATGCCACCTACAGTGACCTACACATGTTGTGATATTTCACAATGAGTAAGAATTCCAAGTGAAGTATATATCCTTACAAGGCCAGCTGTGAGAATCTCAATATTCAGTATAAAAAGATTAATCAAAACTACAACAAAGAAAACAAAATAAATCAAATATGCTTTCAAATTATTTAAGAACTTCGCTTTATGCTTGTTTACCACAGTACAAATGTATTTGCTTTTTGTACTTACTTAGTTCTCATATTCCCAGTCAGTCACAGCTGACAGTTTTTGCTGGTACAGCAGAATAATTAACTTGTTCTGACATTAAATTTCCTTTGCACTGGTGGTAATCCATCAAAATGAACCCAGGATAACTGTGTAACTTGTATTGCAATAGCTAAAATAGATATTGAATGAATTACACCAGAGACTGGCATTTAATTACTGCGTTAGGGCCTCTTCATGTTTACCCACCCACCAGGCTTTAAACTGAGTGAAGAATATGTAGAAACCCATGTGTGTGTCTGTGAGAGAGACAGAGAAAGCGAGAGGTGAAAAAGACCAGGAAAGAGTTTTGATTCTGACCTAGCTTCATTTTCACCAGGTCTTGGATTCATCACGGGAACCTTTGCTACCAGGTTTGCTTCCCTCCAACCTAGATTGCCTCCCCTGCATCTCTCCTATCATTAGTGTTGCTTACTGCAGTGCCTTATCGTTTCTTACAGCTTCTGTTATGCCAATTTCTTTTACTTTTAGCATTTTAACTCCTGATTTCCAGGGTCAGTGTGATATTTAAAGACAAAACAACATTAAAGTGCAAATAACTTGGGGAGCCAAACTTTTGATGGTACAGTGTTTTGCATTAATTGACCACCAGGTGTCTCTTGTTGAGTCTTCCAATGTGTCTGAATAGCTTTGCAGCCACTCTCCGTAGTAGACTTGTCTTAAAAGCCATGGCCCTGGAATACCATTACCTTCCTCTGTTTCTTTCATTTGCAGTTTGTTTTATCAGTCTCTACTTTCTTCACTCATCCATCTTTTGTAATCAACAGGAATTAATACTCCTACCCCTCCACCCCTCATTTATCTACCAACATGTTCATATTGCCCTCTACATGTTGTTGCTTGCAGTTATTTAATGTGGGAGAGCTGTGGCATGGATTTTGGGATGTGTTATTTCTGTGGTTGGGTATTTGTAGGATGTTGCATATGTGGTATGCATTACAAAATCCCATCTGAGTGACTGTCTTTCTCTCTTTGTCTGTTGTTAAGTGGACCAAAACTCGAAGCTGAATTACTAATGTTTTCTTTCCTTTTTCTACAGAGGGAAGAACTGTCCACGCCGTAGAAGGCGAACGATGCTGACTTACAGTGTTGATGCAGAACCCAACTGCTGGATGTTTGTTGTTTTTTTGTTTTGTTTTTTAATCACATTTTAATACTACACTTACAGAGAGAGAGAGAAACGCCTGTTATTGATCAAAAGATTCTTAAACCACCTGGTTTTGACTGACCTGAATGGTTTGGATGTAAAAAATGCTGTGTAGTTGGAACAAATGTAATTATAACACTTGTTTAGTGCCTGAAAGGTATGTAAGGTTCACTTTTCAGAAAACTGTAATGACTTTGCCTTTTGTGATGATTGCGTACAAAAAATGAGAACGCACTTTATAATAGTCAGCTTGGGAGTGTTTCATTTGGAGAAGGGTGGGGGTTTAAATTACTCGTAGCTGCAGTGAGATGCATTTTGATAACTGGGGTTTCTGTGTAACACGTTTGTAAGATGTGATTTCTTTCAATGCCTTATATTAAAAAAAAAAAAAAAAAGAAATTCTATTTAATGATGTTGTATGTGGATTTTTTTCCCCTTAATAAAATGCTTCTTTAGATAAATGATGTGTTTCCAGTTATTGGGAATGAAAATGATATGTTGACTTGTGTGGTTGAAGCAACTCAGTATAGTCCCTCTAGCCAGAGCTCACACAAAGAAAAATTTAAAAGATTTAAATCATAAAACCAATCAAACCATATTAACATAAGAGCCAACTTCTCTTGCTGAGTTAAAAGCCAAAGAGAAAAAATGTGTTTTAAGAGATTATTTAAAACAAGGAAGACAGTCAGCCCTGTCTGATGTGCAGTGGCAAATTGTTCCACAGTTTGGGGCTAGCAACTGCATGCACAGTCACCTCTCATCTTCCTCTATGTCTTTGGGACAACTAACAATGGCTGATCTGCCAACCTAAGAGAACGTGAGGGAGTGTAAGGCTGGAGCAGTTCGGACAGATACTGAGGAGCAATGCCATGAATACATTTAAATACAAATAAAAGAATTTTAAAATCAGTGTGGAAACACAGGGAGCCAATGAATTTCTGCTAAAATTGGGGTAATGAGATCGTTCTTTTTGGTACCACTTAAAAGTCGAACAGCAGCGTTTTGAGTCAGCTGTAGTTGGGACAGTGACATCTGGCTAAGCCCAACATAAAGTGCATCGCAGTAGTCTAAATGAGTTGTGATAAAAGCATGGATTAAAATCTCGAAGTGATGGAGAGAAAGAAATTGTTTTACTTTAGCCAGTTGTCTCAGCTGGAAGAAACTGGACTCAACCACTGATTTAATCTGTGCATCCAACTTCACATAAAAAAGGACATTTGACATTTGTTCCTTTGACATAAAAAGGGAACAAAATTTGCAGTTTTTGTAAACTCTTGTTCCACTGTACTGTCAAAATAACTTGACTGATGTTACATCAGGATAGGTAAGGGAAAAGCTTCCTCCTGGCAGCTGTAGATCCTAATCCAAACACTAATCCTGTGTCCCTGTGACATGACTCATTTATGATGGTTTATATCAGCTGTCTGGCAAAAGTCAGCACATAGCTTTAATTAAGGTACTATAAATTCTGCTTAATGTACATTATTACAATGTTTAGCTGTTCTTTGTTGTTCTTCAACTTCTTCTGGTCTCGGTTCTGTTAGGTACACAGGTGATAAGAGCAGGGACAATGCGTCTCATCGCGTGTTTGTGTTCTTCAGAAACTACAACAAAGCGCACATGTGGCGGCTGGCTCCGCCCCGGACACGTGACTCTGAGCTGGCTGAGTCAGCCGGCTCGTCACGCAGCGTCAGTCTGGAGTCGCACAATTATGAAAAAGCAACCTTCCGTTGGAGCTGCAGGCGAAGCGGATCTCTCCAACGTCCACCGGGCTTTCCTTCCAAGGCTAACAGAGAGCACCGCTGATAGATGGATAAAAGCCACGACAGAGCTCTTCCTGACTCTCAACGGTGAAGAGAATGGTATGTGAGCCTCTCAGAGTATCCAGCTTCCCTCTGTGGGTTTTATAGTCTGCTTAAATTGGCGCGGAGGATCGTCGTGACTGATCGGGGGTTTTGAGTGGCAGGTCCCCCATGCATGCTGCCTCCTGGCTGTCAGACAAACAGTCTGAGTTGGTATCTGCTGTGTTTGAAGACTGCCTGGTTGTTCAGTTATAACACTGTAACACAGAGCTAGTGAGCAAAGTGTACGCGGTGACACAGTGTCTGGCCAAAAAAACCCAAATCACACACGGGCGTTGCGTTAGCAGGCTAAATAGCTAGCTCGCTAGCGCTAAATGCTAGGTAACGTAAGCTAACTAGCTACAGCAGCTGCGGTAGCTGGCTGATGTTAGCTGCGTTGTCTTTGTCATAACAGGTTTTGATCTGGCAAGCAGATACCAGATATAACATAGTAGATAGAAGAGCACTGACCAGAGCAGCTGGCACTTGTTCCAGACACAGTACTTCCATCTGTCTCAGATGTCGGACAAGACACGCTGTCATTGCCAGTAACGAGTCAATGCCACCTTGAGCTGCTGCCAAGTCTCTTCAAACAGCTTTTTATTCCGCCAGCGTCGCTCATGGTTAGGAGCTATTGTAATAGTGCACTTATTATCTCAGACTTTCACTTAAAGTCATGTGCGCCCGCTATTTGTTGCTTGGTGAGGTGAATATTTCAGGCCTGCTGGAGACTGGACTCAACACCAGTGTTTGTAAGTTGTAGTTACTGTTCTTCGTCTTCGTGACAACCACGGCCTCCTCTTTTCTTTTTTTGTTTTGTTTTCCTTTTCCAAGAATTTCCTGTCCCGTCTACTCCCATTCAGCAGAACTAGGGAAAATGAAAGGAGGTGATGGCTTGTAGCCACGGCTATGACTCACACTTAACCACAGTGTTGATAGTGCTCAGCTGGATGATATTGATGATGTCTACAGTGATGGCGTACTCTGCGTTTAAGAGGTTAGTTTAGGTTAGCAGTCAGCAAACTGGACAGTGTTTTCTGTCAGTGTACGCGTCCACTCTTCTCACCTCAGTCATGCTAGCCCTCGGTGGCCTAATACACCTTGAGATACTAAAGGGAGAGACAGTCTGGTACAGTTCACATATTTCATATTGCCATATCGCTCCACAGCCGTCAGATAACAGAACAACATATGTTATCGTTTAATTCACGTCAGGTCAAGCTGACATACATGGGAGATGGTGTTGTTTAAATATGTTCTGGCCTGTAAGATGAGAAATAATGGTATTTAATCTCCTATTATACGTCATGGTATGGACATATTGATTACATGCGATGCAGCCCCAGAACCGACGCAGCCCGTCTTTTGCCTTTCATTTCCCACAGCTCTGACTGAGCCGATCACATGCCCCGGCTTACCTCTGGATGAGGGACACTCTTGTGCTGCTTCTCTGAGCCGTCTGACTCTAGCTGCACAATTTAAGCTAACGCTGGGTCATCGAGCCATCAGCACGATTTGATCTATTTCTATTACGAGTTGAAGGAGTTTTGCTTATTATTACTACGTATTATATGTAACGGTGAGTGATTAATGGAAGTGTGGCTTTAGTGGTCTGAGCTGGAAGAAAATGGTCTTGCGTCACTTCATTCCCCTATAGAACAACCTCCTGCACACTTGTTTGTCATGGTGTCGCTGAACTCAGTTACCTCACACTGAAGTTGACTGCTAAAGTTTTTCTAGTGGCCCTGGACTGGTTGCAGTTTATTGATTTTATGAATGGAGCACCCTCTTGTAGTAACCAGCTGACCGTGCCCCCTGCTCTAGCTCATGATCAGGCACATAGCTAGCGAGTATGTTTGCGCTCTGATCTGCTGAATGAATCCTGCTGTTGATTCAAACTTAGTGTTCCTTACATATTTTATGTTCCAGCTATTAGGCCATATAAAATAATTAAAGATAAACATGCTTGTTTGTACTTTTTATATCATAGTTTACATTCAATAACTCAGGACTGTCCCAGCTGCTGTCCCCTATATTTAAACCACTAGTTTTCACTGACTCACATCAGAGCACCATGTGTTGAGAAGAGAAGCCATCACATGCTTTACAGCACTAGGTTATACATCTGCTTGGAGGTGGGACTCGGGGTGGCATGCTAGGATTGCATGAACCCATGCGGTGCGGTCTTTTAGAGCTCTGCCCACGGGGCACGAGTGTGAAAGCTGGAGAGCATCACACTTTGGTCTCATGACTGTACGGGCTTCTGTGTGTAGCCTTCCAGGAATCTTATCTGAAGGCTTTGATGAACTCATTCCCCTCATTTAACGTTCTTTTATAGTCCTACATCGCGGGACAGCTAAGATCTGGCAAGGATTGCCAATTGATAAGGCGTGCTTCAGTTAATGTGTCTCAGAGCGTGTCATAGATTCTCATTTAAGTTCATCAATGCGTGCTTTCCCACTTTGAACTTATCAAAAAAGAAAAGGTATATTTTAACACCTGTAATCAGGGAATCACAGACATTTTATTTGTTGGACTGTGCAGATGTGTAAGATTTTGATATCTGAATAAGATATGAGAAATCTTTGAATATAGTGATCAGAGTTTTCATCAATGTTTTCAAATTGCACCTACCAGCTTCTTGTTTAAAGGGCTGCTGCCCAAATAATAACTGTATAGTCACGTTCATATAGAATATGAAGTATTGCCTTTTTGTTTTATACTTTGCCTTGAAGGAATGTTGAATGGCCTCCAGCTACAAAGGGCATGTGTTAAAATCTGCCGATGTGCTTCCTTTTTATTTATGCGCATGTCGCTATTCATGACTTTCCACCTGCTTTGTCAGAAAAAAGACTTGACTTTGAATTCAAATGAAGCTCGGACTGGTTTGTTGTCTGCAGCGATGACGACTTGTTCTTTGATTCGTTTCAATTCAAAGAGGAACAGAGGTAAGGAATTAAGGTTATGGCAAGAAAAACTCACGCCAAGAGGTTTAGCTCAGTGTACAGTGGAGGATGCCCCAGTTCTGAGTGCATGGTTACTGCCGTTCACCAGTGGTGCTGTTGTAACTCTTCTAGTAAAATGAAATATATTATATTCGTATAAATTTGCTCGGAGCTATGGGACAATCAGTTTAATCAAAGTAAACAAGGACAAACATAAAACGACGGAACGTATTCTGTCTGCTGGTTCCCTGAGAACCAGTCTTCTGTTTGGCTACAGCTCACGCTAAAGTGCTGACCCCACTGCTTCCAGTCTTTCTAATGGGTAATAGAATTGCCAGGGCAGATGTTATCTCTCCCCGTATTACGTCAGGCAGGGCCAGAGGAACGATGGGTCGACCAACCAGCCTCATTACATTGTTGGGGAAAAACAAGGAGGGGGAGGAAGAGCTCAGTTGGCACGGTCTCTCGCTTAAGAGAGCGTGCTCTTGTGAGTTGTTGGGGTACACTCGGAAGAAAAAGTGATCAGATTACTGTCTCTCTGCATGAACGCATTCACTCCCACAAACACACTAACCAACAAAGGGACAGAAAAGTGTAGGGTTTGAATTTTGTACAGGAACGGAGTAATCATAAAACATGGAGCTCAGAGGAAGAGGGAGGGAGGAGGCGAGCGAGGAAGTGGGAGAGTGTGTTTTTGGCAGGGGCTTTAAGCTCAAGTCTTTTGTTGCCTGACATTCTCAGGTGCCATGGTTACAGGTTAGCAGGGCACAGTCCTGCTTTATCTCCTCATTAACACTTTGTGAGATTGCGTTGGATCAAAAGGACAGAAAGGAGTTCTTCCAATGCGACCTCCGTTAACTCATCGGGTGTGTCTCACACATGTCACTGGTTCAGCAGGTAGTGGAAGTAAACACTGTGAATTGGATTGAGTTAACATAAGCGCCGTGACCAGCTGTGGAGATACAGAAAGCAGAGATAACAGCATTGTGCAAATATTAGGTAGTCTACACACAAAACTTTATGGAAAATAAAGAATAAACATAAGATAAAGCATAAGATTAAACATACTGTAGGTGAGGCAGTCATTGCGTCAAAAACACCACTAAAGCCGCAGCTACACTTAAAGTCATTCATTCATCGTCCATTGTTTTGTGGCTGACAGTTGCCTGGGTAACCCACTTATATATATTTCTGACCCCAAACAACAATAACTAACCACCACTACTCCACCTGGAGTAGTGTTTGTCCACTATTAGCTGGTACATCTATGTTGGAGGAACCAAAGTTGTGGATGGACTTTGAGGTACTTTGACTTTGTTTGCATCAAGAACTACCATTGGTCGCCAGCACAATTGACCCATTGTTGGTCTTCTGATTGGTTGTAGAGGGCCCCCACCTTTTGTCAGGTCTTGACTTCCTATGTTACTGTTGCTAGGTTAGACAGCCAATAACCAGGCGTGGGTCTATTACTATAGAAAAATGTTAAAAACCTTTAATAATAGAGTCTAGAGTCCATCTGGCCAATTGAGCATTTATATAATTGTCCTGACAACCCTTTTCATTTTGTCTTTATCCCGCAATACCATGTGTTTCGGTTGATTCGACTAGATGGCCCACTCCAAACACTACCGACCTTTGGTTAATATGTGTCTATCCTCTCTACTCCCAAGCAATTTAAATTAATTTACCCCTGGTTTGCTACTGATCCGGCCCTTCTTGACAAATTTTAAAACCCAGTGTGTGCCAAAAAGTTTGCCCAACCCTGATCTTGAGGTAACGTGAGAGTGAGATGGCTAACGTTAGCAACTGTGTTGACATTGAAAAAAAAAGACAAATTTTGTCACCAGTTTTTGGTTTTGTATATTATTTCATCCACTGAAAGCACGCTTGTTTTTGACAATATGTTTTTCACATTTTTCGATAAATCACAGTTATGAGTCTATAGGTTTTCACTGTTTTGCTGTGGGAATGGACGCTCACATTGTTTGTCTAACCTAGCAACGGGAAAATAGGAAGTTGACAAGGAGCCCTATGGTTGGTGGTCATCAGACTAATCAGGAGGTCATCAAAGGGTCAACTGTGTCTACTCACAGTTGAGGATACTTGAACCGGGTACCCGCCCGCTTCACATTATCAAAAGCTGTTAGTCTCTTCCTGTGTACGCCCCTTGAATGAGCCTTAATAATTATGTTCCTATGAGCACTGACAGATTAAATCACTAATATCACATCTACCAGTTCACATTATTAGAAGTATTTGCCCTGCTTTTATACAGACCATATACAGACTGTTTTGTACTAACGCAAACTTCTCTCGATGTGAACATATCATATGAGACTTAAAAAGCCAAAGCCCATATTAAAGGCTCCTTTTTCAGACTTATTTTTGTTGATGCTGCGTTAAATGTGAACTTGGAGCTAGTTCGTCTAGCAGCTTATCTCAAAAGGAGACGCTCTTAAAATTTTACAGATGCTTTCATAAAGGAGTTTTGCAATACGTTAAACTACTTTGGTCGTATTCTCATAGCTGTGCGTGTGGACTTTAGGATTCTTATCAACCATTTAGCTCCACTCACTTTTTCTTTCACCTCTAAATAAGTGGTTCTGATAATTGAAGGTTGGTCTTAACTTTCTGTTAGCTAAGGGTTCAGGGGGAGGTCCAGCTAAAACATATAGAAAGGGACAATAATTCCCTCTGCAAAGATAATAATTTACACCTACAACAAACATCACACTCATCACAGACTTTCCCAGGTTGCAGCAAATGCTAACTTTGACAGCTGCTTGATCGATGAAATTTGAGCAGAATTTTCTACATTTCAGTGCACAAAGATTTTAAAAATGACCAACATTTCTAAGATTTAAGACCTATATCTGAATATAGCTGCTATTCAAATGTTAAGGTAGTAATAAAGGTTGTCATAATCTTAGTGGCATGTTCAGAAGCCTGTGCATCCTTCCTCTTATAAAGTCACTATGTGGGCTTCACTGATGTAAAGTTCTTTACTGAGGCCAGTTTATTAACGACTTTATTTATTATTTATTTATTTTTTAAAACTTGTGCGGGTATTCCCTGGGAAATGAGCTTCAAAATAAAAGAGGCCTCTTAAAGGGTAAGTGCTGGGCCCGAGTTGTTGGGAGCACCTTTGTGTGTGCTGCATGAATCACAGTTGGTGGTGTATCATCAGTAGACAGCCAGGTATATATATCATTGAGGCCTTTGCCCATCCAGTAATCCTCTCCCACACCCCCGCCTCCTTCGCCTCTTTCTCCCTAGCTGAAGTATAATATCTAGTTTGTCTCAGACACATTCATCTGCCCCCTGAGTGGCTTCTTACAGATTAACAGTGGATGGAGTTTGGAGACTGAAACCTCTTCACTGATCACTCAGCTTTTAACTCGGGCCGGATCTGTGCGGTAACCCTGTCGCTGTAGACTTTGAGACCTCCATGGGAGTTGCGTGCACATCTTCAAGACTGTAGCGAGGAGTTGTTGTTGTTGATGATCCAGAGCTCACGGGAGGCTGTGGTGACTGTGGTTTGTCCAGGAGATGCATGAAGGAGCCTGGGTATGTTCCTGTACAAAGCCCTTAAGCACAGAGATGAAGAGGAGGACATCCAGGTACACACTCGGCGGCTCTGTGACACTTGTCAAGCGGTGGGATAACGTGTTTATTGAGAGGTTTCAGTGAAACCAGAATTTATTGTTGGCAGAATTGAATGCTGATAATGATTAAGATAAAAAAAGGTCATCTATGCTCTTCTAAATCACCTTTTTTTTCCATTTTGTTAATATCCAACAACATGCTGACATTGAGGGTCATGTGCAGAGCAGAAATCAGGGCTGTAATGCTATTGTTAGAGTTTCAGGAATTGTTGAAATGCTTTGGTGTTAAGCAGGTGATGGTGTGTGCAGGTTTCCCTCTTGGTGCTGAGAGGGATTAATGGAGCTAATCGCCCCCAGGTCCCTCTGAGCCGAACAATAAGGCACGAGGCGTTAATTGAAAATTCCTGGAACATAAACCCTTATTATGAAAAACTTTGAAAAAGAATGTTTTACTGCTGTTTCTAGCTCTGGTGGATAATCTGTTGCCAATGTGACTTCTAGACTCTAGTTTGTATGATGTTATATGTTTTATTTAAATTGTTTTTTAGTTTTTTTTTAATATACAAAATCCTTTCTTTTGGTATTTTAAGATTTTTAAAACACGACTCTCTCATCTCACAGTTTTTCCTCATACTGTATCTTAGTATTGTTTTGCTCATGCAGTGTTCAGCAGACTTGTACCTTGAATCCATTAAATGCAAACATAACAAACTCCACTCCTCACAGATACTGTTTCTTTTTGTTCACAGTCCCAGAAACCCTGGATAGAAAGCACTTTCACCAAGAGGGAATGTGTGTACATACTTCCAGTGTCAAAGGACCCCCACAGGTATGTGCCTAGTCGCAGTGAGTCCTCTGGTCATCGCCATGGAAACGGCGTAATTGCATGGTGTGTGTTAAAGAAGGCCCAAACCCTAACCACTACTCTGAATGAGTCTGTTTTAATGTTTATGTCTGTCACTATAATTACACATGCAAGTGAGAGGGAAGGCCAGTGATGAACCTGTGCATCATGCGTTCTGCCGGTTTTCAGGACGCAGCTTTATTTTTGTCAAAATTCCAGCTGGGGTTTCTTCATTTGGACCGTTTTCTTGCTTTGAAGTTTACAGTGACAGTTTGTATCTGTCCTTTGTTTCCTTGTGCATCGATATTAAATGTAAAAAGAGGGAAGCGTCAGGTTTTCTAGAGATTTACTGGAATCTGACAAAGCAGTGTTAGAACTGTATGTAGGCCAATTCTTGGCTTGTCATGAGGGGCACACTATTCACAATGTACACTGTGTGCATGTGAAGCACTTAACTTAAAGGTACAGTAGCTGGTATGGACATTTATCTAGTTATATAGGAAAAACAGAAAAAAAAGGGACCTTTTATTTGTTAAATGCTTGGTCATTTGGTGTCCCACAGCTCCACATACTTACTGTTTAACAGCCTTCTTTGCTCGTAAGCCATTTCTGTTTTTAGTTACAGTTTCAAGAAGCTGGATGCATTGTTCTCTTCTTGTAAACTCAATGGTCCTAAGTGGCTTTTTTCCTGTGTTTTCTTTTACATCAATGATTTGCTCCTGGCTTTTCTCCACTAACATCTGTACGTGCTTCTGCTGCTAGATGATTGGAAGGTGTTTGTGAACATAGGCTCATTTAACATTAGGCCAAAGCCCTGCATGTGACACCAGTAAAAGTGAGAGTCCCCTTGGCAGGTTTCACAACTCCCGGTTAAAGGCCAGCCTAACCCGGCTGTCTGCCCAGCTGACAGATAACCTTCCTTTATGCCCTCAAACAGCTTTGTCTGCTGAGGACGGCCCTCTCTATTTAAAGCTATTTATCGCTGTTAATCACGTTTATGTCACGATTCATTCATATTGAAATAAGTCTCTGATCACATTTGTGTGAAACTCCTTCCAGATGCCTTCCAGGATGCCAGATTTGCCAGCAGCTCGTCCGGTAAGTATTCGTCACTGTTTCACTCATTCCCTGTTACCTGACAGGATTAGCCTGAGTGGATCCGTGCTAACGGGTTAGTTTATACCAGAAATATCCCAGAGACAAATTCTTCTTAAGTGCAGTTCCACTGAACAGTAATCGTCCTCAGGAAACCATTAACTTCCAGCTTTGTGTGTCAGGATGCATATTCTCCCCTGAGGCAATTAGAGAAGCTGACAAAACTAAACAGCATGGGTTGGTGTTTATGTGCCACAATAATAACACGTGATTCATGAGGCTCATCAGAAGTAAAGCCTGTTGTCACAGTGGAGGTTAAAATAAAAGTTTTCTATAGTTTTATATTCATATATTTCTTTTATCTGTGAGATTTTAATGGTCAGACTCAGCCATTGTGTGTTTCAGATGTTGAGCATTGAATTATTGAATTCTACCAAATTCTTGGTCGTCTTTGAAACACTGTGTCAGCTTCTGTCTTTATCTCAGTCAGAGGTTACTTCAAGCTGTTGCCCGTTGGTTTTATCAGCGCAAACGGCAACTGTTGCAAACAGATTGTAGCAAAATGTGGTTTGCTAGTCTGTCTAAGATAATAAAGTTATGTCTTATCTCACCTCTTATTTGACTACCTGAACGTCGTAAAGGTTCATTCTTGCTTAGTCATGATTAATGTGGTCATTTAGTGTGGAAACATTTTCTTTACTGTTGGCTGAAGGATGTCAAACTGATTCATGTTCTCTGTGGTATGTCTTTAATAGCTCTTGTATGTTATTCTGCTTTTGACAGTGTTTTTTTTTTGTTTGTTTTGTCTTCAAGGTGCTGCTGTGGCCGGCTGGTGCGGCAGCATGTTGGCTTCACAGCCAGCTTGGCCACCAAGTACTCGGACGTGAAGCTGGGTGAAAATCCCAGTCTGTCCATGCCCGAGCTGGAGGAGTGGTCGGTGGAAAAACACACAGAGGAGAGCCCCACTGACGCCTATGGTGTCATCAACTTCCAGGGAGGGTCTCACTCGTACAGAGCCAAGGTAAGAGGGCAAGCTCTCCTCTGCCAGAGGGCAGGTTTTTATGGAGGAAATTATCCATTGAAGTGTATTAAAGGACTCTGTTGAATGAGTCTGTCGTAGATAAACAACCACTTCACACGTGAATTGATAACTTTAACCTTTAAAGGGAAAAAAAACATGGCTTTATTCCTGCTCATTATCGACAAACATGAATCACTCATTTTTCAAGCAAAACTCCCAAACATTTATTGGTTTCAGCTTCAAAAATGTCAATGTGCTGCTTCCTCCCTATTCTTAACATCATTTTTCTTGTTCACTTGTGGACAGTATGTGCGTTTGTCCCACGACTCACGGCCAGAGAGCATCCTGCGGCTGATGCTGAAGGAGTGGCATATGGAGCTTCCCAAGATCCTCATCTCTGTCCACGGGGGAGTTCAGAACTTTGAGCTGCACCCTCGCATCAAGCAGGTGGTGGGAAAGGGCCTCATCAAAGCTGCAGTCACCACCGGGGCCTGGATCCTCACCGGAGGGGTCAACACAGGCACGTAGTCAAAGAAGGTTTTCTGTTTCCATGAGGCTGTAGAATTAGACTTTTTGTTATTTGCAGGCAAAGTCAGTTTAATTCGATACACAGCACTTCGCTCTCAGGTATTATTTACTTTCAGTTGCATTTCTTTTAAAGCTCTGTTTCTCCGCAGCGAGCCTAATTGTAGTGGAAACTGTTTGTGCACTACCTGGAGCAGAATAGGTCATTTAACTCGAACAGTCAATGTTAAACGCGATTTCTCTGCATGTCGACCTCCATGCCGAGAAGAAAGGACGTGGTGGCCACAGCAGAAGCAGACGTGTCATTGTCTATCAGCTGCAGGTTTCCATAGGTCCACACGTGACATTACTTGACATGAAACTGGTTTTAGTGCTTCGTGTTTCTGATAGTTGTCGTTGTCCTTGTTTGACCAAAGAAACAGCACGAGCAATTACAGTTAAACGTATGACTGAAATGAAATAGAATCAGCAGACTGTACCACCTCGGTCTCATTACAAATATTAAATGAAGGATCTTCCTTAAGAACACCCACATTGTACGGAGACCAACATAAACTCACGGTCACCCCGAACACGATGCGCTGATGTAGCAGAAAGCTGTAATACCGACCTCTAAGCGTGTCATTTGGCTGGGAGTCGTGGCTGAGGCGTGTCTGCAGCCACAGTGCGGCGTTAAGATGCTGTGGTCTGATCATAGTGTTTAAAATATTACTCACGGGGTCAATTACCCAGACCAGTGATTACTTTTAATGCCACTCTGGCACCCTGGCCAGTCGGGATGGTCTCCTGGCTCACAAATCACTGCAGCATCCACAAGATCCATCAGCTGAGGATTGTGGTCCACAAACAGCTCTGGGGCTAATGCAGTTGTTGTTGACATGCCTCGTCGGCGGCATCTTCTTCTGGTGTTTTGGTCTTTTCTTTTCACAGGCGTGGTTAAAGGGATCTATCTCACTTTTACTAGATTTGAGATCGTCATTATTATTTTCCAGTCACAATTCAAACCCTGAAATAATGAAATAATTGATTTGTTCATGGCATCCTCCTCAAAGGTGTGGCGAAGCATGTCGGAGACGCTCTGAAAGAACACTGTTCGAGGTCATCAAAGAAAATTTGCACTATCGGGATCGCACCGTGGGGAGTCATTGAAAACAGGAACGATCTCATCGGCAGAGATGTAAGATGCAAAATATAACTGTGTCTGTGAAACGCTGTCCAAAGCTCATAGGCTCTGTTCCTTTTTGCTGCTTTCCTTCACCGTGTTCCTCCCACTCTTCTAACGGTTTCCTTTGCTCGCTGCAGATTATCGCTCCGTATCAGACGCTGCTGAATCCTCTCAGCAAGCTGAACGTTCTCAACAATCTGCATTCGCATTTCCTCCTGGTGGATGATGGGACGGTGGGCAAATACGGTGCTGAGGTCCAGCTGCGGCGGGACCTGGAGAAGCACATCAACCTCCAAAGAATACATGCGCGTAAGAAAACCAGCGATGCAGCAGTTTCCATGACAACGACACAGAGTTTTTTGGGGTCTCAGATGGCCGCACCTCCTCCGCACTCTTGGCCCATTAAACGAAATCTATATCTTGATATGTAAAATACTCCTGCCCACATCTTCCCACATGGGTTTAAAGCCTATTTCTGTCCTAAGGATTATTCTTGTGATGTTGTTTTGTTTCACAAGTTATCACATTATTTAATATTTGTGCCTGAGCCCCCCCAAGCGTGCCCCCTGTGTTCTTTTGCTTTCAGCGTTAATTTCTTCTTACGTCGTGTTCTTGTATTTTGATGTTGATAATTGACTAGTACTAAGAAATGAGCAGGAAGGCGCCATCCAAGGACAATTAATGATTATTTACTGTTAATGCTAATCAATAATGCAAATTCTCGGGTGACTTGACATTCATAATTAAATGAAATGCAGATGCTCACACTCAATTTTTAACTCATTTTAAAGTCTTTTTCCTTTCAAACAAACATTTGTTCTTCAGTGACTAAGAAAAACAACAACATTTTTTGCATAGTGTTACTGGATATGTTCTGACTTGTTGAAAGAGAATGACGACTTTCTTCCCGGAACAATCTAATGATCTGCCGAGTGCAGATTTTGAGCAGGTTCAAATGTGCCTGAGGTTTCCTGGAAATAATTCATGAAAAGGACGCCAACTGTCTGATCTATGCACAATTAATCTGATTGTTTAGAACAACTTCAGTGAGAATGACACTTTCGGTGTGAAACATAATATGATATTTAACTTCTTAATCACAAATTATAGGTTTATTGTCCAGAATGATTTGTCGTCCTGTTTCATCATAAACGGGGTTAATTAAACATTCATTTACACTAGTGTACCTAATGAACCAGAAAATGAGTGTGATTATTTAGTCTATAATTTGACAGCTAATATTCTAATTAAAAGAACTATATATACTCTTTAATACCCTTTGTTTTATTGTTAATGACAGAGAGGTGGACGTTATCATCTCAGCTTTAGTGGAGCTGTGTCCATGGTGGTAGCTGAGAGGAATTATTTAACATAAAACCTTTAAAGCAGCCTCTTTCTGTCTCCTCGTAGGAATTGGTCAGGGCGTCCCTGTTGTGGCCCTGATCTTTGAGGGGGGTCCCAACGTGATCCTGACGGTGCTGGAGTACCTTCAGGAGAGCCCCCCTGTCCCAGTGGTGGTGTGTGAGGGGACCGGCCGTGCTGCTGACATACTGGCCTACGTCCACAAGCAGACAGAGGAGGGAGGGTAGGATGAGCACACACCCACACACACAGGACACTGATAAAGAAGATGCTTTTGTCAGCATGATGCTGTTAGTGATGAATATTTTACAGATTTGGGGATTTCCCTTTGATGGTAGTGTGTTTGTGATTTCTAACATCTCAACCACAGCATCGTCTGTTACACAGCTGAAAATCAACATGTAATGAAGTACAGTTAAAAGTTACCTGCTGACTGATCACTGAGATGTTCATAAAATGCCGTTAGACCGTCACACACGGCAGCCGGATTAGAATTCTACGCAGAGCCAAGGGACACTGGCGTTGGTTATGTGCGTACGTTACGAGGTCTAGGTCCCACAGTGATGGTGTCTTAAGTCTAAATGTGTCCATACCACTTCAATCAGCTCAACTGATTTTGGATAATGACGCATAATGGTGTTAAAATATGTCATAGTAATACAGTAATAATGCTGATCTAGTTAAACTAGATAATAAAATATAACCATCTCCTGCTAAATGAATGAATGAACCTATTTCTATTGATTTTGTCAAATCAGACTCTTCTCTCAGCTGTGAGTCTGTTGAGACAAAGGTCTGGATTAGTAACATGGATCAAGAGCAGTGGGTTTAAAATTAGATTGAGACTGGCATAATAAAAGCCCCTAATTATGATGCTATCCCACTTATTAAATTCTATTTACACAGTATATGAAATGTCCACATATAGAATTAGCTTTTAGCGGTTAAATTAACGTGATATTGGATGTAGCAGCAAACATCAGCAGTCTTTGCAGTTCATGTACAGGAATACTAAACATAATGCTGTTGAGACGTGGCCTTCTCTGGACAAATGTATGTAAGATTTAATAAAATATCATTGAGTAAAACTGTGCTAACTCTTATGAAGTTAATTTGATCTTAATCTGACCTTTTCATATCATGGGCGATAATTTGCTGTCTGCTTGAAAAGCACACAGTCACTAATCTCAAACGTCAGTAAAACCACAATTGGTTTTAAAACAGGCTACGCTCACTGGATGCTCCACAGATCGTTGAGATGAAACTCATTTTGTAAACAGAAGAGAGCACGATTATGTATTGTATTTTACCCCATCAGATCATTTTGACTTTTGGGCCAGAGTGCTTACCCCTGTAGTTATTTAAAAACTGTTGCATCACATTGTGATCAGAACATTTAGAGCTGACAGACTGTAACGCTCACCTTTACAGTTGTGCGTAATCATCGTGTTGCTGGAGGCAGTGTACCCCGGTCACATGGTGGAATCACCTCTGTAAAGCAAGTATAGCAGTAACCTGGCTGTAATTATTCTGCAGTGGTCTTCCTGACGGAGTGGAGACAGACATCATCGCAACCATCAAGAAGACGTTCAACTTCAGCCAGAGTGATGCCATCCATCTCTTCCAGACGCTGATGGAGTGCATGAAGAGCAAAGAACTGGTATACTTTATACAGTTTACTCTGATTACTTTCTTTACTTTATTATTCATATTCTCACGTTTCCATGCTCGTTGTCAGTGAGTGCAACAGTAAAATGCATTCATAAAGGTCATTAGATTAAAGATTAAACTGACATTTAAAGGCGTCAGATGAATAGAGAGGAAATAGAGCAGCTTTCAGAAAGGGTAGTGAGCCAGCTCTCAGGCAAAACTGAGACAGCTTTTCCTCCACCCCTATGACCCTTCACAAACACCTGCCATAAAGGAGGGGGCTCAGGGAGATGTAAACAGAGTGTAATGTTGCGTTGGAGTCAGCTACTTAGCTTTGGGCCACAGCCTTGAATGATTTGGTCTCCATTTCTTTACATTTTGACAAAGTTGCACCACTTACAACAAACTGAATTTGCTGTTACCAGTGAGTTTAATACTGGAAGTAAACCTACTGACAGGCTTTTTCAACACAATCAGGACAAAACAATGTGATTTTGATTTAAATCTTCACGTCTAGTCCCTGGTGACAGTCAGGACAAGGAGGCCTGTTCACCTGGTAGTCCTGAGCTTTGGGTGACTGGTGTTGCACCATGTGACCAAGCTCTCTATCAGCCCCCTGTAAAAATAGTCTGTGGGCAAAGAGGAAGCGTGCTTCCCACTGAAACGTCATACATGCCAATATAGAGATAGCTTCCATTATGCCAAGACAACTTCATTCACTGCACTTCTTAAATGATTCTGGACACATTTATGTGCTATGGTCGAGTGGTTGTGTCCAAGAAGAAGCGCGAATCCTGATGCAAACTGCAGCCGATGTCTCACCTCTCTCCCACACGCCTGCTAAACTCTCCCACGCCCCACTCACAGTTGGAAAACCTCTGAACTAGATAAATACATTTACCCAGTGTGAATGTGGTTTAAAATGCCAAATCATTTTAGTTCCTACATACCAGTGAAAGCAGCTGAAGACTCCACTGTTCTTTAAAGATAGATACTTTATTGATCCCGTGGGAAATTCACTAGTATAAATTGGTGCCATGGTATATGAACTTTAAATGTCCGTGGGAGCCTGTTAATATGTGCTCTCTTGTTTCTTGGAAAACAGATCACTGTGTTTCACATCAGCTCCGAGGAACACCAGGACATTGATGTAGCCATTCTGAGGGCCTTACTCCAAGGTTAGTATATGACTCCTCTCTGAACCTTTATTAATAAAGGAACCGAGAAAGTCACGTAAAGTTGATTCAGTCTGTTCGCATACTGCAGTTGTTGGCATTCAGAGGTTAAGATTTCAAGACTTGGTAATGTTTTCATTCTGATATAGATATGCTTTGAGAACACACTCTTCCCCCCTGTGTGCCCTTTTCTTTCTGCTCCTGAGGAGATCATGTTGCTCGCATTCACATGGACTCCTTATTCCAACACTGTCACTCACTGAGCTCCAGGTTCTTTACTATCTTCTCCTCTTTCTCCCTGCCGTCTGTTAGTGTCTTTTCATCGTGCTGTATTTTTCTTATTGTAAAAGTGAAAAGAAGAAAATATTCGCTTTATAATCCTGTGAAGTTAGACAACCTTCTCTCAGTCGACAGAGGGTTGTAGCACCGATTAGATCTAGATGTAGGTGCAGCATGTCTTTGCTGCTTGTTCAGCCTCGCTCCAGGCTGTTTAAACAAAAGCCAAAGATTTGTAAGTGGCAATGACTGATCGATAGGCCTGACAAACCGGTTCACACATTCCTAAGACGAAGCAAAGGCCTGTGGCTGAAATGCCCACTCGGGTAAATATTTGTCCAGTCATCTTGGTGGAACAGTAACTCATCCTCAAAAGGACCCCGGGGCAACAAAAGCTCTCAAGCCCGTTGAGAAAACACTGGGTGTTGCTCAAATGTCTTTCCATTTTCCACTGAGATGCAATTACTTTTATGGCTTGTGTATTAAATGGGAAGCTTGAATCAGCCCATCAGTGTTATTAAGAGCTGAATAAATGTTAGAATAGGTTTAAGGTGGACTATCAAAAAAAAAAACTGAGTAAGATTACGTCGAGACATTGAGAAAATCAATACTGTGTACCGTTTTATGATCATTTGACTCAGATGGCTCCTAGAGGACAGTCAGGCAGATTACTGTGGAAGAGACCACTAGACTGAGCGGGGATTTACTTTGTAGTCTAATCTGCTCTGTTGCTGTATTAGTGTGTAATTGACTGTATTACTGCCGTGGCCCTGCTCTGCTAACCCCTCTAATCCTGCTAGCTGGCTAACAGGAAATACACAGTTAATAAGGCTTTACTAGCCTGGGAATTAATATCTGTGTGTGTTTGTGCGCCCGACCTGCGTATTTCAGGCACAAACGCATCTGCCTTCGATCAGCTGGTCCTGACTTTGGCCTGGGACCGCGTAGACATCGCCAAGAATCATGTGTTTGTGTACGGACAGCAGCTCCTGGTACGTCTGCATGTTTGTTTGTCTGTGTGTGCATTTTGTGTGTGTGTGCGTGAGCCACAGCTCCCATGGGTGTTTGCTTAGCTCAGCTTTAGCTCAGAAACTTTGGACTCACCCAGAACAACCCCAGAATCTTTGTTGACCACAGTCGTAGTCTGTCGAGCCAGGGGACGGGGCTCGGGCAGGCTGCCATCAACTGCTTGTCTTGACTGTAACGTGAACCCTATTACAGTTGTCTTCATAAGCGGACCTCTGTGCCTGTGTTTATTTTAAAACTAGAGGAGTCCCGGCTCTTGAGTGAATGAGAGGATAAACAATATTTATTAGTATTGTGTGTGCAGTTAGGCCTTATTTTTGGTCTTTTCCCTCATTGTGTTTATTTGAGAAATGATGATTTGCCAACATGTTTATCTGTGGCTGAATAGGTGAGCTCTTTGGAGCAAGCAATGCTGGATGCACTCGTGATGGACAGGGTAGACTTTGTCAAGTTGCTCATAGAAAACGGCGTGAGCATGCACCGTTTCCTGACAATCAGTCGGCTGGAGGAGCTCTACAACACGGTAACATTACGCACCAGCTGCTGCATAAAGAGAGCTGCCCTGAAAAGAAGTGTGTTTTATTGTGCCTCGTGTATTTTCTTCTTTTTAGAAACAACCACCCAACAATCCAACTCTCCTCCACCTGGTTAGAGATGTTAAACAGGTAGGCAGACCAGTTTCACTTCATCAGGTCACTTTAAGTTATGTTTTCTAAATCTTTCTAAATCTCTGGTTGTTGCATCTCTTCACAGAGTCACCTGCCTCCGAACTATAAAATCACTTTGATTGACGTAGGCCTGGTTATTGAGTACCTGATGGGGGGGACTTACAGGTGCAACTACACCAGAAAACGGTTTCGAATCATTTACAACAATCTCCACGGCAACAGTAGGGTGAGTGGAAAGGGCTTTAATCTCAAGGCTGTGGTAAATGCCCAGAAAATCTTTTGTTGCTGTGGTAATATTTTGAATCTCAGTCGGTGGAAGACAAGACGATTTGAAAATGTTTCCGTGTCCTGCACAGAGGTCTGGGCGTCACGCAGCAGGTCCTGGTTCTCATCTGAGGAAAAGTCACGAGTCTTTTAGCATGCAGGCCGACAAGAAGGAGAAGACGAGGCACAACCACTTCATCAAAACTGCACAGCCCTACAAGCCCAAGGTAAACTCCTGATGTGCAACAAAAAGCTTCTTGCAGACCAGTGCCTAAAAATGGAAATCTGCAAAGATCAAAAAAAAAATCCATCTCTGCATCTAAGGCACCACTCTTGAAGGGAATTGTAATGTCTGCTTCTCTCTATCTCTGTCTCAGCTGGAGTCTTCCACTGAGCAGAACAAAAAGAGGAGCAAAGAAGAGATCGTGGACATAGACGACCCAGAGACACGGCGTTTCCCCTACCCTTTCAATGAGCTCCTGGTGTGGGCTGTGCTAATGAAGAGGCAGAAAATGTCACTGTTCTTCTGGCAGCACGGAGAGGAGAACATGGCGAAGGCGCTGGTGGCCTGCAAACTCTGCCGGTCTATGGGCTACGAGGCCAAGAAGAGCGACGTGGTGGACGACACCTCAGAGGAGCTCAAGGAGTACTCAAAGTAAGGGACGCTGCTTCAGATCTTTATGAAATCATCTTATTTAAACAAATGTGTGAACTAACTGTGGTGATTTGTATCAGTGAGTTTGGGACGTTGGCAGTGGACCTGTTGGAGCAGTCGTTCAGGCAGGATGAGACCATGGCCATGAAGCTTCTGACCTATGAGCTAAAGAACTGGAGCAACTCCACCTGTCTGAAGCTGGCCGTCTCCTCCCACCTGCGGCCCTTTGTGGCTCATACCTGCACCCAGATGCTGCTGTCAGACATGTGGATGGGGCGACTGAATATGCGCAAGAACTCCTGGTACAAGGTTCATGTTCCATTTCGATTTTATTTTTTGTGAAAATCAGAGCTGGGGTAATTGCAGTGCTGCCTTTACTTCAAATCTAACACACAGAAAAACATCCAGTACCCGGGAAGTTTCTTAGTCTCTATGCAAAGCAATATAGATATTAAACAACTCTGCAATAGTTTGATCTGCCTTCTGGTTTTGATTCGTAGTCTGTGTCGTATTGACCAGCGTTTGAGCCTTGGTGCTTGCTGGTAAACCGTCTTCATTGAGAGCAAAAGAGAAAGAACTTAAGTGCTCTGGATACACCGGAAGTCTGGAAACATTAGCTGTTGTCCCCAGAGAGTAATTCACTGGACAACAGCTGATGATTTCCCAGACTGGTTATGTTTTAATACTAGTGTTTGATTAAGTTTCGGCAGCGCTACTTGTGTTGTGCTGCAGTCCAAATCCAACTCTTATGAACTTGAGGTGCTACA
This sequence comes from Planiliza haematocheilus, assembly GCA_005024645.1. Lineage (NCBI taxonomy): Eukaryota > Metazoa > Chordata > Actinopteri > Mugiliformes > Mugilidae > Planiliza > Planiliza haematocheilus. The sequence continues at coordinate 5,105,353 of SRSE01000649.1, read as the reverse complement.
ACGTTTTAATCGAATGACACTGTGAAATGATCGTTTATGAGGGAATTAACCTAGTATTTTAGGACAAATCTTATGTGTTTCAAGTCCTTATGTAAAGTGGAACATTAGAGGTATCACACAGTATCCTACTGTTTATTTGTTATAGTACACTTTATCCTCACAGCAGTCACTTTTGTGTTGAGCTTAGATTTGGGCTAAGGCAGTAAAACACACGGGGTTCATCAGTGTGTGTGTGTATTTCCGAGGACAGTCTACCAATACCGCACCCACCCACATGAGTGTCTGTTTGTGTCCCCAGGTGATTCTGAGTATCCTGGTGCCTCCTGCCATCCTACTGTTGGAGTACAAATCCAAGGCTGAGATGGCTCACATCCCTCAGAGTCAGGACGATCACCAGATGACCATGGAGGACAGTGAACACAACTTCCAGAACACAGCTGAAGACATCCAAATGGTTAGATTTAACCTTCAGTCTGCAGTCCCAACAGAATAACACATTTGATCAAATTCACCACTTAAAGATGAGAAGTGTCAGTGATCAGATGAAATGTACATTTGACATTCATTCATGCTTAAATCCCTTTCTTAATGCTTTCATATTTTCACTCTCCGCTCTTTGCTGCCTTCTCTCTCCTGTCTCTCTCTTCTTTTCTGCCACAGTGTGGCCAGCTGTTGTCTAATTTGAGCCTCTTTAACTTCTCTGCAGGATGTTTTCAAGGAGGCCAGATCCCACGACCACGTGGAGGCAAAAAGTGACATGGAGACGCACATTCGCTCAAGGAAGCTGCCCTTAACCAGAAAAATCTATGCCTTCTACCACGCACCCATTGTCAAGTTCTGGTCCAACACGGTATGTAGATTTGCAGGAGACACGCACTTGTCCTCCCGTTCATCAAAGTATTCATTTTCTGGTGGTTTATCTGGCTAGAAATCCTCAAGACAGACCTCAAAACAGAGCGTGATTATACCGAGGACAGGAACCTTGACATTAAGATCCTCTCAAACTGTTTTGTAAAGAGGAGCCTCCCTGGCGAGACCACACACATTTCTTCTTTGTTATTACTTAACTAGTTATACGGCCATACCATGGTTTAAGGCATCTCAGATACTCCCTAATGTCTCTGCACCAGGAGAGGCTACAGGTGATACAGACTCTCACAACGTCACTGACAGGAAGGCTGAGGGAACACAACCACACAAAAGATCCCAATTCACAACAAATGTTTTGTTAATACTTATTTAGATTATTGTTAAGTATTTGTCTGGGTAGTCCCTACTGCTCAGTGTGGCTTACTTCCTGGCTTGTTGGGACTCCATCCAGGCTTCACCCTTTTTTTAAATTAAAATACCAACACTTTATGTCTGCTCTATTAAACACTACTGGAAGTGTTCACAGTACAACCTTCACAACAAGCTCTCTGCTCTCTCTATTGGCTTGGCTTTGTGTGGAGAGGGTTTTTTGTGGAAACTGGGGCAACGCCGTGTATTTCTGCATGTATTATTCTTCTATATGACTTAAAATACGCTTTAACTGGCTATTTACTGAGTGTGTCTGGTAGGTCACCTGCAGGAGACGTCACACAGAGTGAACTTGTACTGTCACATTCACATTGTTGGCATAATTTGCATAAACAGGTTTTTCAGGCCATTCAAGACTAAGAGGCGCTGATAACATCATCGAACCTGCTTGTCTCCATAATATATCCCGAGCTTATCTACATCTGCTACACCTGCTTCCACCCTGATTTCAACATATCAATGCAACACTGCGCCACCACCCATGGGAAAGCGGTCGTTTTTCCGACAGTTGGCATCTCGCACGTCAAGGTTCAGCGACTTTCAAAAGCGTAGACCCAATTAAAGCTGCACCAAGAAGCTGGACGTGTGCATTTGTATGTGTGCGGACATTTTCGGACTTTCCCACAGTCTGTGATAGGGCTGACCTGATTTTTTTATTTTTTTTAAACAAAACAAAGCTCTTTTGTATGAACTTAAATGGGGAGTTAATCAACCCCCGAGAAATTAGTCACATGTCATTTCTATACAGGGAAAGCTTCTGCAGTGACGCTGATGGCTCACTGAGTTTGTAATGACACAGCAGCGCTTCGAGCTAAAAGCTAACGAAGCTCGCATGCCGACGATGACGATACTAATACCACTTCACTGTGTTAGTGTTAATTAGCACAGAACCCAAAACACATCTGAGGTTTGTAATGTCATTAGTTTCACAGATAGCATAGGGCATATATGAACTCATAACAAGTCACAATTCATCATGTGGGGTAAATTTACGAATTCGACACATTTTATGGTGCATATAATTAATAATTACTCATAATTACACTTCTAACCACTGATTTAGGTGTTGTCTGTGTAAATTAAAACAGTTTTTGTCAGTAAGTGGCAGATGAAATGTTTAGCAGTAGAGGTCGAGGCCTGGCTGGAAAATCAAACGAGGCCCGAAAGCCTCCAAGGGCTCCAGAGTTGATCACAAAGAGCAGCTGGTTTCACATTAAATATAACTAAAAGCTGCTAACCAGCTCCCAGCTGAGCCTCCAGGCTGATGAAAATGAAAAACATTTGTCTCCTGTTTCCAGCTCTTCTACCTGGGCTACTTGATGTTGTACACGTATGTGGTTCTGGTGAAAATGCCTTCATGGCCTTCTCCTCAAGAGTGGGTGGTCATCCTCTACATCTTCACCTCTGCCATTGAGAAGATTAGAGAGGTACGTGGAAAAGAAATGTTCCTTTTTTCAGGCTCCACATGTTGTGATTAATGTCAATACAGAGTAAAAGTAGCTTTTTATCTTTAGTCCTGTTCTACAAATTCATTTTCCCTTCAACCGCTTGTTCTGCTCCTTCCCTCTAGATGTTTATGTCCGAAGCCGGCAAAATAAGCCAGAAAATAAAGGTCTGGTTCAGCGACTACTTCAACGTGTCCGACTTTCTGGCCATTGTGACGTTCTTTATCGGCTTCGGCTTGAGGCTGGCTGGAGGTGATGCCTTCGTCCCCGGGAGGACTGTTTATTGTCTCAATATCATCTTCTGGTATGTGCGACTCCTGGATATCCTGGCTGTTAACCAGCAAGCTGGGCCGTACGTCATGATGATTGCCAAAATGGTGAGTCCTTTGTAACTGGAGTGCTAATTTAAATGAACACATGTGGTGGGGGAAGCTGCTGACACTGAGGGCAGATCTGCAGTCATTGCGCGTGTTGTCTGCATCTCAGTAATGTGTGTTTTTCCAAGTGTGCGGTCAGGGAGTGTGCTGTTTTTCTAGGTATTTTCAGGTTGAGACACGCAGAGTGCATCTCCAAACCTAGCCTCTAGACAGATATTGTTATTGTGTGTGTGGAACAAGACAGAACAGGCTCAGTGTTTCTGCCTTCAAGTTTTATATTTTAGCTCTGAATATGCTTGAACTGCTAAACGTTTTCTCTAAAGGTCTACTCCGGGTTTAAGCAAAACTTCAAGAGGTGTTCTTCCATCCTTGTTTTTCCTAAACATGCCTCCATGTTTATATAATCAGGAGACATGGTTCATTCCTTTCCTCTGAAATAGATCCACTAGCGTGTCGGTTATGTCACGGTACATAATTGTCAGTATAACAGACTTCGTCTTTGATCTGACCACACAGAGAGTTGTTGTTACCTACAAGTGCTTTATGCTTGAATCAAAAATGATAATCATGTTTTTATTCTGTCACTTCGACCGTTCACATTTATAACAGCATTAATCATCTTCACCTTGTTACCAGGTATTGTCTTCTACACTATGTGCTGCTGCCCCATAGGTGTCACCATGTATTGTGCTAAATAGATAATATCACCAAAAAATAAAGTATAGTCTTGTTGCTTAGATTTAATATAAATATGTAGATAACGCCAGCAGACAAGTAGCTTTAGATAAACTAGTTAGACTGACCATTAGTTAACCAATCTTCCTGCCAGCACCTCTAAATGTTACTTTACATTTTCCATTAATTTCATTAATATTACTTCTCACACTTCATATATAAACCACCTTATGTCTGGTTTATTTTATTCAAGGAAAAACTGAAGCTTGAAGAACTTGTGCTTTTACACAGTTTGCAGAGAATATTTCTCAGCAGTGTTAATAACTTTCTTAAGGGTATTTAGTGAATTTAGAAGTGCTGGTAGGAGGATTTATTATCTTTATTTGTTTCTTTACCTTTCTCTAGAGCCAGACAGTCTTCACTTTAAGCTAATTTGCTAACACTAAGTTGTATACAAACATACAATTCATTTTAATGTACAAATTATACTAATTGCTAATGATAAATGCAAGTATACAACTATTATTTAGTACATATTGACAGGACGCAAACATGTAATTTAATTTCTGTCTAGAACACAAACATATTTCCCAGATTATGAAACTCCTATTTTAAATCAACCTAGATTTCATTATTGCCAGGGTGTGTCATGTAGATCTTCATAGCTTTACTTTTAGCATTTAAGGATTATATATGTTTTTAAATCTAACAGCATAAAATGAAAGAAAAGAAGAACATCAGCTTGTTTCAGTTTTCTTCTGTTTGTTACTGAAGGGATTTCCCAACTACAAAAAAATAATAATTTATTGCTCAATGATTTAACACGCACTAATAACTCCAGGTTCTTCTTTGCACGTGAACTTAACTCTGTGTGACGTCTCTTGCAGGTGGCCAACATGTTTTATATTGTAGTGATAATGGCCATAGTTCTGCTGAGCTATGGCGTACCCAGGAAAGCCATCCTGTACCCAGACGCGGAGCCAAGCTGGACACTGGCCAAGGACGTGGTCTTTCAGCCGTACTGGATGATGTACGGGGAAGTGTATGCCTATGAAATCGATGGTAAGGACGATGAGGATGGTAGGGGAGATTACCAGGGTAAGGACGGTTTTGTTCATAGCTTCTTGCCACAGCATGACAGCTGATTGTCACTCAAACCGAACACTGGAAATCAAAGTCACGGCGCCCTGATCATCTGTCACAGCCTCTTTCACGCCACACGGTTCTCACACAGAGGCTGCCAATGTGGGTTCTCTTTGGGGAGGGCAGGGCTTTTTACTTCACCGAAGCATTGAGTGCCTCGACTCCGCTGTTAATGGTCTACATAAAAGGCAACAATTGAGTGATTGTCACTTGAGTCGGGCGCATTTGAAGCTTGGGTTGAACAAAACCCTCGACTGTACCTGGAAACCTGAGTTGGTAACCTGAGGAAATTTATCACATGGTTTATCAATGTAATTATTGCTGCTAGAATACCTATTAATGTGCTGCTGCACTTCTACCAACAACCAAAAGAGTTTATAAGTCACGATGACTCCACACAGTAAAAATCTAAATCTTTATTTTGTATTTAAACAGCAAGAATGAACGGCTCATTGTAAAGTTTTACGTCCCTTGAGGGCTGGACATGGTTATCTCTGCCGGGGCAGTATTGTTCTTCTTTTTTTTGTAGTAGGAAGTTAGTTGTAGAAGAATATAATCCAGGTGGATGTGTGAATTAAATCTGGATGATGACGTGCGTGACATTTTCCTTCCTGTTCCCTTCACAGTGTGTGCCAATAACAGTGAAGCATCAGTGAAGTCGCTCTGTACGGCAGGAGTGTGGCTGACCCCTCTCCTGCAAGCAGTCTACCTCTTTGTGCAGTATATACTGATGGTCAACCTCCTGATCGCCTTCTTCAAGTAAGAGCAACCAGTCAGAGATGGATCTGTTCTTTAGGGGGACCTTTAGCCTCACCTTGCTCAGGGTTGTCTATATTACTGAAAGGACCTGGTCAAGTGGGAAACAATTCACCTCTTCAATGGTGTTTCTAACCGATATTGTTTAATTTCATTGCTGATGGTTTTTGTCCTTGCAGGAGTGATGTCAAACTTATCAAATAAACATTCAGTTGTTAATGTATTCTCTCCTCCTGTTCACAGCAATGTGTATCTACAAGTGAAGTCCATTTCCAATCTGGTGTGGAAGTACCAGCGCTACCACTTCATTATGGCCTACCATGAGAAGCCTGTCCTCCCACCCCCCTTCATCCTGCTGTGCCATGTATACTCTCTCTTCTGTATGTGTCGAAAGAGGAAGAAGGAGCATACCTACGGACCAAGTATGTTCACACTTCTGTCATTATCTTGTGTACAAATATCAGAGATGTAAATGCTTCACGTGCGCAGAACTATGTGTCACGGCTGAATTCAGCATCAAGGAAATCTCTGGCATCAACGAGCCTCTGTGTTTTCTTTGTGTTTTTTTTTCCAGAGCTGTTTCTCACAGAGGAAGACCAAAAGAAGCTTCATGATTTTGAAGAACAGTGTGTGGAGACGTACTTTCATGAAAAAGATGATCAGTTTCACTCGGGGAGTGAAGAACGGATACGTCTTACCTCAGAAAGGTGGAGTTGTTATTGACTTTCAAAAACAAAATCTGTCAGTCCAAGGATTATGATAACAGTGATCAAATTAAATAAGTCTTTGATGCCACAGCAACAGAATGATGCTGTGTCTATAACTGAAGCTGCCGTTTGTCTGTTCACAGGGTTGAAACCATGTGTTTGCAGCTGAAGGAAGTCGGCAACAAGGTGAACTTTATAAAGCGTTCCTTGCACACACTGGACTCCCAGATTGGCCACCTGCAGGACCTCTCCGCTCTGACTGTGGACACTCTGAAGACTCTGACTGCTCAGAGGGCCTCAGAGGCCAGCAAAGTCCACAATCAGATCACCCGGGAGCTTAGTCTGTCAAAGAACGTGGTCCCCAGCATCGCCCCTGTGCCAACAGACGGTGGTCCCCACTCCAAATCTTCTGTGATAGGCAAACGCAGCGTGGGGGCCTACTTTGGCTCTTCTTTTCCTCAGGCCGCAGTCAACATGGCGGACTCTCTTTTCGGGATTGGTGCAGAAGGAGGGACAGAAAGTCGTCGCAGAGTCGGACCTAGCCCTGGAGCAGAACTGGGGCTGGACCCCGTCCTGAACCCAGCATTGAGTCCAGAGAAGAGGGCCTTGTTTGAGCTTGGATACCTTGCTGCAGAGGCTGGTTCCTCAGGCAGTGCCGGCTCCAGTGCCTTTGTCCAAAGTTCTGCGGCCATTTCCCCTCCAGAGCTGCGTCTCCGAGGCCGTTCTCTCACCCAGAGTAAGCTGACCCGTCCACAAGAGTCGGGCCTTTCCGACTCCCCTTCCAGCCTGCCCAATGTGCCCTCCCCCGTGGCTCAGTTCCACATCAGCAGCACCCCTTCCCAGCCCAGTGGCTCCAGCCACCCCGAACTTGCCATAGCTGGGCTTTACCAGCAGCCCCTCCAGCCAGACAACTCCGCTGTGGAGTTTGGGGCATTTGTGGGTAAGTATGACGAGGGTGAATCCAGTGTTGACAATATAAAAGAGGAGGATGAAAACTGTGTGTGTGTGTATCCTACTGTTGTTATTGTCTGTAAGACTCCGAGCTCTGCTCAGCCTGCTCGCTTGCCTGCTTGCACTGTGAAGCCTGACAGCACAGAAGGGGTAGAAAGGGGAGAGGGAGAGAGGGATGGGAATTGGGGGTACGTGAACGAGGCGTTTTGTGACGATGAGGACAGATCGGGCTCTCTGAGTAAAGAAAGTGCAGACACCGAAATCCCGCTTGATCCAGAAGCTGCGTCACACAGAAACCATGGCGCCCCTGCAGTGCCACCCAGGAGAAACCACAGACGACGGAAAAGTGAGTGGCGTATGTCGGGACCCACAGCGTCCCGCTATGACGGTCAAAGTGTGTCAGAAGGCCGTCCCAACAAGAGGAGCACAGCGAGAGGTTTGAATTTCAGTCTGAGCTTAGGTTGAGGGCTGCAACCGCCGGGTGCTGGGGACTGTCCATCTCCAGATCAGGATCCCAGTAGAGCTGGTGCCTTCTTTCTTCTCTCTGCTCCATCTGGACCCTTTTTTTTGTCTGCTTTGTTTATTCTCTCTTCCTGGGTGATTCACATGTGATGTGACTGAAGCATGAATGATTGGTTGTCGTGTTGATGTTTTCAGCTGGATGATTTATTTGATATATATGTGTTTGTCAGGTGAGGGTGAGGGGACAGAATCAGATGTTGAGACTATGATTATTTCAGCATTATGGTTTGGCTCATTTGTTTGTTCCATTCACATGTTAATGTAAACATCATGTGTTCTTGGGTCAGGTCATAAAGACACTTTGGATCTCCAGCACTCCACTCCCAAAGAGACCTCCAGCAGACAGGAAAGCCCAGCCACACAGACCAGATCACAGGTGAGTGGTGTTATTATTATTGTTCAGGGTCAGCTTAACTTACATGAGACAGCTGGCTTGTCCTGAGATCACACCATCATTCAGTAATCTTTCTTGCAGACGTAGAGCAATGTCCTTGTGGCTTATCCACAGTGACACAAACTGTTTTAGGTGAAACAATGGTGAGATGGGACGTCACCATCTTTAAAGCTACAGTAGAAAACATTTTTTTTTTTATGTGAGACTGGTTAGACATCATTAATGTACAGTAGATATTCATTTAGATAATTTAAAATGAATGTTTTACTGTGTGAAGTAGCTCTGATGTTTAGTAAGATTCATAACCGTTGCATTAGTTTTTTTTTTTTTTTAAAGATAGGTCTCCTTTTAAAATACTACAGGAAAAAACATGAATCGGTCTTTTACCACAGCGCTGGATTGTCACTATTTTCCCTGTCTGTCTTCATCTCATGTGTCGTTTGTGGTCTAAGGCTCAGACTGAAGGTCATGGTCATATCAGAGCAGTCAACTCCTACGCTGGCTTCACAGAGTTTGACAGAAATCCAGCTTTTCTTCATCCTGAGTCAAGTAAGAACACATCAGATGATTGTGATAAAATATTTTTAACTTGTCATCACAACGCCAGATGGTAACTCAAGCTGGTTGCTGTGTTGTGTTTGAGCAGCTCTGACGAAGAAGGACAGGAGCAGAGTGTCGGCTGAAGACATCCTCATCCATGAGGACCCCAGGGCTGCAGTGCTGGTAAGGAGTGTGTGTGTGGAACAGTTGCACTTGATATAGTTTATCTTTTGACTTCACGTGCATCAGTTTCTGTTGAGCTTTATCGACTTCTTCTTTCTTTACCAGGAGAGAGTTCAGGTCAAATCAGCCCAAGCCAGCAGCCTGTAAGTGTTGCCTGTATATGTGTGTGTGTATATATATATATATACGCACACACACAACAAACCACAAAATGTCTTGACATCAATACTCAAAACAGACAATAGTCAGACCAGTTTGTGTCTGATTTAAGCTGAGCTCCGCTGCTTATTTGTCTTTTATTTGTCTTTCTGCTCTTTCAGCCGAGCCTCCGGAGAAGACACACTAAATGGTAAGATCTGCGGCGTCATTCAACCTGCATGGTTTAGTTGTGTCAGACTTTTCTGTCTGGATCAGCTTGTCCAGTGGGTTTACAAGCAATGTGTTATCAAACTGACCTTCAGTCTCTTACCACTCTCTTGCATGCAGTGTAATCAATACTGTAAAAAGGCCACGGTCTAAACAAACCAGAGGGGGAAAACAAATCGGGGCACCTGCATGAGATTAAAGAGTTTAAAGTTATTGTAAGGAGTTTTGAAAAAGCTTTTCTCCCTCTGTAGTTACAGCTGCAGTTTCTCTCTATACGCCACGTCACACCCACCTCGGAGCCAGAAAAGACTGTGAGTCTGACCGACTGAACAGCACGACCACAAATATCTGCACAATCCCAACAAGGACAAGTGGATTTATCTTTTAGTTGATTTAGGCCAAATAAATCCACAGACTTTCGTAGAATTGTTGAATCATTTCGGGTGTTTTTCAGGTAACGCTACATAAATTTGTATCAGCATCGCAGAGGTGAAGATTTGAGTTTTTATCTTTGCATCGTAGTGGCTCGAAGAAATTTAAGACAAGACAACGTTTCAATTAATAAAACAATCATCAGTTTAATAATGAGATAATTTAAAGGATTATTCTTGCATCCCGTCTAACAAGATTCTTCAGTATTTATACAACATATAAGAGACGGGACAGTTGTAACAACGTAGTCAGACTCGATTTGTATCAGAATATGAGTCTGTAACACTCAAGTACACAGCAGTTAACATGCTACACAGTTGTAGCACAGAATTGCATGATTAGTAATTGATGATAAGAGCACAAGAGAGCGGTGCCAGAGAAAAGAAAGTGTCCTCAGTGCATCGTCCTCCAGCAGCCTGGGTCTGTTGCAGCATAACCAAGGGATGGTTCAGTCCAGCCCTAATTATAAGCTTCATCAAAAAGGAAAGTCTTACGTCTGACCTTAAAAGTAGAGGATGTCTGCCTGTCGAACCCAAACTGGGAGCTGGTTCCACAGGAGAGGAGCCTGATAGCTGAAAGCTCTACCTCCCGTTCTGCTTTTTAAAAATTCTAGGAACCACAAGTAGGCCTGCACTTTGAGATGGAAGTCATCTGTTGGGATGATATAGTACAGCGAAATTCTACTCTGGATTATAAAGGGAGACAATGAAGAGAAGCTAAAACTGGAGTAATGTGATCTCCCTCGCTCAGTGCTCTCGCTGCGGCATTTTGAATCAATTGGAGGCTTTTTAAAGAGCTATTTGGAGCCAGACAGTAATGAATTACAGTAATCCAGCCTGGAAGACACAAATCCATGAACTAGTTTTTCAGCATCACTCTGAGACAGGATGTTCCTAATTTTGATGATATTACGCAGGTGACAGAAGGCAGTCCTGGTTACTTGCTTTATGTGGGAATTAAAGGACATATCCTCGAAATTGGTCTACATAGAAATACATATAATAATAAAACATACAGTGCAATAAAAAATAAAAGCCAATTTAAAAAAATACATAAAGAAAAAAAGGCCAATCAAAAAAGATTTGATTGGCCTGGAAGATCTTTGTTGGATCGTAATTGGTTGATCAGCAACTGCATCCTAAATTAACCATGGGACGGTTTCTGTGCTTCTGTTGCTAATGTAGAACAGAGACATTTAGTGGTGGATGCTGGAACAACCCTTTTTTTTTTTTTTTTTTTAATCTTGTGATTACTGCTAATAAAAACTATGGGACATGGACCAACTCTACAGAAGGCTCCTCAGTCAAATGATCATTCACTTTGTCTTCCCCTGCAGCTATTGGCTCCCCGTTCAAGCCCATGGAAAGCTACCAGTACTCAGGTAAGACTAGACGCTGCATGGTTTATTTATGTTTAACAGATCTACCATACGTAATGTGTCAAAGAGCAAAACAATAAAATAACTTTACTCCTAGTCATTCTTCTGCTACAGTTGTCTTTAGCTGTGTGTGCATTTTTTCCTCTTGTAGCTGTGGAGCGCAACAACTTGATGAGGCTGTCTCAGAGCATCCCCTTCACTCCTGTGCCCCCTAGAGGTAAGAGCAGCTCCCTGCGCTCTCCTAAAGACATGAGGCCAGGTGAGAGCACCGCTGCCCTCGAATGTCGGTTGGAGAATGAGGAAGTCTGGATCTAGATAAGAGCTGGCCTCTCCGCTGTTTATTTTCCCTGTAACACCTGCAGCTATTTACCTCACGGTCATAACCATACCATCAACAGAGCATAGACACTTCCTCATATGTATCTTAGTTGTAAACTAGTTTGAAACTGTTTTCTTGCTCCACACTTCTTGGTCGTCTCTGTGAAGCGGTGCTGCTGTTTTTAAAGATTTAGGTGTTTCAGTTGTGAGTGTCAGTTTTAGTATTTTTACTTATAAGGGAATTACAGAAAAAGTGAAGTGTAGAAAATAAACTGTGTCACAGACATCCCTTAAGTGGTTACTGAGTGCATGTTTAGACATCCGGAAGGACGCAGGAATAACCACAACACTATCTAGGTATCAGCAGCTCATATTTAGCTTTTGAGGACCTGGAGTTGGTATTACACATTTTATTAGCTGCTTCTTGAACCTACCACCTGCTGCCAGTGATGCTTTATCAGGAACAAGGAACAAGACCCTCTGTTGGCTCTTGCTGATTCATACAGAGAGCTATGTTTTGATACACAGGTAGGAAACAAAAAGAGCACGTCCAGTGGAACAAGTTTAGAAAAACGTCTGTGTCGTGGAACTTCGTTGATTGTGGTTGAATTCCTGCCCGGACACATATTTGCACTTGAGACAGTGGATACTCAATAAATAGTCATTGACAGAAGGATGTAAAAAACAGAGAGATGTATAATAAAGAGTGGAGATCACTGCATAAAAAGGACCTGCTGTATATATGAAGAATGTTTATTAATGTGTTGGTGTAACTCTCCTGTGCTGCTCTGTTTCCTTCAGGGGAGCCCGTGAGTGTCTACCGCCTGGAGGAGAGCTCCCCTAACACCATCAACAACAGCATGTCTTCCTGGGCCCAGCGGGGCCTCTGTGCCAAAATAGAGTTTCTCAGCAAGGAGGAGATGGGCGGAGGACTCCGACGAGCCCTCAAGGTTCTCTGCACTTGGTCGGAGTATGACATCCTGAAACCAGGACACCTGTACATAGTCAAGTCCTTCCTCCCCGAGGTGGTCCAGACGTGGCAGAGCATCTACAAAGAGGACACTGTGCTGCACCTTTGTCTCAGGGTACAACGCACAACACACAACATCTGTCTCTTTCACTGCAACAAGAAGCTTAAAGCCTCAAAAAAGATGAAAAAGTATAGAAATCCTCCCCCATCATAGCAGTTTTATTCACCTTCTGTTTGAATGAATGTCTGTTGATGGACAGATATTGTCAACACTGTGGCAGCCACCAGATTTTGAATTCTACACACCTGTAAAATTCCCAGAGTACTCGGGTCAGACCATCGATGCGCTGATGGAGAGATTTGAGTGTTTCCTGTTAATAACTCTCCTAGATGCACCCCTCTACGCCACAAGGGAAGTTAGAAAGTCTTTCTAAACTGGTTGTTCTTTGTTCTTTACTCCAGGAAATTCAACAACAGCGAGCTGCTCAGAAGCTCACATTTGCCTTCAACCAAATCAGGCCGAAGACAATCCCTTATTCACCGAGGTAAGCGCACGTGAGATGAGTGTTTGTGAAACATTGTCTTAAAACACTTCCTGGTGTTGTGTGTGTGAGTCATTTCATGTTAATTCATCTAGATGAACAGGTCTGCTGCTGTGTTGTTATTGAGATTGCATTAGTTCTGTAAATGTGAAAACTACAGAGCCAGTCAAATTAGTAAGTACAGTAAGTTTCAGAAAGAAGTTCTGTGTTTCATCATCAGTCGCTCTTCATATTGTGTTGAAATCCAGCGGTCAGTCGCTTCCCTGAACTGTAACGTTAGTTGCATAGCGTGGCTATAATTGTTTCACTTGTTATTCATCATGATCTGCACCACTGCTCTATTTACTCAGCAGCATTTGTTAAGCAAATGCTCCATTTGTTCAAATCATGTTCACATCATTACTTGAAACCAGGATTTTTCAGCACGATAACTTTGTTTAATTACAGTTGCCTTCACATTATGACATAAATGATCCTCCTCAATCAGCTACTGATGTTTTCTTTTTCTAACCACCGTCTATGTTCACCCATACTCCTCCACCACTTCCTGTCTAATGTTCAATAAAGGCACAACGGGCTAAAAAGTTTCTGAAAGGCCGTCTATGTTTGTGCGTTCAGGTTTCTTGAGGTGTTCTTGTTGTACTGCCACTCTGCGGGACAGTGGTTTGCTATAGAAGAGTGCATCACGGGAGAGTTCAGGAAGTTCAACAACAACAACGGAGATGAGATCGTCCCCACCAACCTCCTGGAGGAAACCATGCTGGCCTTCAGCCACTGGACTTACGAGTACACCCGCGGAGAGCTGCTGGTGCTCGACCTGCAGGGTAAAAAATAAAAAATAAAAAGTTCTCAGAGTTGTATTGATGTTTTTTTTTCTTTAATGTCTTTGATGATGTCGCTTGTGTGTTTGGTGTGTGTGCCTCTGCAGGAGTTGGGGAGATTCTCACAGATCCATCGGTTATCAAGAGCGGTGAAAAGGGGTAAGTGCTCGCTCACCTTCACACATGAAGTCAGTCAACTTTTAATGAATACATATTGCCACTTATGATTCAGTATTGAGTTCAGTTTCATCTTTACCAGCTACTTGTTTGCACCACTTTTGCCTCACGTCTGTGTGACTCTTGCAGATCTTATGACATGATATTCGGACCGGCCAACCTGGGAGATGACGCTATCAGGAACTTCCGTGCAAAACATCACTGTAACTCCTGCTGTCGGAAACTCAAACTTCCCGGTGAGAAAACTTTTACAGCTCGAGCGTAGCTACGTTATTATTAAACTAAATTACATTTAAAGCAGCTCGACGTGAGTATTTCTGATTAGTAGCAACAGCGGCCTCTGTGGTCACGACTGGTAATTACAGGGTTCTCATTCATTTCTGCTGGGTGCTAAGTTGGAGCCGTGACGGTTCATTTATTTCTCAAAGAACACAAAATCATCATCATCTCAGTGCAAACCAGTGATTTTACTGTCCACAGCAACATGAATCGCCACTGACGCGTTGGCGGCTAACGTTGTGGTAAGAATACGAGTCATTTCCTGTTGTCAACGCGCTGCGCTGCTGTGATTTATCTAAGCTCAACATGAGTCTTCCTCAGTCTCTCTTGTCAGCAGCTAAACTGTACCGTGCTCTTGCTCTATCTACGCACCGGATATTTTAAAGTCTGCTAGCTTAGCAGTTAGCATTGGCTTCAGTCTCTCTCTCCTCTGCTTCTCCTGCCCAGTGTGTTGGATACTTCTTCTCTGCTAGCGCTAATGGTGATAAATGTTTCTGTTTGCAGCTTTGGAGGCGTGGCTGATTTAGAAGCTTGTACCAGCCCGGTGGAAAATAACCTGTTAGCCGTCATAGCTAGTCAGACTTCATTAGCCACTTTTTCAGGAAGATCGTACACAACCAAGTTATACACTGCCTGGCCAAAAAAAAGGTTCTCTGTGGGGTTAAGGTCTGGACTCTGTGGTGGCCAGTCCATGTGTGAAAATGCTGTCTCATGCTTCCTGAACCACTCTTTCCCAATTTGAGTCCGATGAATCCTGACATTGTCATCCTGGAATATGCCCGTGGCATCACGGAAGGAAAAACCCATTGATGGAATAACCTGGTCATTTAGCATATTCACATAGTCAGCTGACCTCATTCTTTGGACACATGATGTTGCTTAACCCAGACGTGAGCAACTGCAGCAACCCCAGATCATAGCACTTCCCCCACAGGCTTGTACAGTAGACACTAGGCATGATGGGAGCATCACATGACCTTCTTCTTTCCTCCAGAGTCCGATCTTTGTGCTGTCTAGCAAATTGAAGCCTTTTTTCCCGTTAGCCTCACTAATTAGTGGTTTTCTGAAGCTACACAGCTGTTCAGTCCTAATCCCTTGAGTTCCCACTTCCATGATGTGGAAATGCTCTTACTTTCACTATTAAACATAGCCCTGAGTCCTACTGTTGTTTTACTTCGAATTGATTTCACCAAACGTTTAAGTGAGCCCTTCCCTAGAAGACGATGGTTCTCCACTATCCTTCCAGTTTTTTATAATGTGGTGATTAACCCTTAATTTTAGTAGTTTCTTCAATCTCCTTAGATGTTTTCTCTGCTTGATTTGACCCTTCTCTAAGAGATTAACATCTTTCCCACAACCACAGGATGTGTCTTTAGACATGGTTGTTTAAGAAGTGAGAAGCTACTCATTGCATTTGCATAGTTAAATCCAGGCAGTGTATAATGTAAGGCATTCGGGGGGGGGGGGGGGATTTATAACATCACACTTGTGTGACTTCTATACAGCTTTCCACACTCACTCATCCTACCGGGACACATCTTAAAGACAGATTCAAGGAGAGCACAGAGAAAAGTGAAAACAAGTTGTGCACACGTGCATCGTTCTGAAGGTCAAACGTCTCACAGCTAAAGGCTCCTGTTGAGTGGGACAAGTCTGCAAATGTGAGATGATTATTCTGTAACATTTTACCTTTCTTCTTCAGATCTGAAGAGGAACGACTACACACCAGATAAGGTGACGTTCCCACAAGAAGACCCTCCAAACCCTGGGGGCGGAGTCAAAGAGTCCCGCCAGTCAATGAGGCTGATGCTGTGATCAGCTGAATGAGAGAGAGAGGGAGGGGGAGAGAGAGACACAACACTGCTGGGATTGTTTTAGTCGCAGCCAAGGAGGGAGGAGCACCCAATCAACTGGAAGAATCACAGCCACGTTTCCACGGAAACCAGTGCATGCTGACTGTGTGACGTTTTTGTCGGGCTCACCTAAATGCTGTGTCGAACACAAAGCAACATCTTTTGTTTGTTTTTTTAGTTCCTACATTTGCAAGGGGGGGAGGGAGGGGGGTTAAAACATTTTGTATAATTTTATGAATATATAAATATATTAACTGGATATATCAACAGGTACAGTGTCATTGCAGAGATTTTATTTATTCTGAGAAGTTTGAGAAGTTGCCTTGTTTTACCAAAAAGAGAAAAACAAAAGAACAAATCTAAGTGCATTGTACATCTGTTACAGCAGCTTCAGAGAGGACCGCCTGCTGAGACTTGAGTCGCTGCAACACTGCAGATTGCCACCAGATCATTTTTTATAAATGTATGAGGACTCGTATCACAACACTTTGTCTCTTAGTCAAGGAAAAGATATACATGGATTTGAAAATCTTGTAAAATATGGGCAGATTGCAATGCAACTTTTACAGAATCATTTATGTTATTTTATTGTATGGAAAGTGTGTCCACCAAAATATTGCTGATAGTTTTTATTGTTACAAAGGTACTCTTGCTATATCTTTGTCATCAACTGTTGTATGAGCAAATTACAATCTAGTGTATCTTATAGATACTGTTATCTGGCATGAGCTAAACAGATTGAACTATTTTATTCAGGGGAACTGACAAACATAAGGGTATTACTGTATACATTTTGTACTGGATATCATTTTAAACAAATAAAATGTTAAAAAGCTTTAAGGAAATCACTCGAGTCTGACTGTCTTGCTGCTACAGCTTGCTCGTACTGGGTCGAACACTCGTCTTAGCTTTATGTAGTTGCTGTAGATTTTAAGTCAGCACGTCCGTGATGCAAATCTCACTAAGTTGCTCTGTCGGACTGAGACCGTGTGACTGGAGGTCATTTGAGTACAATGAGCTCCTCATCACGTTCAAGAAACCAATTTAAGATGATTGTAGCTTCATGACGGGGTGCGTTGTCCTGCTAGAAGATGTGTGGAGTGTGTTCATAAAGGGATAAACATGGTCAGCAAGAAAATATCCCCCACACCATTAAACCACCGGCATCAATACAAAAGATGTGAAGAAAAGCAACAACATGTTTGTTTTTATGTTCTGATTATATATTCATTCATTCATTCATTCATCTTCTGAAACCGTTTATTCCTGTTAAGGGTCGTGGTGTCTGCTGGAGCCTATCCCAGCTGTCATCAGGTGAGAGGCGGGGTACACCCAACAGGTCTATCTCCAGTCTATCGCAGGGCTAACACAGAGGGACAGACAACCATTCACACTCACATTCACACCTATGGCCAATTTAGAATCACCAATGAACCTAATGAGCATGTCTGGTTGAAAGCTGGAGAACCCGGAGAGAACCCACGCAGACACAGGGAGAACATGCAAACTCCACACAGGCTTCAATGCTAACCACTGTGCCGCTCTGATTATATATTCTATATATATTCTATTCTGTATATATTACTTATACCTGCAACCCTTCACAGGAACAAGCGGTTACAGGAGATGAATGAATGAATTTATTATTTATATTCTGTATATGTTCTGATGACTGGATTGAAGTGAGGGTTTGATGCTTTTCTTTGTCCTTCATGATGCACACAGAATATTTTTGCACAGGTTATTTGATAAAGTTTAAATGGATCCATTTAGACTCTAAGAACTCACATAAGTCAAACTATATCTATATATATTTTAAAAAAGAGAAAAACAGTTCAGTCCTATTCTTAGTAAAGGTGTTCCTGTAAGTGAAGCTGCTTCCACATTGAGGTGTGTGCCGCACCGTGTTTTCCTATATGCAAACTCTTACAAAGCTTGATTCAGTTTAGAAAATGATCTTTAAATGTTTCCAGTGCACCGAGCCTGTTGTTGACGGGGCCGTGACATCCTTCAGATGAAGGCTATCTGGACTAAATTCTTGAAGGTGCATCTTCAGGCGGAGACAGTGGCTCCGCTGTTTTCAAAAGGCCTCAGATTCCTGTGCAGCAGCTGCACCTGTGCACCTGTGTGAACGCATTGGAAAGCCAGCCACAGAGATGTGGGCGAAGATTTGCATTTTGCACAGTCACTGGCTACAGATACCAAACGGAATGATAAAATGCAGCTATAATTAATTATGCTGTTAGACAGCTATGAAAGCCACACTAACTCAGCAGCCAGCTCCACCCTCCCACTGGGAGTGGTTTGCTTTCTGATATAGTCAGTGATCATGACAGTGCACTTCATTCTTCTGAGCAGAGCGTAGAGTTTGCAGCTCTACAACACGCTTAAAATCAGCCACAAAACCATGGCCACAATTACCATTGAGTACTGGTGAGTCCTTCCTCTTCTGCTAATTTTGTTGACTGCTTACACTAAATGACTCACTTCCTGTTCTCTTATATGCTCCATGATGTGATGGTACAGCTGTATGTAAAGATAAAAAACTGTTTTTAGCGCATCAGTGACTGATGCAAACTATTATTTTCCAAAACTGTTGAAATTTAAAGTTCAATGAGTCATTAAGTTATTTTTATTAACTATTTTCCCTCCCTCCTCTTGTGTTGTGTTATAGTAAAGGATGAAGTTACGCGTATCGCTACCAAGAACTAGTTGGATTTCTCAGACAGGTTCCTGGTGTGCATGTGACTGGTGTCACAGGGGCGACTGGTAAGATGCTTCTTCTCATACACAACCTCTATGGAGACCCATTGGTGCCAAAAATATACCCGGACTTATATAAACATTATTTGTGTGCGTAGAATTTTTTTAAGCAATGAATTATAAAAAAAGCATCAACACAAGTTTCAGTCTTCACTACTTCCTTTTTTTCCCATTTTAAATCTGACCTGTCCATCGTGCAGACATACCACACAGATGAATGAGTTTTTAATATCAGCTGGCAAAATCAAAGTAGTGTCTGTGATGTCCTGAGCAACCTGTTTCACTGGTTGTGGTCCAGATGCTGTGCTTTACTCTCGTTTTCCTCCCCCACAGACAGCTTTGAGGTGAAGGTTAATGATGAGCTGATCTACTCCAAGCTGGAGACGGGAGTGTTTCCTGACGCTGAACAGGTTAGTGAGATGACCTTTGATTGCTCATCAGGACACCAATTTGGCCCGACAGCTTGTTTTACAGCTGGTCAGTAGCAAAAAGCGTGCGTTGTGACATTTTTGCTTTTGGCTCTGGCTCCACAACCCTGTGTTTATCTACAGATCATTTAGTTTCCATTTTGGTGTCAGGTTGTGTAACAGCATTGTGGCCTGTAGGAAGTACAGTTAGTCAACATTATGGACTCAATGGGACATGTTTACCTTTGTGTTTCATGTGACCAGCTGACGGAGAAGGTGAGAGAGATGGTTCCTGGAGGAAAAGAGAAGAAAAAGCCAAAGCTGAAGGATCGGATCAGCAAATGTGCTGTTCATTAGTCAAGGACGAAACAACAGCTGTATTTACACCGACAGAACACCGACAGTGGATGGCTTGTGTGCGTCTGCTCTCTTGTGCAAACGGTTTTCCAAAGAGAAAAATTAATCGGACCTGAGATCAGATAATGCAAAGCACCGCAATCATTGGCCATAAAGGAAAAGTGTCAGACCACATGTCGTCTTCGCTGTGAATACAGACGACAGGCGTTGATGAGAGCGTGCCGTAGGATCCTGTCTCTGAACTGCTTCTGTCTATGAATGTACACGCTAAAACAGCAATGTGGTGTGTGCACGATGCTACTAGAAGCTTTTCAGCTGAGCAGGGCCTGAAGCGCTGCTCTCATCATGTCTGTCCGCCTTGGATGAGAAGTAGAGAAAAAAACCTGTTCACATTTACATTTACTGTGTCCGCGCCGTGACTAGCACACCATTTAATTTAATAATAGCATTTTTCCAAACACACTTTTCTTGTTCGGAGTCGGCTAAATGAGAACACTGTCACGTGTGTACAGTGAATATAAAACTACCACCAGCAAGCATTAGCGTAGCTTAGCAACTGTTTGCTTATTTTAGCTAATGGACATGGGCAAACAATCTAATCTGGCTCATTTCACCTGCACATATTAAACCTTTGTATAATCTTAAGATAAAATATGTAATAACAATTACAAACAGCTGCAAATTGAATTGTGATAAATAACATGCCGGTGCGTCTAGGTGAAGTTTTGTGTATCTGTAGCCGTTTCCTGTCCTAATGCTTAGCTACGCTAACTTGCTGATAGCTGTAGCTTCATATTAATAATACAGACATGTCAGTGGTGTCGGTCTTGTGGTGTCACACGACTGGACAAGAAAGTGAACAAGCTTAACTGAAGCAGACTAAAACAGCAAGTGCAGCTTTGGGTTGTTAAAATATTCCTTTCGTGCTAATTTTATTTATCCAAAAATCTCAAGCTTTCAGTGTTTTAAAAAAAAAAAAAAAAAAAATCTTCACGACATGATGAGACTTTATGAATTTGAACGCTTTCCTCTAACACAAGTATTTTATGTTAGTTTTACAAGTATTTTATGTAGTAATAGGCGCATGTTGTATGTGTGTACTCTGAAGTGTCGGTACTGTGTATGTGCTGCCGTTTGTTGCTATTCTGACATTTTTAAAAGTTGAGGCAACTCTTTCAAAAATGACAAAAATGACATTTAATTTGACTTGTTTTAACTTTTTACTACACTGACTACATTGTTGAACTGGCATTTTGTAACCTCATGTCAACACATGTAATAAAATACCACTGACTGCTTGTTGATCTGCTCATTTCTAATGATCCCCCACACACACACACACATGTTACAGCTGAGCTTCTCTCTATGTAATCAGAGCTGACTTCATCTGTCTGTGGGACGATATGATCGTCCACTGAGACAGAGAGAGAGACGGACACACTTCCTCAACCGTTCTCACTCGCTTGTTCTTTTGCTCCGACTAGATAAAATCATAGTTGAGATATGGTGACAGGAAGGAAATGTGCATCTTCCTGTTTTAATAATTTTATAACAATGATCAGCAACTAATGTTCTTCTAATCTATGGATCAACTATATCAGACTAGACTGGCACCTGTCTCATGATTTCTTTTGTCCTTTTCTCTTCATGAAAGGACTGCGCAGTAGCTCTGATAACTGGACCAGTCTGTAACGTTTCATGGCTGTCATTGGTCAGAGTGATCAGAGACATATTCAACATATTGCACATATGGATGTGGCGTAAAGCTGCGTGGCTGGACTGAAAAGCCCCATCTGGAAGTGAATAGCCCGCGGCCAAACGTGATCCCTGATCAGCAGCTGAGCTTCAACAAATCCTGTGAAACGGTGTCACAGAGACGTTTTGTCTTCACCTAGCATGACTGTGGCACTCAACCCCCCAGCGTCGACTTCTAAACAAGTTTGTTAGTTTCATTTCTGACTTGATTTCAACACATTAAGTAGTCAGAGATAGGCTCTGGTGTTAGTAACAGACATTCATTACAAGCAAAGGAGCAAACAGGGTCTCTGTACGCAACTATTTTCAGCTGTGGATTAATACACATTAGTGTTTACGACAGCAGGTCAGTGAGGAGCAAGTGTTCATCTTGATAAAGGCTATTAATAGAGCTCCCAGGCTTTAATACACAGACAATACTTTTGTTTTTCAGTTTTGGGACTTACTGATATTAAAACATACGGTAGATTACTAGCTGCAGCCTTTATAAAGACAGACGACACTCAGCTGAAGGACTGAAACAATAAAAAGCAGATATGTTGTGGCCCTCATCTTCAAGCCTCTTTCTAGCCAATGTCTGAGACTGCCCCTCATCTCATCTCTGCTTCAGTTAATCCATAAAATAAACAGATAATGACAATAACAGGGGATTTATAAGCTGTTTGCAATGCCCGGCTGGGGATTTGCCAGCAGACTAAAACAGCAACAACAGGAAACGCAAAGCCACATCTGAAGCTGTCACGGTTCTCATTTTCACAAACAGTGTGACGACACGGCGTTGCAGCTGTAATGGAGAACTGCGCAATGGAGAGTGGGCCGCAGCCTCAGGGTCGAAACTAGTCTGTGCGTTCTGGTGGGTGATCAGTTTTGGAGCTACCACTACGCACTCTGGCCTCATTGTGGTATCACGGCACCCTTAAACACACATTCATGCTGTATGCAGCAAAAGTTAATCTCTTCTGTCAGTGTTTCTTCTTTATCTGTATTTCTTTCTTTGAAGCACATTCCTTTAAAGTAAAAACACTGGAACAGGAAACAACTGCTAACTAAGATTTAGTAAAATTGTATCTGCGGTGAAAAGCAAAAGAAAAGCCAATATTCACATTTCTGGGCATATGAGTTAATGTTCATCATGTTTAGTTGTTGGCTGACGTGCAGTGGTTAAGTCAGTCAGCTCACAGCGAGAAGGCGGGCTGGGGCCTTCGTGTGGAGGGTTAACATGTTCTTCCTGTGTCTGTGTGGGTTTTACAGAACGTACATATGTGAGTGTGTGAGTGCCCGTTAGGCTAGTGATGCATCCTTCCTCTCACTCACACAAATAAACTAATTCAAAATGATTTCAACTATTTGAGTGAACAGATGTGTCGAGCTGCATGGACTCCAGGGCCCCTGGTATTGACACTCGTCCTGGTGCTCTGATCGCAAGTGGACAGCTTCAAATACAGGTGTGAATACACCCAATACACAGAGGGGAAACGCATCGATATTTGACAGCTCTGACCACACTTGTCGCATCTGAATGCGTTGTATCAGCGTGTGAACACACAAATGAAATGCGCCCTGGTCCTATTCCTGGACCTCCTAATCAACTGAAGTCTTCTTCTGCATCACAGGAGCATGGGTGGAGGCTTGAAAGCAGGATTCAAGACTCAGAGAGTTTACTGAAACAATGAAACAATGAATCCTGAAGAATGAAATTCGTCTTTTGCCGTCCGCCTAACAGCATGCAATGTTATAACAATGAATTGAAGTGAAACTGAAAAAATGAACAGTGTATGACATGAAGTAGTAGTGATGGCAGTGGGGGAAAAGGACTTTTCATTCAAGTACATATCATCAATGGTTCTCCAGTGAGGTTTGTTCCAACGTTATTAGTATGTTGTGCCTCTGGAGGAAAGTCAGCAGAGGTCAGCACTCCTTGGTCTTCTTTGATCTCAGACTAACTCTTCTTCTTTGAGGTGTGTTATCCTGCTGCAGCTGCTCCTCCTCGGTCTGTGTGTCGCTGATGTGATGTCATCACAACGCTACACAGTGGTCATCAGTGCTGGTAACTCGAGGCGTGGTGAGGTCGATGACAAGTCAACGACGTATGTGTCATCTGAATGCAGTTTCAATGGAAAGAGACAAACACACTGTATTCAGTGAAGATACTATTAAGTGTTGAGTTTTAAATTCAGTTTGCAACAGTTCAGTATCACCAACTCTGACAATATAACACATTGAGTGTCAGACGGTTTAAATGTGTTTAAAGGTGGGTGGGCTTCTGTAGATAGTGTGCTGATTATACTGAGTAAACACACGCAGCAAATCAAGCTGACGAATTAGAAAAAATACTGCATTTCCTTCCTCATCAGAAGTGGTAAAGGTTTTGTTTTGCAGCAGGACAGCAACATAGCGATCCGGCCGAGTGGCAGCAAACACCGACTATCTACTGTAAACAAAATATCATTAAGTCAATTAAAAATCCCTGTGTTACTTAGTTACAGTAACATTTGTAATGCTCATGCTCCAAGATGGTGCCGCGGACAGACGCCTCGGTATTGTGCTCTCTAGTACTTATTGCTGTTTTACTTTTAAAGTGTTGTTTTATTGTATATAGTCACTGATATTGTATATACTCACTGTATAAAAACCTGGTTTGGTGTATTATCTGCTCTTATCCTGTATTTTATGTGCACAGATTGAGATTTATTTTATTTTTCTTTCACTTATTTAAGTGAACAAAGTTACCGGAGTCAAATTCCTTGTATGTGCACACACTTGGCTATTAAAGCTAATTCTGATTTTGATTTCACAGCAGTAACATTTGACGTTTGTAACCTGGCTGGTTTGTCAATTAATGTGTGAGACCTGCTTCAATGAATACTGGAACAGGAACTTTAATTTAAAACTTTTTCAAACTTTAAAATACTTTCTGAGTGAAGTGATGTTGTTCAGGTCATGTCTACAGCAACACGTAGCTGTACATGTTTTCAGTTGTTTTGGATTTACTGTTGGTGCAGCAACTACTCAGAAACTAGTCTACACTACCAACTTGGTGGTTTGTTTTAAGTTGTTTACACTGTGACCGTCTATACTCACTGGCCTTCTCCGTAGGTACACCTTCCAGGCCCATAATGACATGACAGTATCAAATCAAATCAAATCAAATCAAATTTTATTTGTATAGCCCAAATTCACAAAACATGTTTTGCCTCAGAGGGCTTTACAATCTGTACAGGGAGTGACACCCTCTGTCCTTAGACCCTCGGTTCGAGTGAGGAAAAACTTGCCCACAAAAAACCCTATTAACAGGGAAAAAATGTGGAAGAAACCTCAGGGAGAGCCACAGAGAAGGGATCCCTCTCCCAGGACGGACAGACGTGCAATGGATGTCACATGTACAAATCAACACAGACATATTGTACAATTACAATGAAAGATGAAATGACAATGAATTACAATGAATGATAGAATGATTACAGTAGCAGTGGAACCTGTGATAGAGAGACACAAATGCACAGCAGCAGTAAATCATGAACTAACTGAAGTGGAGATATGGTAACAATAATGACAGTAATGCTTTATATGGTGGATGTCAGCAGTAGACCACAGCAGCAGCCACGATCCATGAGAACCTGCTGGACGACAAAGCACAGAGAACTCCGGGGAAGAAGTTTAGTTAGTAGCTAGCAGTGACGGTAATGGTGATTGGGGAGAGAGAGAGAGAGAGAGAGAGAGAGAGAGAGAGAGAGAGAGAGGGTTATCAGTAAAGGGAGATGATTACATCTTCGACCAGTACTGTGCCTGGCTAGGCATAACCCAGAGGTCCCCCGGTAGTCTAATCCTATGGCAGCATAACTAAGGGATGACCTGAGTCACCCCTAACTATAGGCGCTGTCAAAAAGGAAAGTCTTAAGTCTACTCTTGAAGGTGTTGACCGTGTCTGCCTCCCGAACCCAGAAAGGTAGTTTGTTCCACAGAAGAGGAGCTTGATAGCTGAAGGCTCTGGCTCCCAATCTACTTTTGGAAACTATAGGAACCACAAGGAACCCAGCATCCTGAGAGCGCAGTGGTCTAGAGGGATAGTAAGATACTATAAGCTCTTTTAGATATGATGGTGCCTGACCATGAAGAGCTTTATATGTAAGGAGAAGAATTTTAAATTCTATTCGAGAATTTAAACTAAGTATCACTTAGTTGTGACTCTCTCTCTCCACCACATCCCAAAGCTTCTCAGTTGGATTAATATCTGGTGGCTGTGGAGGACATTCAAGTGAACTCATCGTTCAAGAAATGAGTTTGAGAAGATTTTAGCTTTGGGACACGGTGCGTTATCCTGCTGGATCAGGATGCAGTGTGGTCATAAAGGAAAATACATGGTCAACAATAACTAATTGTTGTTGTTGTTTTCATAACAGTTCAGTATGATTTAAAGGAACTGGTGCAGTGGGAAAATACCAACCTCAGAGGTTTAACAGTAGTTACTGAATCTAAATCAAGCCCCAGTCGTCTGATTATTAAATGAACAGAGGTTTTCTCTACACGGGTGAACCTCAAAAACGAGAGTTTGGATGACATCTATTGACTTTGGTGACCAGTTGTTATATAGAAATAATAATGTTTCAGGTTCAGACTGTCAGTGTTTAGATAAAAAGGGTACGAGAAGGTCAAGTCAGAGTTTAACTGTGTAATTAGAATTATCTGGTGTCCATGAGTCAGTTAACTAACGTTTTCTCCTTCATCCAGTTCTGGGACCTGTTCAAAAACCAGTTAAAGCTGAATCAAATCATACGTTAAATATTGTCCTGCACGCATCTGTAGTCAGTCCTGGTCCTTCCTTTTGAAAGAGTCATCTATAAAACACAGATCTGCAGCTTCTATGTGTCTCAGTGTTAAATGCTTCAGGGCCTCCAGATCTACACTGTGCACTGTGTATTTGTCATATATTGAGAGTCTTCTTACCTTTTTTTTCACTTGCTGGTTTGGTAATATAACAGTGAAGGACTGAAACTGTTTAAATAATATTGTGAAAGTCTGCTCCAAAATTATTGGAATCCAAATGTGTGACCTGAACTCTCTCTGGGAGAAACGTGTCTGAAAAAAGTCTGATGAACCAACATCACATTCATGGAGATGAATTTGTTCTTACGTCATCAGGTCAGCGTTACTTGCAGCCTCCCAGAAGGACAAACTGTTACGCAAGATCACTTATTCTTTCAGCAATTACACTGTTACATACTGAGCTGAGGAAATAATTACTCACTAATGTTCTTGGCACAACGCGCTTTAGGTAGTATGGATATGTGCAATTCATCTTCCATTTATTTATTCAGTTTAATTTTTCTGGCAATTTTACATTTGTTAGTTATTAATGTGTTTTTAATAAGCACACATTACCTTTTATTCTCGGGTGCTATTTTAATCATTATTTATTCTGCTTCTGATGTACGTTACTTATTAATTGTACTTGGACTCAGGCCATATCATGCTACTCCTGCTATGTACTATTGTTGTGTGAACGGTTCTATGTTTAGATGGCGGATTGTAGAAAATGAATTCTGTTAATACTTTAGTCAATACTTACTGGAGATGAAATATATATTATTATTTCAACCCTCATGCAGGTTACCTCCACAACTATCTGGAGTTAAATAACAGATGTAGTAAAGACAGTGAAGGAACTGAACAAAGGCTACCAAGTATATGTATTATTTTCTAGATGTAAATTCATTTCTGATAGTTGTATAGCTTGCGTAACAAATCTGCCATTTTCCTAACTTCAACAAATAATACAGTATTCTATATGGATATTTCATTTGGTGATTACCACTGAACCCTTTTACGTGTGAGGAGTGTAATGGTGACATGTAAAATGTTCATCAGTGTATTTTTCTAAATCTCACACACTTAAGAACTTGCTCTTCTTGTAACATTAACACTGACCCAGCCCTTATTTTCAGGAATTTCTCCTGACTCAGGCAGCTCGGAGCAACTGAATGTTTTGAGAATACAACGCCTATTGTGTGGCCGTGCCGGTCAGAGGAGCACAGCAGAGACAGAACATTTATTTATAACGACGTGTCTGCACATGAAAGCAAGGGAATGATTTGCTATTCATATTCCTCTGAGCTCTCTGGACCTGCTGCGTAGACATTTAGTGAAAAAAAGAAAGTAATAAAGATGACATGATGAATAGTTCACAGTTCACTGCACAGACACAATATCCAAGAATCACAAAGTCCATGATTGTTTCTTTTTATTATAAAAAAAAACAAAAACAAACTGTGAGAAATAAATAAAATGTAAAAATATAAGGTTAAACAGATTTTTGGGAGGGGGGTTCCATAGCAACGGTTTGTTCAGATTGGTCCCTGGTTTAGTAAATGGATGTGGAGATATTGTAGCACCGTTGTGTGGTCACCAGTATCGCGTAGCTCTGCTGACCTTGTAACTCACAGGTTTCACATGAATGTACAGAGAGACTCAAAACATTTGGATTAACTGTGCGTCGGTTAGAAAAGGGCCACTGCTTACGTTTTCATTTTATATAAATATAATATATTAATTTATACATTGTACAACGTCTTTATACCACATACACAACGCAGGTAAACACGTGAATAAAAGGCAGCTGATCGTTTTGAAAAATCAAACCCAAAAAAAATTGATGGCAAAACTGAAACGAAGTCTTTTAGCTGCACAGTTGACAAACATTGAAAGCGAGGTGTTCCTGTGCTTTAGCAATTAACGTAAGATATGCAAACTGGTGTCGCTCGCTCCCACATTTCTGAAGGCATTGGAATAGTTTTTACAATCTTAGGGAGCAAGTGACAGACTGTCAGTATTCGTGTGTGGGATCTGAGTATGTGCAAACATTCACTTGATGACATAAGATCACAACCCTGAATTCACTACAGATTAAGACTTTCCCAGCATTGCTGTTAGAATTCAAATTGCTACCTAAATTGTGCCAAATAAACTGAGAACATGGACAAGGGCATGATGGGACTAGCGCACCAGGAGGAAGGTGAGTCCAGCAAGGCCGACACCAGCAGCAGCAAACAGCGCTGTCTTCATGGACGAGTCCTGACTCACCTCTCTGGCATTGAGGGAGAATTTGCAGAACCCTTCCTACAGGAGAAAACAAAGAGAGAAGGAAACGTTAAGAGTCTGAAACTTTTTGTTTACTAGCAACAGAGAATATTTTACTGCTACTTCAGTTTTCCCTCCATGAACTGTTTTAGAAAATAAAAGTGCGTAAATTAGCTGCAAAAATGACAGCGGCTGAGCTGGTGGCTGAAGGCAATTATAAGCTATGTTTTTGAAAATATGTCACATTCCTCGAAAGCCTCTACAAATATATATATAAAAAAAAAGCACAGCACTTCTTCAGTTAAAAAAAATAAAAATGATGGGGTGAATGTGTCAGGTAGAAGTTAAAGAAAAAGCCAGATTGTATTCATGAACAAACACTGGCTTTGTCTGGTCCATCGATTACAAACAGGCTAATCCCGATGGTGTTCAGCTGCATTTCTCTATTGTGTTTCCAGACTGAAGACACACGTTCGACCAGTGAGTGCACCTGCTCTCAGCTCCAGGTGTACTCATTACTCGCTTTACAGCTGCATGTTTTTCTGGTCATACCACGCTAACTTTCAGTGTTGCTAATGCCAAATTCAACACGCTGCAGCTCTGACTGTTACTACAAAGTCCATCTGGCAGAGCTGGTTACGTGTCTGTTGAAACCAGCTGCCAGCTGAAGAAAGGAGGGGTGAGTCTGCCTGTGTGTTTATGTGGGTGTTGGGCGAGACCATTCATAGAGGCAGACATTCAGCTGATGTTTGGTTTGTTGAGGCTACTCTGAATGCATCATAACTCTCCTTGTAAGTTTTTCCAGTAAATAAGCAGCACCATCCAGGTTTAAAATCATCTTTGCCAGTCGCTACACAGACCAACCATCCAGTGACTGACAACTCATATCAAACTATGAAAAAAAGAACAAAAAGAGATAATCAAAAGCCCAGCACAGTTTGATCAAGGCCATGACGACGTCTTCTTGTTGTAGCATGCATTCCGCATAATCTTGTCTATCGCTGATCTACAACTCACATCCTCACAGTGCTCTGAGTGCTTATCACCAAGTGTAATAAAAAATAAAGAAAAATCTGAAGAAAATATCCTCGGCTGTATTTTAAGTCATGAATCTAACGAACACGAGCAGGGAAAAAAAACAGGATCATAATAAACAAGGTGGTTTCCAACAGTAGTACTTTAAACACAATGCTTTCGCTTTCAAGTCATTGGTTTTACATTTGGCTCACTGTCCCAGATGCAATCAAAATGCCTTGCTTATCTACAACTTGTGTGTTGACTTCAATCAGCTATACAGCAGCCTGAGTCAGTTATAAAACAGACATACCCATCCACCATTCTCCAGCATCCAGTCTTTCTTCTCCTCTCCCAGGTAACCAGCTATGGTCTCCGCCAGTTGCCTGCAGTTCACATGAACCAGTTCCTGCTGCGTCCTAGGGTCCAGCCCCGGCTTTGTGCCATTCTGCTCCTGCAGCTGTCTGGCCAGCACCCCGGTGAAGGTGAAAAGTGAAACAACCCTCCCCCAGTTCAAGTGTCCGTCTCCCACCATCTCCTCCATCACCTTCCTGAGGCTGGAGCAGAGGTCCGGCCCGCCCTGCCTCAGGAAGGTCAGAGCGAGGGAGTTGAAACGAGCCTGGTGCTGCGTCTCCATGTCCCTGGCCAGGAGCCTCATGGCAGCTGCTGACTCGCTGGGAGGTGGAGGGGCTGGACGTGGGCTTGAACAGCATAGGGACAGGTAATCCTCTGCCAGAGCCAGGGTCTCTTTCAACAGCCCACAGGACATTTTCTAACGGGGGGAGAAGAAAAAGATATCTAAATGTAAAGGGAGCATCTGACATATGAGGATCAATATTGATATAAATAACAAATAAATAGAATAAAAAAATGATTTTACAGATATTTTAATAACTAAAAGAAAAAGAAACTGAAAGAAAGGCAACTAGTCTTACTGCAATTCTTGAAACCGTTTCATCACTCATCCAAGTAACTTCTTCATCTGTTTTTTTTCCCACATATATTAATATTTTTATTTGGTCAATGAAACTGTTACAGATGCCCAGATGCCATTATTAAATAAGGGAGCTAATTATTTGTCAGAATTCTGAATTTGTAATACAAAAAGATATGCTGGTAATTTTAGAAAAATAAAATTGTTAAATAATAATCTCCAGTCAACAGACTAAACCATCTAAGTTTACCTTCACCTCTTGTGCCATAATTCAATTAAGGATGCTAAGAGTTAGCATGAGCTTTACTTATCAATGGCACCGCTGTTTTAACATTAACATTTCAACTTCGGTTTGATACATTTGTCCCAAAAAGAAAAAAAAAATGTAAAACGTCAAATGTAGGAACCTAAAAATAACTATTTGACGTATGTTAGCACTGCGTATTGGTGTGGTCTGGCAGCTAGCTTAATAACAAAGCTAGCTGTAGCATAATGAACGATTAAGAACAAGTACCTGCCGTTAGCTCCCGGTTAATGAATGACGCTGAGGTCTAGACACGCGCACTTTTAAGTTAAACTGAGACACAAACAGATATAAACAGCAGTGTCCTTTAAAGACGGTGTAAACATCCGTGTGGTTAGGGGGTTTACCCCGGTGAAGCTGCTGCAGCCGGCTAGCTAGCCCCGCTGCCTTTTCTTCCGCTAACTAACCGTTGAATCTGACTGTCACCGGAGCAATGGAGGACACAAAGAAACGTCAACGGTCTACGAGGAGCTAGCTCAACGAGAGACACGTCTACCGGACAAACCCCGCTTCATAGCACCACACACAAACGCCTCGGCGCGGATTCGTTACTGAACTTACAAAATGAGACACTTTAAAGTGAGTAAAACATATTTTTTAGTGCGTAAAAGGAACAAAAGCTTACCCTCCCAGCGATATCAGACTGCTCTCTGCACACACACACAGCGGAAGGAGAACCTCGATGCGTCCACATCTTCCCTTCAGCTGCTCTGTCATCTAAATAACTCCTCCTCCTACTTACTTATATGCACACATACAGTTTCCGTAAAAAAACCCACAAAACCCCCATTACATTATGGAGATGGAGACTCACACCGTTACTGCTAAACGTCTCGGCGGAAATGTAAATGATGTCCAATTAAGACGTTTCCTGAGATAATAGTGAATTTTTGAATGTATTCAGCCATTGATGTTTTCTATTAATATTGTATAGTCAGTATAATATTTCGTGTACAGCATTATAAATTTGATATGATAGATAGGTAGTGTCTTTATTAATCCCAAACTGGGAAATTTCTCTCTCTATATATATATATATATATCACAACTCTATATACACATACACGATATTGATACAAGTATATTACCACATATCATAATATTTATATATATATTTACACACACACACACACACACACACACACACACACACACACACACACACACGTATATATATATATATATATATATATATATATATATATATATATATATATATATATATATATATACTATAGACAGTTTATATATATTGCTTGTTTGTCCACAGCTCTGTGACACTTGTGTTTTTTAGGATTTGGTCTCATTCATCACCAAAGAGTGTCCCCTTTCACTTTCTGTGTGTCACGCAATTAAATACTTGTTGCAGATCAGTAATTTTCACAAGGAAGTGAAAAGTACAGGCAAATATTTGTCAAATGAGAGGAAGTGAAGGTAAATCAGATTATATTTTGGGTTTTTTTTTGCTGTGTAGTAATACTTGTTTGTATACTCCTTCTTCTTTCTCTCCATTCTCCTTCTCTACCGTGGTGTTTCCCCATTACATTCAATATCAGAACATGAGACGTCATGAGGAAAACTTTCCCAAACAAATCCCCTGATCATAAATATAAACAAGTTTACAGAATTACATCTAAAATGTCGACAGGTATTGCAGCACATTTCAGGAACACAAGTGCAGTAGCTCTTATAGTAAACAAATTTTCTGCTTTTCTGTCTAGTGCACAGATAATAAACAGATCATGAAAGTGATGATGTGGATACACGTGACTGACCTTTGGCCACTGCATAGAAAATAAAGACGTGTAAGACACAGAGAATAACTGATCAATAATGGTTCGAGGACTAGATAAATACTAGTGTGAAAACAAAACAAAAAAGCCATTTAATGGAGCAAAATGATAGGTGCTAGAAAACTGCACTGAAACTGGATTAAACAGTGACAAAAACATAGCGTGTTTATTGTGATGGATTACACGATGCAAGCTAGTTCTACATCTGTAAAAAACATTGTCACATCATGAATGGGAAAGCTTGGAAAGGTTAAAAAAAACGCATCCAAAAATGTGAAACACACGCATGTTTTATGTGAAACGGGAGAAAACATGCATAAATCACTAGTGTGGCATCTGTCAAGGTTTGAGAGATTACTCAGATTAACGTCCACAAACAATATTTGACTTATTTATGTCTGATGTTACAGATTGTAACTGCAGTATAATGCCCCCTAGTGCCAGCAGGTGTAACCAGATAAGAAACCATCGCCAGTAACAAACAGCACTTTCACTTTCATGTACAGTTTTACAACAAGACTCTGGGGATTTACAAAATGCTTCAATGATTTAGCTAATCACAAGGTTGCAATGAACAAACCGTCAGGTCACAAACTTCTTCCATTTCTCTTCTCAGCAGAAAAAGGGAAATGCAAATTTCAGCCACTGAGAGTGAATCTAGGTCATCCTTGTGAATGAGCCCTGGGAGGCACAACCAGTTAAAATCTCAGAATGTGTTAAAGCTGTCGCATCCTGTTGTAAATGGTTCATTCAGACATGTCTAACAGGGTCCACCTGCACATGAATCTCACGAGACAGGTCAAATATCCATGAATTAAAAGGCAAGAAAACGTCTAGTGTGTGAAGTAGTGGTCTAGGATTAGGTGATACACAAATAAAGCAAAACAAAACATAATGAAAATCTTAATTTTATTTACAAGATGTTGCAAATATGTTGTTATATGATGTCACTAAAATGTTGAAGATTTACATAATCTCATAAAAAGAAAAATTGAAAGTTGTCTTTGTTTGGGTAATCATCACACAAACTAGTGGCATGGCAATAATGATAATAACAGTGTGGAAAACTACAGCGTGGCTATGGACAGGTGTGGTGCTCTCGAGAAAGGTGGTACTGTAGTGCTACATGGCATTTTAGTCATGCTGATGAGTTCTACAGCCTAGTCATTTTGGCTCTTTACACAGATCATTATTACCAACTAAATTAGCACAACATATAATTACACAGTATCAGTCATCAAGCTAACAATAGCAAAGACTGGGAATCCACACAGTATGTTTAATGAATTCCCACCCTATAATTATAACATAATAAAATATTTTCATTCAGATATGTTTTTGCTGTTTGAAGGTTGTACGAACACACTCCTACAGTAGTTTTCATTTCAGACAGCAACTTCAATATTGGACGTCACATGACGTTGCTGTCCTCACTGGAGCAAAACGACTCTAGGCCCAAATCTGCATGAAAGAAGGAGCAGAGTGTGAAAAATTGCATAGAGTAACAAAGTCACCAAACTTAGAGAATAGAATAGAAACCGTAGTTAACATCTCAAACAGCAATTTGCATCAGGAAATAGATAGGTTGGCATTTATTCATTTTATTAAAAAATATTGCTGTTCCTTCAGATCAACTTGTGACTCTGAATATGTGATGAATTGAATATATGGTATTATGCTATAAGTCGTGTATAATAACCACAGTGTTACACTGTAGGGGTTCATTGTGTGAAAGTATTTAGATTCTAGATGTGTCAGTCAGAAGAAAGGAGCAACAGTGATATGGTTGATGCACGTCGGTGGGTAAACTGCTGCTCACCCGTAAGGTGTTGTCCCATGAGGCCGAGCAGAGAGCAGTGCCATCAGGTGAAACTCTCACTCTGCTGACGCGGTTCTCATGTCCAAACATGATGGAGACGCGGTTACCCTTCAAAACATCCCACACGTTGATAGTGTAGTCATTATAACCAGCGAAGAGCAGGCGGCCTATAGGTGAGTGGGTGTAGAGGGTAGTGGGAAAAGATGTAGATTTAAGAGGAAGTGGGGAAATTTGAACCAAGGGGAAGTAGAGACAAACAAAAGATATTGAATTATGACACCAAACTAAAAATAGTCTTATTTATGTTAAACACTGTAAAAGTAAGCGTTTCATTCTTATATCAAAATTACAAGTAAAAGTCAAAACATAGTGAGAACATCTGATGTAAATAATTAGCCTTTACCACTCAGAGAGAAGTCCACAGTGGAAGCACCAAATACGATGCTGTCCTTCTGGTAGACGGCAACTTCACGGTCAGCTCGCAAATCATAGAAACGACACTGAGGAACACCAACAGACAAGCAACAACACAGACACAATCAGGAGACACGATGGCCGTCAGACAACAGTAAGTTTAGTCTGTGAATGGTCTATAGTGCCTATAGTTACAGTATATCATCTCATTATAGTCAGGGTCATTCTCAGCTATCGTGTCTTTGGCTAACTGTGATATCTGGATTCATCTGCTGCTACTAACATCTGTGATTCACCCCAACACCAAATTATGTCCTAGTAAGATGTGATCCGGAGAGAACCCAATAAATCTATATTATTGTTCTACACCGACACTGAGAACATCAGTTAATCTTACAGAGGACGCACACTGATGACACATCACAACAAACAGATAAGCAGGACATATGATGTGACTCACTGTGGCGTCGTCAGATGCAGATGCAAATGCATCTCCACTGGGGTAGTACCTGGACACACATGGGTGAAGATGGAATTAGATATGTTGCTGCACCAGCGCACTTTCTGTATGGATGAAACCTGATTGACTTTGTTGTTAATTTTAGAATTTCAAATAAATGAGGCATCAGAGAACTGAAACTTGGCTTTACTCAAATATAGCAAGACTGAATTATCTGCACAATTCAACATCCGGGGAAATTCAGATTCGGATATGGGGCTCAAGTAATCATCCATGACAAGCAAAAATCTTAATGAGCAACAACAAGGTGTCCCTTTTCAATATCTTTTTTAGTAGTTAATTGGAAAGTTGAAGAGTCTTAAGATGTAAGATTCAAATTAAACATTTTAGTTCTCAGACTTAACAGCACTGAAGCACTGATCTACAGGAGCCCTGCAATCTGTCTATCAATAATTAAAGGCCAAAAAATGAAAGGATCGCCAGATGTCTGGAGAAATCTTTGACTATGATGTTTTGGATGTGTGCAGACATGCAGTATGTTGCCTTTGTTCATCTCTGTCAAGGAAATTCTCCTTTTTGAGGAATAAGGAAGATATTTTTTTTGTTTTGTCGTCAAAGAACTGGACTCACTTTACACAGTTGATGTCTGAATCGTGGCTCTCAAAAGACTGAATGTTCTGTCCAGAGCGCATGTCCCACACATTGGCCTTCTTATCACAGCCCTGATAACACACATGAAAGCAAACACACAGACACACAAAAAAACACAAAAAGAAAATTACGGTTTCTGTTACATGTCATAGTTTCATGGAAGAAGATAGTAAATTACAAGAGTTTCCCAGTGACCACATGAACTTCTCTCTCTCTCTGTTTCTTACCCCAGACACAAAGGTGTTTCCAGTCTCGGAGGGGGCGAGGTCCAGGGACAGCACATCAGCTGTGTGTCCATGGAAACTCTGCAGCAGCTGCCCACTCTCCACATCCCATAAAGCACAAGTCCCGTCACCACTGGAGGTCAGGATCTGGAAGACACAAACGTACGTACAGTATTAACACAGACAAATGTACACATACGTATACAAGAGCAAGGGCACACGATTTAAATAAGCCAAAAACAAACAAGAAGAAAAATAAAGTAAAAAGCATATTTTAATCTGAAACCACTGTAGAGACATGAACAGTCAGTTTAATGTGAAATAGTTCAATAAACCAAATAAAGCATCCTGAGACTTGTTCTCTTTTAAGTAACGTATTATGGTTGATGAGGTGTTTACACAGCCAACGGCCCAAAAAAATGGTACCTGCTAAACAACACGTTGCCTGAACCAGAAACTCCAAAATGACTGAGCTTCAAATAAAGATGAATCTCCGATGGAGGAACAAAGGGACTTTTTTCAAGAGAAATGTTTGCACTCCTCATGCTACAAAAAAAAAAAAAAAAAATCCCTGCCACGTTTGATTGATTCTACAGAACTCAAAGATGGTTTGTGCAAACACCCACACACACCCACGGTGTTACACTGTCCCTTCTTAAATGTGACTTTCTAAAATGTGACTTTGGTGCTGGCTTTGCTTTCATTTCTCAATTCCACAGTAAGAGAAAAGAGAAATGAAACAGCTTAAAATAAAATTACACTGGGTCACACTCTCGGTAGTGTTCATGTAAAATAAACAGCTTTTTTTATTTGTAATACCTCACATGACTGAGTAAGAAACATTTTTTATGAAACGTGGGAAAAAGGTGAGATTCTCCTGGAGATGAGTGACGGTCTGAGCTCGCAGGCCTCAAATGCAAATGACCGTAAGACACAACAAGCATAAAAGGTCAACACGTCCTCGCTAACACAGAAATCCCTCATGTGCATCGTATATCTATACATAGACAAGCAAAATGGCAAAATGGCAAAATGTCAGCAAATCCTCTGATGAAAACAGATTACGTGCACTTAGAGACACATGCAGACATCAGAGATCCCTGCTGGCTGCTGGATTAGAGAGCTCCTGCTGGATGACCTCAGGCACAAAACGCACCGCATCCTGCCTGCACTGACTGCAATTACCAGTAAGCCACAATTACTGCCACACAGATGGAAAAAAAAAGATCTGACAGAGAGCGCTTGCATTAATATGACTTTGCTTTCCACCTGTATGTGGTCATATATTAAATACTTCCAGGGGGTTGATTAAATCAATCAGCAAACCCTTGTGTAAACTCTTAATTCAATTCAGTATAGCATCACATACTTTAAAGGTCAGCGGCTGACAATACAGACACAAGACAAGTCAGTAATATAAAGTTTTAACTGCTTGCAAAATGTTTCTCATATAAAGCATGGCTGCAGTAAACAGCAGACACACTTACTGGCCCCCGAGGTCTACATTAGTGATATAAAGACTGGTGTGCGTGACAGTGCATCTTTGCATGCATCTTTGTGTGTAAAGAGGAAAGATGTGTGGTAGACATGCATGTGAGAATAAAAGAGAGGCAGACAGAAAAAAACATGCGTGTGTGTGTATTTATGTGTTAAATGTTTTGCCTTCAGGTCAGTGTGAGCCACGCTTCCTCAGATAAAAGCCACTCAGTGTCTATTAATACACCAAGGACAGAGGATAATACACCAGCTTGTCTCTTCTCTGGCCCCCTACTCAGCCCTGCCATCCATCTCCTCTCTACTCGACCCTCTCTTTATCTCCTGCTCCATTGTGCTCCCCTGCCTTGCTGAGGGCCAGAGTAGAGTAAATTATTAACATTAAAAATCTCAGGATGCTTCCTACATGGTGTTCTTTTGATTCTGTTTTTACAACCCCCTTTCTTTCCAGTTGTGGAGTTGCAGACAAGAAAATAATACTGGTTATGTATAAAGTATAAATATCACATTTCACATTTTAAGATTATTTTGATTTGGATGACAAACCTTGAATTTAGACAACTTAACGGTCTAGAGGTGCGACATTGTCAGACATGTCCTCATTATCACAAAGCAGGACAGGACAGTTTGTCTGTTTTGGTTTTAACAGGATGCTGATTTAGCAGCTCAAGCTGAGAATGAAAGAGCATAAGTTGAAGAAAGAGCATGACAGAGAAAACAGGGGCAATGTGAATATAAACTAGACCTCACAATGTCAGGACTGCATGAACAACATCAGCAGTTGCTTCACACCTTTAAGAATCTACCGTATGTCCATTGCTCACCTGCATGTCCGAATTAGTGAATGTGCATCCTGATATATAGTTGGTGTGCATGGCCACCGACTTCTTCTTTGCAGCCAAGTTCTCGTTTTTGTCCAGTGACAGAGGGACCACTGAGCACTTGTTATCCAGTCCGCTTTTGGAGGAGATGAAAAATAGTTAAATGATGTGTTTGATGCAGCAGCTGTCTTACTCAAAATGACTGTAACAACTGTACTGATAGAAGGCAATATTTGACTGTGAGTACTGTAAAAGAAAATATTTATTTTCTCCTTTGAAAACAATAATTGTCAGTGAAAACTTTTCCAAATGTCTTATTTCAGTCATGAGTGAAGTTGTTTTTGTTTGATTATTGGAAAGAAAGACAGTCGGTCAAAGAAACCTCTCTGCACTCACCCGCAAGCCACAGCACAGCCAGAGGGAGCATAAGCACAGGCCATAACCCAAGTGCATGGCAGGGTGATCCCATGCTCCTGTAGGAAAGAGACAACATAAACACAGTAAGAAAATATATTCTGTTTAATAAGCAAAAACCAAACGTTCTATTTGACATATTACAGAGGCAGTTCAACAGAGCTGCAGCACATCTGGATTTAATGTGTATTAATAGGGATTATGTTCACTGCTGCTCCATCAAGAGGCATGATGGTTTAAACCATCCTGAATCTTGGCAGTCATTTAAGTGCACTCAGGCACACCCACACACACACCCACACACACATTTGGTACCGGGGACAGATGGATAGATAATCCTCAAACACATATTTCCATGTTGTGCCCCTCTCTCGGAGGAGTATAGGATGACCTGGCCACCCGCACATTACCAGCACATGTGGTAAAGAGAACTTCAGCATTTGAACATATACAAACAAATACTTGTGGACGACTTGGAATAACAGCACTATGTTTTTTTTGTCCATCACATAGATAGACCTCAATGAACTAAATTGTGTGGTATTTGTGGGTTCTAAATCTAGCAGACGAATTAAATGTGTGCTAATTTTGTGTCCCTGTTCTCTATGATTAATGGGTTAGGCATCATTTAGTAACTTGTGACATAACAGATTTGAAGGTATGAAGCATTCATTAAATTATTCAACAAGTTTGTGTGTTACGAAACTGAAAAGGTCTCGTGAAAAGAAAATACTTTTATGGGTAGAAAAACATCAAAATAGTGTATTTTGAGAAACAAATTGCACATTTTATTTTATTCAACAATACACTAAAAACTTATAATTTGCTTCTACAAAATTACAGCTATCGCTAACAAGATGCATGCTCCACCACATAAACGTCCACTCACCTTATTAAGAGTGAATGCGTCCCAGACAATCACTTTGCCATCCTGCAGAGTAGAGAAGAACATTAGTGTTCCACAAAATACACATATAGTATAGGGCCACGCAGCATGAACAAAACACATCTGTGCTAGTGTGTACCTGTGAAGAGCTGACAAGACGACGTTTGTCTCTGCACCAGTCCATGCACAGCACCTTGTTGCCATGACCCTTCAGCACACGTCTGGTCTTTGTGGAGAGAGCACCCAACACTTCAATCTTCTCCGCCACCTGATGCACTGAGGTAACACACACAAGCTCTTACAAGTTCTATATATTGTAAAATACAGCAGACTGGTGTCAGAAGTGTATGCACTACCATATAGTAAATAGTAAGCTAGGTCCAGTAGAAGATGAGTCTACTTAGCTAACTATATAGTGCAGCTTTACAATTATTATCTGACTATATAACAACACATGTCTAGTTTGCTTATCTAATTGGCTAACTATAATACTTTCTACATGGTCCAGTTAGCTTATCATATTGCCAGCTAGGTCTAACTGACTTACAGTATTGCTTTACACTTTTAATTATTTTATAACCAGGCAGGTTTAGTTCCCTTACTACATTGTATAGATAAGTGAAATTAGCTAAATATAATGTTAAACCACAATTAGCTGTAATAAAGTAGGTTCAATTAGCTTAGCATATAGCAAGCTTGGTTTAATTAGCTTACTATACAGTGTTAGAATTTTTAATTTACTGCATAACAAGTTAAGGCGAGTCTAATTAGCCAATACTAATTATATATTATATATATAATACTATATCACAGTAAGCTTTGTATAAGCTAGGTTTAATTAGCTTAATATAGCTTTTGCACAGTTACTTATCTTACTATGTATATTAACAGGAAACGTAAATTATTATTATTATTATTATTATTATTATTATTTTATAATGTGCTCAAATGTTTTAATTTTATGTGAACGTATTAATTTCGAATTTATTTTTAATTAACAAAAATATATCATATAATTATATAGTATATTCAATTTAGTCAAAGTATGAGAAGATAAATTATAACAGTAACAGAAGGCAGAGTGATTTAACCAAAAGGTTTCCACCAGCCTACTTCTCAGAGCATCACTGACTCAGCTATCAAAGAAAAAAAAAAAGGGGGAAGCAGCTTCATAATTTGAGTAAACAACGCAGTAAAAAACTTGATCCACTTACACTCCACGTCGTTCAGCTTGCCCCGCTCCTCCTCCAGCTTCTTCTTCAGAGTCTCGCTCTCCTTCTTGAGTGACGCCAGGCTTTCCCCTTTCTGGAGCCCCTGACAGGCCATCTTTACCGGGAACACAGACACGGACAGGAAGAAGAGGAAGAGGAGGAGAGGAGGAGCAGGAGGAGGAGGAGGACAGGGGAGCGAGAAACAAGGGAAACCAGGGGAATTTGGAGAAACGGTTAAATGTTTGTTCAAATAATACTCGAGCGCGACACAGATGCTGCCGCGAGAGCTGCTCCTCTGCTCTGCCTCCTCCTCCTCCTCCTCCCTCTAGTTAACAGCTCTTTCACTAACAATGACAGCTTTGAGTTGTTGACACTGTTATTGTATCTTTTACTTTAATAAACTGTAACTAACAGGATTCCCAAAAACTAAACTAAGGGTGCAAAGTACTTTGGTTAAAAGAAATAAATGAATTAAACACTATTCCTTTGAATTACCGGCACTTACAAAAATAACCAGCCTAAGAAAAACAGCCCATATATAGCCTAGAGGAGTTTTCTTTATATCTAATTGTCATTCTGTATTGTAGCTCTGAAATCTTGTCCCTAATCTTATTATATTATATGGAGGCAAGATTCATAATAACTGTTACATGTATATTCAGCCCCCTCACCACTGCATTTACGGTACTAGTTGTTGTTTTTTTCAACTTTTAGTTAGCTACTTTTTTGTACCATAACATATTTACTTTACTTTTTACTTTTACTTTACTTTTTACTTTACTTATTCTATTTTTTGTAACTCGCACTGTTGTTCCCTGCCGCTGTAACTCCCTAATTTCCCCTCGGGGATAAATAAAGTCCTTATCTTATCTATGGTAATAAAACAAAACGTTTCAGAGCCATGAAATGTAAACTGAAACCACTGAAGTCACAGTTTGAAACTAACCTGGACTAACATCAACTGGAAAGAAATAAAACCGAAATAGAAAATAATTATAGTGCATTACAGTGTTTTTGCTGCAGCTCAGACAGCGCGAGCATTTCTTCACATGCAGTTAATGCCATGTGCTGTTTTCAATCTTAGTATTCACAAGTTAATCCATGTATTTTAATTTTATTTTTGTAATAACTACTGGGTACAGCTTAAGATAATTTAATCTTAAATTACCATTATAATTTAATGACCTGCAGTTTATAAACTCTTGTTTTTTCCAGTTATTTCCAATGAACCCCTATTAAATGATGTTGCATGTTTCCTCGGGCACATCTGCCCTAAGGTTGGCCTGGTAGTGAGTAAAGATATATATACACACAGTGACCCTCATGTATGTAGCCTGTGTGTGTCTGTGTGATACATTAATACATTTGCATGTCAAAAGGTGCTGCTGAATGGTCGGCACTTAGTCGTACAGATGCTGCAGAGAGTGTGACTGCTGTCAAACCAAAGCACCCTGTCACATGAAGTTTGGCAGCTGCCTCAGGTTGCTGCCGTCATCATTTATGTTCGTAGATAAACCTCAGAGAAGAAACTGTATGCATGAGTGTTTTTGCATGGATTCAAACTCCTAATCCAGTTTTAATATTGTTGTTAAGGACTACTACAATACTTACAATTATTGTCCCAGTAGTATTAATTTAGCTGTACTCATATCAGAAAATTACACGGTGAAGTAAACAATTAAATCTGCAGTGGAGCTACACTCCATCCACTCAGATTCATTTTCACTAAGAGCTTTTGGATGCTGCAAACACAAGCACAGTTTGAAAAAGGAAGGAGAACTTTACCACTTCTACACAGAAGGAGCAGTAATTGATGGCCTCGCTCTTAATGTAGATGTTCATTAGAGGACTCGCGGTCCCACAGCTGTCGCAGGGGCCAAAAGTGGCCGCCATGAACGTCTGGTCACACATGGCTGCAGGGGATCACTGAGCACGCCTGTGGGAAACCAACAATGAGATGAGTTCAAACACGGACGCTAGTGAGTGTTTTTTATACTGATTTGATTTCTATGCCTGGCTCTGACCACTCTGTTTGTGTGTGTGTGTGTGTGTGTGTGTGTGTGTGCTGTACAGGGGATAAGTAGTTGGTAATCTACTCCTGACTGATCCTTCTATTCTGGGAGCTGCACACATCAGTAAACACTCAGCGCATTGATAAAGGACTTCTAAATTACCACTAAACATGGTCAGTCATATCACAAATATACATTTTGTCACTACACTGTGTCTTTATTTGAAGCAGTAACTTGTTTCCTAATTGCAAACACCATCTCCACTTTATTTCTGTATGTGTACTTTCCTTCATTTTATTTAATTCCACTTTTAAAACATGAGATAATGCATTCAAGTTCATAGCCTGGCCTTCCACTGATACTATTAGCCTATAGTAGTATATATATATTATTAATATACAGAGCGTATGTTGTGTATGCAGTTCATGTATACCATAGAATACTGTAATATATTGTG
This sequence comes from Planiliza haematocheilus, assembly GCA_005024645.1. Taxonomy (NCBI): domain Eukaryota; kingdom Metazoa; phylum Chordata; class Actinopteri; order Mugiliformes; family Mugilidae; genus Planiliza; species Planiliza haematocheilus. The sequence goes on along the minus strand of SRSE01000649.1, from coordinate 5,061,961 downwards.
GGATTATATCAAGTTTACACACAAACTTGTCATTACTTTTTTTAAAGAAAATACATTAGCAAAAACAAAAAGAGTACTATCAAGTACATGTGTTTCTTTAAGTTTTAACGACGGTATTCCATCACAATAGCTTCTATAAAATACAGAGACACTAAATACGATCTGCTTCCATGTAACTATCCACATCACATTAAAAACTAAATGACAAATCTTACCTTAGAGAGTTTTTGCCTTTGTACGGCTGGTATTCGTCCCTGAAGGTCTAAGTTTTTCCCCAGTGAAGAGGATTGACAGTGAGGGACAGAGGAGGGAACAGTAAGCTTCTTAGTGAAGTGTTTAAGCTGTGATTCTGCTCTGCCTTTACCTCCATGCTTCAGCATTACCTGCAGGCCTGATGGGGTCATTTTACTGTTTAATCCAATGCACTGGGATGCATAATGTAACATTACTCTACATGGACCCCTCCCCCTCATATAGAAAGTAATCGTAACATCTGAACTAAAAGGCTGCATTAGTATGATTTTTCTACAAGGAGGCATGTTTATTCTTAAAATAGTTTTATAATACCCGTCTTCGTGTTTTAAAGGCATTCTTAATTTTTAATAAGAGCATCTTCTAACAATACCTTTATGAGTATTTCAACAATTAACACTTTGTGTTGGCTGTATGCATCTTTTCTATCCATCATCAACGCTCTATCAGTGCTCCTGCTTGTATTATGTTTATATGCTGCATGTACACTTTATCCAGATGGTTGATTTATCTGTTTCTTTACGGTTCTCTATTCCCATCTCTTCTGTCCGACTGGCCAGAAAGTGGGTGCCCCTCATAGGCTGCATGTAAAGTTGGGGTTCTGTAAAGGGTCTTGAAATAATCTGAACTGCAGAAATAACTTAAATTGGAGAAACAACAACAACAAGAAAATCTCCCACAGACAATCCAACAGTGCTGAATTCTTTTATTTTACTTTTACAGATTTGACAGTTTATTCCAAGTTTCTTAACGGTGAACACATTCACTATAAGCACAGCTACCAGAAACTACAAACAGTCCAGTTCGTCAAATGTACACATGGGTTCAGAGAGGAAACATGCGGTACTGGCTTCAGCATGTTCAGTACCGCAACAGCTGGGGTGATGACAGATCTTCTCCTTTTCTTTTTTTTTTTTGTTTTCTGTATCTTTAAAACGGCACAATTAATGCTAGTGCTGATAAGAACAATGGTAATTTATAATGTCTACGTCATATCATACAACCAACTCTCTCCTTACTGTAAAAACGCAGAGTGAAGGAATGACTTTTTTTCTCCTGTCTGAGAGCCTAAGAGAAGCCTGAGGGAACAAGACGCTGCAGCAGCTCTGCTCAACATAAATCAGTGAATGAATATGTTTTCTGTCTCCTCTGAAACCAGGCCGACCTTCACCACACACGAGTGTATCTTCTTACCTGTGGCTTGCATGAGTTGGTAATAAAACAGCAAGAAAAGTCGCCGCTCAAGAAACAGTCACAGGGGAATGTGCTAGAGGAAGCGTAACGCGCCACGCTCGTGACAGAAAGGCGACGGGAATCAAAGGAAAACAAGTGTGAAGAAGTTCTTTTCGCAGTCCGTACCCATCTATTATTTATCAAACCTCCTCTGCAGTGTTGAAGAAGTGCATTCTGGCTGACGGATAAACAGCGCAACCCATCTGTGACACCGGACAAAATAACAACAACAACAAAAAAGAAAAGATCTCTATTCATTTTCAGTGGAAAACAAACACTGCACCGACGGAACACATCAATGTCACAATGTCGATCATGTATGTAAGTCATTCAGAGAGCAAGTAATCCAGATAAGGCTTTGTCTACGATGTGCAGCTAAAATCATGATATTCTGAAACATTCATATGGTTGATTAAATCCTTCGGTTGCCGTCGTTCTTGGTACAACCAGCAGATATGTTCTCTTTACACGTTCAACTCCCTAAAAATCCAAACAACTCCACAAAAGGCTGACTGATAAAATGTGGTCCCGGTGAGAGCAGACAAATGTTTAGGTGCAACACAAACCAACTGACTAACTTTACTTTACTCCACTCAAACTCTATCAATGAGAGCACAGCATTTAATGAGATACTTAACTTTGTACTGTAAAATATTGTCGCTGGATTGTTTTTTTGTTGCACTACTTAAAAAATAAATCAAAATAGTCTGGGTTTGATTCATAATTTCAGTCTGGGAGGACAAACTACTCCATCATAGTAAAATGTCTTCTTGCTTCTTGAAAGGCAAAATAAGGTTCACGTGAGGGCGAGAGGCAAATGTGGTTGACTGTTAATACTAATGGCACAAAAAGAGGTAAACCAAAAAATGCTAAACAGGAGGCAGCAAGGACAACGTTCAAAGGAGGCCAAAGGACGACTGTGCACAACATGGGCTGATCACCTCTCCTAACAAGTCTCAACTGAATGGAAGTTTCTCTTTATTTAAAAACAGGAACATGTGGGTTAATTGGTGTAAATGGCTGTCAAAGCCAAACCCGTGCAGGCTAGATGAGGAAGGAAGCACAGGGCATGCTTTATCACGTATACACCGCCGGCTCTACTGACTGAGCAGGATATGCACCAGACTTTGAAAGAAAGTGCCAAATACGGTCAACCCAAGTACTCGGAAGTTTTGTGTTTTTCCACCACGGACTCTCAAAGATTATTGTATGAAAAAGTAACGGCTGTTTTTACATGGCAATTTCAAGAGTCTGCTTCATTCCAGTGCAGTAGGTGATCGTAATGCAAAAGACAATACATCGATGATAACGCCACATGAAGGAGCATCAGTAAAAATGGAGGAGATTCAACTCATGCGGCGGTGGAAGTTTCAAAATGCCTCGAAATGCTAGACTTAAAGTAAACGGATCTGACTAACTACTGCGGAGACTGAGTGAGATAAACAGATCAGAAATGTTCCTGTACTTTTAAAAAGTATCACCCCTCCTACTTTCCCAGGAACTTAATTTAGAGTCTGGTACCTATGGTGGAAACACACCGAGCACCTCCCAAGGCTGCTAGTTCCTGGGGGAAGTTCCTGTGGTGGTGGAAATGACACATATGTCTGTCAACTGAATCTGTGCTCCAAACAGTGCAGCTGAGAAGTGGTACGTGTGCTGTTTTTAGGTGACAAAAAGCCCATGTTGTGCTTTCCAGAAGGCATGGGGTGGACAGGCAGGAGAAATGAGAGGAGCACATCGGAGAAAGCTGAACAGATTTGAGGCAAACTCCGCCAAACCAACATCAGAAAGGGCTTTCCAGTTCATTCTGCTCAGTAATACATGGCTTTACGATATACATAAGAAAATGACAATACTGAAATAAATAATTACACAATGATAATAAAACATTTCTTCAAGGCTCTGACGAGAGAGAACAAGTGTAGAGAAAAAAGCAGAGTGTAATGTCGAGCAGGTATATGAGTGTTTGCCGTGTTCATGTGTGAGTAAATATCTCCCGTGACGCTCTGGTCACAGCTGTAAACGGGTCTTTTGAGTTTGATCCTCCTAAACCACTTCTCACTTGAAACCTGTGCTACACTTCATCTGCCAGAAATGCGCTAAACCTGACTCTAAGTTCAAGACGTGGCCCAACGAATAATAATCACTACAGCAGACGCTCATTAAACTACATAATTTACCTGATACTGACATAAAGAGCCTACAACGCAACTAAAACTGTCTTTACAAAGCTGCTGGGAATCGCTGGTCCCATCCGTCACTTCAGATGCTTTTCTGTGCAGCGAGAAAGCGTCTAGCTTTAGAAAGGGCGGGTGGAGATGCAGGTAAGTGCAATAAATAAAATACAGGATATATATTATTCATATTTATATATATTTATATATGTATAAATAATATAGTACAGACGATGAGTTGTGTCTTGGCTTGACTGTCTTTAGAGAAGAACATGGCGACGTACAGATCAGGAGACTGGTCTGTGGTCGCCTCAACACGGGGCGAAGAAAGAGAGAGAGCTAACCTTTGCACATTATCACTCAACTCACCCAACGTATCAAGCCAGACTACAGCTTGCCAAATCCTCGTTGTGTGGTCTCAGCGCCACCCTTCAGGCCTGCTCTTGTGTATCTGTGCGTACATTCTCACTGGAGAACGAGACGATTACAACAACTACCCTAACCATGACTGGAAACACAGAGGGAGGGTCGGTGGTGACCAACAGGACAGACCCAGGTGACCATAGGGAGCATTTACTGGAGGCATTGACCTGGTCCTGTGGCTTCTCTAAGAGGTGCGCATTTATACAAGCAGTGGATGGACGCTGGCGATTTATTGCCAGACTGAATCAAGCGGCAGCGACTGGGCGTGTTTTTTTTTTTTAAAGGGGGGGGGAGGTGCGCATGGGTGTAGTCGTGCATGTTGATGAAGGTACTGTACAGATGTGACGCTCAGCATGTGTTTAATTCTGCATGTCTTGTGTGAGTGTGTGTCCTACTTCAGAACAAACGTACTGGTGAATGTTTTCAATTATTTGTTTTTGGACATGTTTAAATTGTGTAAATGCACGTTTCAGTTTTAGAGTGAGGCTCAATAAATGTAGTTATTTCTATTTTGGGCCAGTGGGTGTCACATGACTTGCATTTCCAGCTGTAGCCACTGAGACAAAATCGCAGCAGGGCTCAGAGCGGTCCCGTGGGCTCGCTTTAAACTCTGGTGAGGAAGCCCAAGTTGAGCGAGCTGGGGATCTGGATGGTTTCCAGGGCGAGTGAGGAAGGATTAAACGGGAAGGTGACCGGATAGATCATCTTTGTGTCCATCAACAACTGGGGACTCTCACAACGGTCTCGCAAGCGGGTCTGACAGGAGAGGAAAAAATAAATCAATCTCATTTCAGTCTATGTTCAGATCTGTAGAGGCTGACAACTTTGTCGAGTATATGTCCAAGTAAATAAATTACCTGTATGGTTCGTATGAATGCAACCGACACTCTCTCTTCAAACTCGTTGACCGGAGTGTAGAGGTTCAGGACCTTTACAATCTGAAGGAGACAAAACACAGAAATGTTTTTAGGTGGTTTTAGTAGCAGTGCTGGGTTTTGACAACAAATTACATAACATATATGTGGTACTGCAAATGAGTTTACCTGAGCAGTGGTGAGGGCCTGGCACATGGAGCAGATGGCCTCAGCGTCCTCGTCAGTCTTTTTCTTCACCTGCAGAAGCTGAGCAGCCTGGATCAGAGGCTCCAGAGTCTCTTTGGCTCCACAAGTCATCAGACCTTTGTCTCTGAGCCACTCCTCCAGCTGGCTCACATTGTACCTGCACGCACACACACGATGAGTCAGGTGTTCCCAAGACAAAACTGAATACATCAAGCAGTGCAGCCGCACTCTGGAGCTCCTACCTGATCTGCATGCCTTTGCTCCAGGAGCACATGTCCTTGCGCAGGAGCAGGTTGTTGAGGGTGACGGCTCCGATGATGTAGAACTGCTGCTTCACCACCTGCTTGATGAGCTCGGGGTCGGTGCCGTGCTGACACATGGTGGAGTGGAAGGCGCTGAGCTGCCGCAGGATGGAGTCCAGGGTGTAGGTGCCCTCGTCTGCGATACTGGACGTCCGCTTACGGAGACCTGTGGGCTTCACCCCCGACACGCCCTGGATGGTCTCGTGTTCCAACATGCCAGAGACTGCAGAGAGCACACAATCTTAGCTACTGTAGCAAGACTAATACACACAATGCTGTACACACGTACACACACCTATCATGGGCTGCAGGATGTTCTCCATGCATTTGATCAGCTGCTGGTAGATCTGGATGGCCAGGTCACTGATCACCTGTCTGTATTCTGCTAGGTCGAAGTTGGACAGGGAGTGCTCATTCTGCCTCTGAGTGTTGTGCTTCATGAAGGCCTGAGACACACAGACACAACGCCATTCAAAGCAATTTTATTTCAGACTCAACAACAGTAACACAATCAAAGATTAAAAACAACAATAAATGAATTTGCACAATCACGTCAATGTTTGTGTTGGTCTCGTGGTCTCACCTCGTCTCCACTGTATTGTTTCAGACAGTGCAGGAAGCGGCAGGTGTTGGACAGCCAGAAAGAAACGGTCTCAAAGTCATCTCCTCGTTTCTGGCAGGAAGAGGAAGAATATAATATAGCAATGGAAGAAGTTGCTGCAACTAAGAATGCAATGTTTGACATCAAACAGGCAATGTTTCATGTGAAAATACAAAAACATATTTGGTCTTTTGCTATTTGGGGCATCTGGCCACACAAAGATGATGATATTCACCTAGTAGATGTCCAGGAACAAGCCTAAACTCTGTAAAACTCCAAGGATTATAACTTTATGTTCTCGTCTCAGGACAAATACAAAGTATCCAAACCTTTAAGATCTTCTTAATGCTGTTGATGGTTGACGTGAGCAGAGTGCGGACCTTCTGGTCATCATTGACATAGTCTGCATGTCTCAGACACATGAACAGGATGTAGGCTGGCAGACCTGGGATCAGATTCACGGCTACGCCCCGGGGCTTCAGCTCTGTAGAGACAGAAGAGGAACAAGTTCGTGGAGGATATTCTCAGATTTCATATTATTCAAACTGTGGCCAAGAAATGTCAGGCTGTCGATCACCTGATATCTACAGTGTCAGCTTTGCACAATCTCACAAATGTATGCTGTGTTCATTTGCTGGTGGAAAAACAGGAGATCTGGGCTTTTAAGGCATATGTTTGTAATTTCAAAGTGGGTAGATTATGAGTGAAATGCGTGCGTTTCATTTAGAATATTTCTGAGAATATCAGAGTAGAAGTCTGGGCGTCAGGAGACCAAAAGCTGTTTACTGTTCCTTCAGTCATTTTTGAAACTGCAGCAATAGTGACACAATAAATGTTTTTTTATAAAACCCTTTAAATGCTCGCTACATATCGTTAGTTCTCACCCAGGATGAGATTCTTAACCAGCTTCAGTTCATCCTCCTTCTTGTACTCCAGCATTCCTTGGAAGTCTTTCTCTCTGCGAGGAATGTTGACAGGGTGGATGGGCTCGTCCACCATCTGTCCTGGAGACGTCTGGCCCTCGGTCTGACCCGCTGTGAGACACATTTCACACGACAGTCAGATAATATTCTACAACAGATTCACAAGCTTCAGCTGACTGATTTCTCTCGTACCTCCCATCTCTCCAATCCTCTTGGAGTAAACCTTCAGCTGCTTCTTGAGCTTGCGGATGGTCCTGTCCTGCTTCTCCAGCTGCTCCATAAGATCCTATAACAGAGAGGGAGAGAATCGTGAGGACAAACAGAAAGTCTCATCTGACACAGGCGGCGTCACACTGTCTCCCTCTAGTGGTAGAAGGGAGTAACACTTTCATAAATCAGTGGCATTGAATCAATGGCTCAAACACAGGTTTAGTCCAGCAGATAAAGAACACAGATGTTCAAAGAAAGAAAGAAAGAAGTGGACAGATTTTAAATCGACATTTGTGCTGCTGTGCTGATTGTTTTCTCTGAGGAATAAGGTTGCAGGACTTGCTGACTGTTAGAAAAGAGAAACGGGTGCAGAGCTGCTCGACTTCGAGTTAGAAGACAATGCTGTGGGGAGTTAGAGCGACACTCAACGCCGTTTCATTCAGAGCACACAACTTCAGTTAGTTCATGCACATGTGCAAACACACGCACACACATGCAGGCACACACACTGTCTCTACATACAACCATCCGTCGTAAAATGATGACTCGAGCCTCTCGGGACGCTGTGGGGTCGTCGGTCATGAGTTCCTGTCAGGTGACACCGTTCACGCAAATGAGTGTGTGCGTGTTTCAGTTTTATTATGTGTGGTCAAAGTGGAAATCAAACCACAAACCCAGATTTTGTTAGTGACAAAACCTGCTTCCTTATTACAGATGTGTTAAGCAGGGACAGTAACTAAAACAGCGCTGTAGATGGGATGTCAGGTGGCTGCACTGTGGTGTCATGGGTCTTAATCTTATAGTTGGAGATGATTCTCAAGCTCTTCATGTCAGGTGATGATATGTTATCCTAACTGCTAGTGAAATTAGTAATTTGCATATTGTGCTTATTAGCTCTCTGGAGAAGAACTGGATGTAACAGATGTGGTCCAGGATGAACATACTCCATGGATTACAATGTGATTGTAAAACGTCAACTATTTTGATAACCAGTTACCTCAAATGTTGTTGCTATGTTAATGCCGGCAACTGTAGCTGCGTCACCAAGCTGGAAAGACTCACTGAGACATGTACTTCACATAAAATTTACTTGAAGTTACTGCGTTTCCTCAGCCTGCAGGTATCTGTGAGTGAAGGTGTGCATTGCAGCGTACCAGGTTCTCGTTGGTGAGCCGGGTGATCTCGTGTTGCAGACTGGCTTCGATTCGGGCCTCCGGAGGCAGCTGGAGGTTTTGGGCCAAGAGCTGCTGCTGACGGTTGTTCTCCTCCTTCACATTCTGCAGCTCGCCGCGCAACGCCTCCACCTCGTTGTCGTAAGTCCTCCGCTGAGTCTGCAGCTGGTGCTCCAGCAACCTGAGGAGGAAGGGACACAGGTGAGACCAAAGGAGGAGGGAGAACAGAGGAGAATGCAGGAATAGGTTAGGTTGAGTATGTTTGTATTTAAAGTGTCATTTTAACACTCCTGTAATAACAGGACAGAGGGAATACATGGGGAAAGAGAGAGAGCATCATAGGGTGAGTGAGAGGAATATAGTGAGACTCCCAGTGTGGAGAGAAGTTGTGGCGTTCACCAAAAAGTGGTGACAGCAGGAGCATGCTGTGCAGCCTCTCTGAACAACATTCATTCTCCTCTTTAAGATCCACTCGTCTCTGAGCGAGCCAAATCAGCAGTCAGAGAAGAGAGAGCTGGCAGGGGTTCACTTTCCATTTGGCAAACAGCTGACCTACATGCAATATTCGTTCGTAATATCAAGAGATGCAGCAAGTATACTTTATACTAAAAGGGGCCCTGTGGAGTTTTCTTGAGAACAAACAAACAAACACACATTGTGTTTACTTTTAGCACATTAGTCAATCTGACATCTACTTCAACGTCTTCTCTTCTCTATTGTGTGTTTACAGCTGTTCTTCTATCTCGGTACATCACAGCCTCCTAGTGATCAGTGGAAAATGTGACACCTGTGTTATCCTTGTGCTGTACAAAAAAGTGCACGCACACGACCAACAAATCAAGGACTCAAACTCCACAAGAAACCTTTAATTAGTCGTCTAATCTTCTTTTCTCTAGGTGTAACTTCAAGTAAAACATTATGAAAGAAAAGCGTCAGATCAGAGTCAAATAGTGTTTGTGAATAGTTCTTTCAGATATTGCGTTTGAGCTACGAGTTTGCCAGAAAAGAAGCTGCTGGTGGTGAAACATTACTAATCAGATAAAAAAAAAAATGTTGCAAACACTATTTGAGGCCTGAGGTCTGCAGTGAAGCTACGAAACGTAAGTAGCTGTCATTGTAAATTAAATTAGAACAAGATTAGTAACAGGATGAAGACAAATTCTTCTGCATCTTAAATAAAATCGGGAAATCAAACTAAAACCTTGGACTTTATATAAAACAACATGTGTATGAACTGGACTATTTTTTGCACTTTTTGCAACGATGGGTGTGAGAGCGCATGAGGAGACACAGCTGGGGAAAATAATCCCAAGCATTCTCACATGAGTAGAAAGATTAATCTGAGATTTAAACGTGTGAGGGAAACAACGTGAGTGAAGAAGAACAGCAGCCCCCCATCCTGTCCTGTGAAGAGGCAAACATGCTCAAAATATCACGCTTTGTCACAAAAACCTGATGGTCTCCTTTAAGCCCTGATTAACCAGCCACAGCTCTCCGTCCTCATTCAGCTTATGGAGGTCTGGAGCGGCGGATCTGACCGACACACAACACAAAGGAACATGAACGACACAATGACAAGAAGCAAACTGAGGGGTTGGTTGGGTGGCAGAGAGGTGTGTGGGATGACATGAACAAGAGGATGAGGTGGCCGTGTGCGTGCATGTGAAAAAGACGCTGTCCTACGCTGATGGACAATGTGTGGAGGAGAACTTGGCTTAGAACTACAGCACCAAACAGTGAAATGTCTTTTGTATGTGTAATCTTCAATGCTGCGATTGAATGAGTTCAGGCTTCTACTGAGAGTCAGTGTATGAACAAAGAACAAAGGGAGCAGGTTACTATAAAATAATAAAAAGCATTGTTACATTAACTACATTGTAATAATGTGTCCTCTAATTTGATAAACTGGACTTATTAAGTCTAAAAAGTGGAAAACAAGGTGCAGGGTTTGAGTCTGTATGAAAACACACTTCCTCAAAAGTGTGCTGTTCATGTCTGCTTTAACAAAAAACGTAACTGAAAACATACGTGGGTCATTTCATGCAATTTTCATGCCAAAGTCATTCCATAAAGCTGAGACAGGAGTTCTTCTACAACAGCATCTCAACTACAGTCAGTGTGTGAGTCTCTACAGCTGAAACCTTTCCATGCTTCGAAGTCACACGCTAACCGTGCTAACTAGTGCACTGTAGATACGGAGATTATCTCCATAATAAGACCAGAGGTGCTGAAGCTGCTGCAGAGGGAACCTTTAACTGGTCTCAAAAGTCACATAACCCCTGAGTGAATGCTGTTAAATATAAAGCATCTCTTGTTTTGTTAGGTCTGAACTGAAGCTGGAGCTGTTATGTTATTGGTCATGCTTTTAGGGCAGAAAAGGTCACGCAGCGCCGCTCTAGATGTCATCAGTGCTACAGTGCGAAATCAGCTGCGTCAGCCTCAGTAACATCAATCATTTGTATGTTTTTTTTCTCCCCTAAATTCTGCTCAGCGACAGCGTGGCCATGCATGCTCTGCTCCATGATGCATGGGCCACTTCTCATCGGTTACCTCAGCCTACTCAGGAGATCGCTGACTTCCAGCGGCTGACGCATGAACCTGGGAGATCTGACAGGACAAACAGGTGTTCACAAACATGCGCACACTGCTCACACGTTCAGCGCAAATTAACAGGGAAGTAGAACTTAGCAACACATGAAGACGAGGTTCAAAAGAGAGTAAGTGAAGATAAGACGGAGATGAGGAGGAGAATCACACCTGTTTGTGTCTTTGACTCCAACGTAGGCTTGCTTCAGTTCATCTGCGTCCTTCAGTTTGTTGACATCATCAGCGTACACTGAAGGCTCCGTCATGGTCTCCTACAAATGACACGAGAGAAAAAGACGGAAGTTAAAACAAGGGAAAAGAGCACACATGAGAAAAATGAAACCAGCTTTGGAGCTGCATCAGAAACCATCATGATCATTGATATAAGCTGCCATGCTAGCAGCTTTGTCTTCTAGCTTCTAGAGGAGTTTGCATCAGCTGATACAATACAAAGAACAAAGACCATTTATGAGACTCTGAGAACTGCAGTAAAACACAGTATTAACTTTATTATTTGGGCATTTTGCCTTTAGTAGTATAGATGGACAGGGACGGTGGTAAAGTAGAGGAGGACACAGTAATACTCCAGTTGGAGTGGATAAACTGGGGACTTGTTCTCTAGGAGCATATTAGTGATTAATGCCGCTCACAAATTCACATTATTCACAAGCCACAATTTCACCTTTTAATTTGTGGCAACATCCGTTAATGGCATTAAATGTACTAGAGGCTGTATTTACAAGAAGGGATGCACAAAGGCTGAAGATAAATGAACCACAGAACGCTTAATAACACTGAAACAAATGATCCATAAATGCATTCACACAGACGAAGACAGACAATAAAACTACATCCTGGCCAAGACAAGGTCTGAATGTAAAGGCTGCGAGAGTAAGAATACCAGTCTGGTGTTTTTACTCTGATTAGCTTTGATCAAATCTTGTTGGGGATTTTGTTCTCATGCTGCTCCCTTTAATGTCACACTGAGTTTGAACTTTGCCATATTTTCTGTTAACGTGCCCGGTAAGAGGACTTTTTTTTTTTTTTTCACTGAAGATACCGTCTCTAAAATGAAAATCACCCTCTGACAGAACTGAATTGATTCTCTGATTATTAGGCACCGACATGCTGAGGGTCAGTCCCCTCAGTCCAAGCAGTGGCGCTAACTCCTGCACTAGTTTTCATATAAAAGCAGAACAAACAGTGCCCTTCTCTTTGTGTATTGTTCACTGCGGTGACAGTCATCGGATTGAGTTTCTTTCCTCAGGGCGTTTCACACAGAGACTGTGAAAACGTGTCAAACACTCATGCATGATGCAATTTTTCAACTGTACCTTCTCATCCTGTGGGACAGCATGAATGGAGGAGAGAAGGTGGAGACAGGAGAGTTAGACAATGCCGGGACAGTGAAAGCATCAGCAACATGAGATCATTTTTAAACTGTTGTAGTTTAAAAAGGAGTTCAGTTACATAAGGTTTAGTCCTTTGTTTGTCTTTCATACACAAATGAGTGAAGGTTACTTTTAGGACGACATGAACCACATGAATTATAAAATTTAATTTTAACATAATAAAAATATTAGAGGTTAAATCTGAGGATCTCCGGCACTCTTGAGGCCAAGAGCTGTTCATTTATTGGAATAGCTTCTTTACAGACAGAAACAGACAAGGTGAAAACACACGAATGTAAGAAGGTGGATTCATGCAAACAAGCAAGGCACCGTCCACCTACATTTAACTTCACAGTTATGAGCCCCTGCATAAAAACAGAGGCATCACGTGACCAACAAGCCTGAATGCTGACTTACATGTTGAGTGTGTGACCACTTCCTGTCTTTTTCTGTTTTGGATAAAAATGAGGAAATGAAATGTTGTCTCTACCTTGTGGTGCATGGCCTCTTTCTGGCTGACCAGCTGGGAGCGGAGGATGAGCACTTCCTCCTTGCGGACGTCCAGCTCTTCACAGGAGGCGTTGAGCTGGTCTAGGAGCACCTTGTAGGCCGGCGAGCCTGGGGCCCCCGCACCTGTAGCCGCGTCACCCAGCAGACTTTTCCTCATCTCTGCCAGGTCATGTTTCAGCTTCTTGTTCTCTGACTCCAGCTCCTGGCGCTGAGAGGTGAAAGGGTTCAGTGTTGAAGGGAAATAATGACAAGCGGAAAATGTGGCTCCCCAGCGTTTCTGCTCTCCTCTGCCAGCAGCTCACCTTGAGGGACTCGTACTCCAGCTCTGCTCCACGTGCCTTTTTAAACTCGGCATCATCCTGAAAACACAAGAGGAATCACGGTGACGACACTGCATGTATAATCTGCTAATAAAGTAATATATCTGAGTGAGTGCAGCGGGATTGAGTGACAGTACCCTGGCTCTAGCCCGCTGGAACTGCTCCTCTTTGTTTTCCAGCTCGTTGCGCAGGGACTGCTTTTCTTGCTCCAGTTCTGTGAGACGTTTCTGCAGCTTCAGAGTCAGTGAAGTGTCTATTCCTCGTGTCACATCCTGCGTGACAAAGACATATAACAACAAAGTATAAGCTCCATGACAAGTATTAGATTTTAAAAGAAAATAAATAATATTAGAATACAACTAATATTCTGCTTTTATATACATTTGTAAGGTATATTGTAACTGGTACTGTGCTTCACTTTGACTTATAATTTTAACATTTATTTAAAACACGTCTCTGGATGTGTACCAAATAAGCCAGTTTTTCTTACTTCGGCGGCTCTGGAACCTTCTTCCAATTCTGCGTACTCTGAGTTGTACGTGTACTCTGATTCGTTGCTGCTGTGGGTGGAATCTGTTCTCCTGTGGCCCGGCTTGGAGACGTTCTGGGGACGGAAGAGAAACTATTGACACGGGTTCTCTCTGCCGCACCTGCACACTTACAACAGTTTGACTTTTGCTGTAGTGGTGAGTACAATCTTGTTTTAAGGAACAGAAACACTGTCGTTGGTTATTGCGGAAAAAAACAAAAAAAAACAAGGCAAAGTATAAAATTGTGTCTGATTGTACACGTGTATAACTGTGAATCATGGCGAGGGTTCCTCACCGAGGAAAGAGCCATCGCCTCCTTCAGGTCGTCGTATTTCTCCTCGAGGCGAAGGTGTTCTGTCAGGAGATTCTGGTAGCGAGAACGCTCCTCGTTCAAATCTGTCTCCAGCTGCTGAGTCTCCTCTGCTATCACACGAGCCATTTTCTCTGATGGCAAAAAACACAAAGGATTTAAAAAAAAAAGAAAGAAAAGAAAAAAGAAACATTCCGAAATCATTTAAGCCAATTAAGTGTTTCTGCACGACTGGATGGACGTAACAGAGGTTTGTGGTGATGTATACCTGTCATCTGCTGACTCTGTTCCTGAATCAACCTGTTCAAGTCGTCCTTGTCCTTCTTCAGAGACCCGTTCTGATCCTTCAGCTCCGAGACCATCTGAGAACAAACGCAGAACAACAATCCTTACATCACATCCTGTGTAAACCCGGTCACCGCCAGGATCTTGAGTGCAGACACTTAGACTACTTCTACAGAACTAAATGTGTCTGACGTCTATCATCTAACATCAAACAAAGTTCAGTTCCTACAGGTTTTACCATTAGAGGTGAGTCAAAACCCTCACACTTTGACTTTAGTGCTCTGTCTATTTTCTAAAGTCCTCTCATTCTGCAGGCATAGATTATAAAAGGGAAGGTAACGAAGGGGATCAATTAACAAACTACACAAAACCACAGAGGTCACAGACAGCGGCTAGCTCTCTAGCACACTATGTGCTCCTGTGCTCACCTGCCCTGGGGCAGCCCTGCCCTCTGAGCCCACCATGTGCTCTCTTCCCCCTGCTTCTCTCTGGCTCCTAAATTAAGGGCAAAGCTGATTTTCCTCTGATACCAAAATAAACAGTTAGGTAAAGAAAAATATTTTTGGGGGGAAACTATGGGAGATTCTACTTATTAAGAGTCTTTTCTATTGATGTATGTTTTGAACTACGGTCTCAGAGAGATGATTGGGGACGAGGTCAAAGGGAAATTCCAAATATCAAACGTTTTAATTAAATCCAGGGAGAGAACATGAAAGCGAGATAGGCTCTCACTACTCTACTGTGTATGTGTACACGTGTAGATGGATGACAGTAGGTGCTGCCTTACTTTCTCCATTTCGTCCCTGTACTTTTGTGCCCAGTCTTCGATGGTCTTCTTCTCCTGTTGCGTGGCACTCAGCTCCTTCCTCAGTCTCTCCAGCTCCTCCAGTAGGGACGTCACCTGGTTGCCTTTGTTTTTGGCGTCCTCCTCCACGCCGCGCAGACGGTTCAGTTCGCCGCGCATCTTCTCGCTCTCCGCTGTGTAGGAGTTCTCCAGGCTGACAAGCTTCTCGTTGATCGACCGGTTTTCCTTGTTCTGGAGGTGAATTAGTGATGATAAACGAAAAAATATATAATTATAGTAAATAAATAAATACAGTCAAGATATAGTTTAGGTATATATGAAAAAAAACAAATATCTACAACATCTCACCTGCTCGTCGACCTTCCTCTGCAACTGCATGATCTTGTTCTCCATACCCTTGTTGAGCTTCTTGAAGTGCTCCACTGAGCGAGCCTCAATCTTCAGCTTCTTCAGCTCACGCCTGGCCCTCATCCTGCGGATGCAGCACTGCAGGTAGACGATGGAGAGAAGGCAGCGCTTGTACCAGCACCGCGCTAACCAGCCACGAATATACTTCTGAATAATCACTGCCTTGTGCTCCCGCAGCAGCTAAAGACACAGAAACATGGAGAGGAAGAGAGATTAAACCAAATGCAATGTGTGATTTTAAGTAAATTCAACTTAGGGACTGTGATGTTACATGACCAAAAACCATTTACGATCAACATTATGTATCGTTTCTTACCGCCTGATACTTCTGCCGGGCCATGTAAGCTCGGAGGATCGTCTGCATGACCAGAGCTGCTGCCTGCTTCTGCCTGTAGCGTTTCCTCTCCACGTACATCCTCTGGTACTTCTGGATGATGGTGGCCGCCTGAGTGCGGCGCATAAATTTGGCCAGGCTGAGGAGGAGCGAGATATGTCAAGTCATTTCTCCATTTTTGTCAGAATTCAAGTATTTCTACTAAGCACTGTCTTGAATGTCATGTCACATGTGACTCACCAGCGGGCCTGGTATCCTCTGGTAAACCTTTGGATGGTGATGGCAGCGCTGCGCTTGCGCAGATACTTCTTCCGTGCCAGCCAGCAGCGGATGGTTTTCTGGATGCGAATACAAGCAGCACGCAACTTGTCCGCCCTCAGCTTCTCCAGGTAAGCCACCTGACCAGCCCTGAAGAAGATCTTTGTCTTACCAAACTGATATTTATCCTGATCCTGAAAGACAAAAGGAGCAGAGATCAGAGGTGAGACAGTGACAGAGACGTTTAATTAAATATCTGCTATTTTTTTTCATTGTTGGACGTTACAAAGGAAAACCGTCTGACCTGTACTAATTTCTCCAGAACATTCTTGCAGGTCAACTTCTTGTCAGGGAGGACGTCCTTCTGCTTCATCAGCACTCTGTAACGGCTGAAGAACTCCTGGTACGTCCACCTGAGACACAAAGACAGAAAAATCTTTAATGAAATCTGATGTAATTTTAACATTGTACTCCCTTTACCAAATACTTACTAAACTTTGCTGTCTGTTTTTTTGTCAGAGGAGGAACACTAACTGGATGAGAGGATGTAAAATGCAGTTCAATGTATTCCTGAGAGGCGACTCATCTTTACTGATGTAAAACACGCATCTTAATACATATCTGAGATATTCCACTGATCTTATTTTATGTTTTAGTCAAATTATTAAAATTTTATGTAAAAACTTTCTTAAAATGCAGCCTGATAAGTACAGTTGGTAAAATGTCATATTCCATGAAGCCTAGGGAGAGTCCACTTATTAGGAGCCATTTCTAATGATTATTCTTGCCCTTTTATATTTACGCAACTAAAGGGAGATAATTAAGGCTTGTATTTAAAGCAGACTAACTTGAGTTTGCCATCTCCTGCACAAACTAAATAACCAACACAGTGTGAGAGTCATGTGAGAGAGTGAGAGAATGCATCAGTACCTGGATGGGAAGCCTGCAGCAGAGATGCGGATGGTCTCCAGGACGCCACAGGCTCTGAGCTGCTGCACCGCACGTTTGGGGTCAAATCTGCCGACAACAGATGATCACAGTTAATATGACCTCCGTGCACCTGCACCATAATAGTCACCAAGCTAAAGCACAGTAAATGTTCCAGATGGTTGGTTTTTTTTTTGGTTTTACAAAATTAGAAAAAATAATCAAATCAGGTTGACAAATTATAAATATTTTCTAGAGACTACCAACAGAGAAGCAGACACATCAAACAGAGAGAGGAAACTCACGAGAAGGCCAGCTTAAAGTCATTGGGTTTGATGCAGCGCACGTAGTGTGGGGTCGTTGCATTCAAAGTGTCCATCAGCATTTGGAGAGAGTTTCGAAACTACAAGACAAGATTATCACCATCAGGATTATAACAAATATTAAAACACCTTAGCAGAGAAGCTAATCTGTACATTCAGTTTTAATTAGAACAACAAATAAGTTATCTATCAGCTATATATTTACAAAAAAGAAACTTGTAACTTCAACCTATGAATATCTGTCTAAATATCAACTGGTTGAGGTTGAGATCTCCACCTGACAGCCGACGGTCTTCTTGTGCTCCTTGCTCTTCGTGTCCCGGCTCTTGTCAGGTTTGACGCTGAGGCGCGTGCGGCCTCCGGTGCCGGGGACTTGACCAGTGGGGGTGGTCGCCTTCTGCTCGTCCTGGAACAGCTCCACCAGCAGGTCAAACTGTGAACAGCAGCCCACTTAAGGTCACATGCAGAACAGCTGACGTCAGCATTGAACACTGCAACCAAAGCTGATTTAGTTTAAGGACATCTCACCCATGACATAATCTTAAAATTAGCATCAGTGCAGCAACATATGACCAAAAAAAATGAATTAAGGGTCTCTTGTTACAGCCATGCGTTTGGATTTTTCACACTTACCGTGCCGTGCATATTGGCTTATAAAGCAGCATTTGCCAAAAGCCTAATCAGACAACTGAAATACCAAGGGCTTTTGTAAAATTGAACATATAAGTAATCAAACACAGAGATACGAGAGATAAAAAGCTGTTCGTTAATTTAAGGAGAGTAAATGAGTAGATGTAGCCTGCTTTGTGGATTAGATTTTGAGAAACTCATTAAGAGTCAGAGAGCTGGGTTAAAATGTTATTTAAAACAATAAACATAATGAAAATGTTTTGCCATATATGACAGTGTGCAGTGGTCATATATGACTGCATGACATTCTGCTGCCATGGTGTTATGACACGTGTCATTTAGTAAATCACACACTCCACTCATGTTCCATATAACGCTGAGGTTATATGAGGAGGACGCTGCGTTATGTGTGCAGCTCCAGGTCCTCCTGCTGCGCTTAGAGCGGTGCCATGCTGCTTCTCTAACCAGCGTCATTAAGCAGGACAGCCATAAAGGATTCACGCGCCGCTCGCTCTCAGCATCACTCTGAAAAGATAAAAATATCCTCCTTCCTTCGGCCCTTATTTCTACGTCAAATCCCCTTTTCTCCTCCCAGAGTGCCATCAGTGCTCCCCATGCAGCAAACAAAGGCGCGCACACACACACAACTTCAATCTCCTCAGTGCTGTTAGAGTGTAAAGACCACACAAAGAGATGAGGAAGGAGGAAAGACAAAGAAAAAAAAAAGAAGCTAAATGAAGAGCTACAGGCGCACCAGCGTTGTAAGAACGCTTCTGTTTACCTTCTGCTGGCAGGGAGGGTTGTCATGATGAGGACATACATGGACAACACATGGAGACACAGTGACAAACAAGCACAATGACATTAAAAAGAAAAGTTAAAGGAAACCCAGATGTCAAAAACCCAAAAGGTCAAGATCAAAATCATTACGACGCCCCATCCAAAACTATAACACACATCTAGAATTCAAATAAAAATAAAACCAGGCAGACTAATGAAATGGATGGAAGGAAACATGTTTGTCTTTTTCCAGATGCATTTTTACTAACTACCAAGCCTGCATGTCTGTAGTTGGAAGACGGCCGCACGGCAGAGTTTTATGTTTTCTGTATTCTGATCAAATTAATTAACTGCAGAGCATCATGGGAAAATACCAAGCATTTCTTTAAAGAAAGGTATTCATTCAACCTGTCAGCACCTCATCGGCATGAATGTAAGCCTCCTATGTGTCTTGCAGGTCCCAGATATAGAGTACTACAATATTTGAGCCATGACTGGAATCAATTTAACAAAAACTTACACTGTGCCACACAAGGCCACATTTTCTTCTTACAAATATTAAAACTTCCCATTCATCAGGGTTTTAAAATACTTTTTTGGATATGTCACTTTGAATATTGTCTGTGTACTGGCCTCCATAATCTGCTGATAAAGTGAGAGTTTGGTTACAAGTGCTTGGTCTTACTCTTCAAACTGTTCCCAAGTCTCAGCAATTACTTTGGCAGAGATGCTTTTATCAGTAATGACAGAAACCATAAAACTGGAAAACAAAAAAAACAAACAAACAAAAAAAACTCTAGTTATGATAAACCAATATTTTCCTGTACATTTCTTCACAGCTGAAGATTTTTAGATGGCCAGTGGTTTTCAGTGTGTCAGAGTGCAAGTTATCTGTTAATGTGTTAAATGATTGTGGCTCAATGACGAGTTAGCTGCAAAAAGATTATGAAAACATTATTTTGTATTTCTCTTGCTGTTTTACGGTTACAAGGATATGCAGGAAATAAAGAGTGTAAGTACCAGGTTTTTCTCTACTTTTCTTTTTAAACCACAGACATTTCAAAGGCTGACATCTTGACTTGTCATAGCAGAAAAAAATCATAAATCCCACTTAGAGGACGCCCTGTTTTATATCCATACTGTTTCACTTATTAATACACACTGTAACAAGTCAAGATGTCAAGTCTGTCTGATCACTGTCGGATTTATATTTTAGAAATGTGACAAACAGGATGACAGGAAGAGAACTCAGACTAAAAGTCATTCAAGGGTCACTGCCATTTAATCCCTGTTGTTTTGGATATCTATGGCAACATTTCCAGTTTGTGATATGTCCATGAATGTGTGTGTGGTGGCTGTGTGTGTCTTCAGATGTCTTGTTAGAGGTTAGAGCAGGGAGTATTTCAACCCTTACCCGGTTCTGCTCTTGCTGAAGTCTATAAAAGAACAGTGGGAGTTCACTGTCACTGTGAGCAGCGTGGACAAACAGATACCATCAGAGTCTGTGTTTGTGTCTGTGTGTGTATATGTATACAGCCGAATCAGGACTTAAAGGCTTAGGTCCATTTTGACCCAGAAGGGTTTTACACACAAACCCTGAACCTAAAACCACACACACACACACACACACACACACACACACACACACGTGATTATCTGATCTAGTTAATGTAGACCTACCAACACGTGCATGTGTGTGGATCTCTGAGCGGAGCTTCATATGAAGTTGTAGCATCTAATGTGTGTTTACAAGCATGTATACTGATTGGCAAAGTAAAAAACAATTTCTTCCATTCATAACAAACCCGACAATTTCCACAGTCCAGTCATACTACTTATATGTTTTTTTTTATCATCACTGCTGTTTCAACAACAGCTTCACTTGGCCAATGGAGGGCGCTGCTTCCCTGAACATTCACGCGTCTTGGAGAGGAATAAACCACAGCGAGACCAGGTGCCACATCTCTGCAGAAGCTGCAGGCCTCTTCATGTTTATCTCAGTGGATGCTTCGTATTGCTTAAAGTCTGATGTGGCTTACAGGACACTCTGCCTTTGAATCATGTCATACGTTACAATGCAGATGTTTGTGTTTCTGTGCCTCACCTTGCTGGCCTTCAGCACATTGATCTGCTCTTCATTTACCGTGTCCTTGTTCTTCTCCAGGAAACCGTCACACTGGTACTCTACCTGCATGACAACAAGACAGAGAGACTGTGTTACAACAAGGAGGACGTCACCAAGAGTATTTTACATTTTCTTCAGCAGACTAACCGAAAACTGAATTTTATAAATCAAACTAAAATTGGCAGCTTTAAATTCTTGATGCAAGTAACAGCAATATAAATCGATGCTTGATCAGATACAGTGTGTTTCCAAATGGTTTCATTATAATAGCAGGGCGCCTCCTTTAGTCCTTGACCCATTTATGTGTAACCTCATAGTTTCTAAAAACAGACATGAAAATAACAGTACATCTCACAGAGGGGACACACAACCTTTTACAACATAATGGATTACACCACAACGCACGCTGTAAACACTTTATTGCAAAAGTATTATTTATGTGAGGACAGTGAGAACAATAGATAAAAAGAGAGTCATCCTTCCTCCAGCTATCCTAAAAACATCTCACAGAGGCCCTGCAGCCAGTCTGCTGTTTAATCCCCAGACCCGTACCCGCCATGCCGTTACTTAAAGAACACAACTTGACTAATGCTTTGTAAAGACAAGACAAACACAATGTCTGACAGGCCCACCTTGTCGGCGAAATGTTGGATGATGAAGGCGCGGTTGGACATGCGCGGCTTCTCAAAGAGGGAGCAGGTCTTCAGGTGGGTGTTGTACAGTTTCTGAGCCCACGAATCATCTGAACCTTTAGGCATCTGGTGCACACAAAGAGAAAAAAAACACAATGGAAACATAAATAAATACAATGACCATGTTTAATTCAGAGTCATTCTTAATTACTCTTTCCATTTTCCATATAGTGCACATGTCAAGAAGGTTTCCCTGCAATCATGTCAGCTATGTGGCCCACCTCCAGTGTCAACAACCTATAAAATGACCTTGCAGGCGTTGAGAGATAAGTTAACGTTATTAGAGACCTGGCTGAAAGTGTGTAGATGGTACAGACACGAAGGTAAAACAATATTAACTGTTACTAAGCCCAATATTACAATCTGTTCTCTACGCTGAAGTCAAGGTTTTAAAGTCAAACTATAAACTGAAATATCTAAACTAAATCTATCTAAATAATATCTAAATCTAAAACTAAAAAAAATACTGAACTCATGTACAGTACAATAATCCCCATAAATAAATACTCATGCCTGCCTCTCATTCAGTTTCACTGTGGTCACTGCTTTTCTTCCCCGTGGGTGAACTCTGAGGTGAACTACATGTGTAGGTGGTGGAGGCTCAGGCCTAGTGTGTGGTTGGAGGCGGTCACAGGTCGGCCGTCAAAACTAAAAGCAGAATGTGGGTGTGAATGAACAAACCCTCTGGCCTCTGCTCAATATGCAGCACGGACTTACTTTACATTTATGAAAAAGTTTTTCTTCCCACCAACAGTGTTATGTAATTTATTTATATATGTAACCTTGGGGAAGGTCTTGCCGCTTATAGGACACTAAATTAAAGATTTCTTATCTGTATATTCAAATTAGTTTTTTGGGAAGGAGCAAAATGTTTCAAATAAAAAACACTTGTGACAAATGATATGTTGGACTCTACTCTTTGCATTTTGATCAAACCATCTAACAGCAGCACTGATGTCACATATTATACCTTGCACTCTTCGTCCAGCAGGTCCAGGACGCCCATCTTGGCTTCTATGAGGTTGATGCAGGGCTGATTGTCATAGAAGTCAATCAGAGTCCAGGGAATCTGCTCCTTCATGTACTCCTCCTGCTCCAGCTTGAACACATGCTGCACACACACAGACGAAGAGTTTGGCACTTAGCTTTTCAAATTAATGAAACACAATCTCTGATATCTGTAAAAACATGTGCTGCTCACCATGTTGAACTGTTGCTGGAGTTTTTCATTTGCGTAGTTGATACAGAACTGCTCAAAGCTGTTGATTTCAAATGTCTCAAACCTTGTGAGGAAGAACAGTGGAGTTAACCAGCTGAATAATATCTTCTAGCTGACTGTCCTACATCAGTACGAATAACAAATTCAGACAAGACTGATTACAGAAGGAATTAGAACGGCTCAGACTGATCAACCACCTTTAAAACTACTCAAACGCTAAACGTGTCACCTACTGCACCTACGTACCCGTAGATGTCAAGGACACCAATGAAGGAGTGCTGTTTAACGTTTGTGATCAGAGCCTTGTTGACGTGCTCTACAATCCAGTTGAAGAGCTTGGCGTAGATATGTTTGGAGAGGGCATCACGGGCGTTGGTGGCCTGCAGACGAGGGAGGGGCTTGACATACGTCTCTGTGGCCGTCTTCAGCTTCCTGTGGCACAGCCACTGAGACATATCCGGGTATGTCACTCCCACCAACTCACAGAACGCCGTCAGGTGACGATTGTTGGGCTACGGAAAGAAGACATGTCATTTTTTTCCCTGTGACATTATGAAGAAAGCCTGGAACAACCCTCCCATCTCCTGCTGCAGCGCAAACATTATGCTCACAGGAATAACGCTGCTGTCTGAATCTCTGTCCTTTATCTCCACGTTTCCCAGATGAAGAATAGCAGCCAAAACCTGGAACAACCCCATCTGATATGACTCATTAATACCTGAGGGGAACACATATAAAGACACAGACAAAGAGGTTATTACTGAGAATAAATCTACTGTAAGTTTTTTTGTCTTGTAAAAGATGAATAAATATATATATTGCTGCTTTTTGCTAAATATATCACATTTTTATGCATTAAATTAACAGTGAGGAGTTCTCACTATGTGCACAGATGTGTGTGTCTTACCAAGCAAGGTGAAGGCATTGCGAGTGGTGCAAAGCTCCTTGGTGTCGTCCACACCGTCGATAACGGGGCTGCGGCCCTGCCTGGTGTACAGGAAGTCATTTGCGCTGCCTGGGAGGCGAGACAGAGAGGGTTTATCGTTCGAGCAAACACTTCAGTTGATGTACTGTCAAAACATCCTCCTGTTAGCTAGGAGGTCCATCTTTAGCATAATGTATTGTGACAGTGTGACAAGAGTAACCATAGCAACACTTGATTTGCGATACTAACAGTGGGTCAAGTGAATCCAGGACTGTGGCCGTCAGAAGAAGTTCAAAATCAAGTGTCAAGTATTTTTTTTTTTAATTGGACATAGATTAAAAGGAGTTAGGCAAGGTACCGCTTCCCAGTGTAGAGGATGATATAAGATATAAATGCTGAGCTTTTCTAACAAATCCTTCACTATGACTTAAATTTAAGATGACACATTAAAGCATCAGAAAAACGCCAAATGATTGCAGGTGCCGTATCTTCTTTGTCTGATTAGGGTCAGGGTTAGCCTGGTTCATTTTTGTGTCTACTTCCTGCTTCACTTTCAACAATGGTGACTGAAACTTTTGCCGAAATTTCACAGAAGACAAGTCATACAGATGTTTGTATCCTCAAACCTCCTCAGTTAACCTCTTCTCGATGTCTTCCATCTTTACTGATCCAAATCAATCAATTCAAAAATTGTGGAGATGGAGAAGCAGACGGAAATACTAAAGCAGAAACATGCTGATACCAAACGGACCAATCACAGTTCTTGTGGTCTGCATCGCCACAACGCGCAGTTACATATCTGGGGAGGTGCACGTCAGGCTACGGGTTGCTAGGGTCTGCGTAGGGTCTGGGCTGTGACCGTAGCGACAACCAGTCATTTAGAGTGATGTGAACTCTGCTTAGTGCATGTCCACTCTCAGAGAATCTGTGTCCTTAGAAATGAATCAAATCATAAAGACTACTGTGTAAGAACGATGATCCCCCAACTATCCCACAATCAGCTTCTTTATACACACTTCACACTGAATTAGGGCATGGCCTGTTGCCTGGCAACAAAAGGATCTGACATGACTGTGACAACCACTCCATTAACAGAGCCAGGAAGTCAGCAGGAGAGGAAAAGACAGCAGCTGTGTGTGTGTGTCAGAGAGCGCTTTAGAGAGGGAGAGCCAACTGAGTAGCTGTAAGTGGTGGTGCCAACAGTGTGTGTGTGTGTGTGTGTGCGTTGATGACTAGGACGAGCAGGTGCAGGTCCACAGTGGGAGCACTCTATATGGAGGCCTGTCCAGCCACAGAGTTAGTGAGTCAGTGCCAAGTTGATGCAGCATGAACCGATATAAATCTGATTCAATGCAGCGCTCCTCACACACCTACCTAAACGGGGACTGATTTGTATATTCACAAGTGACTTAACCACCCAAGCAATTCACTGATGTCATTATGATTGATTATGAAGTTCTTTGTGTTCCGAAAGTTTTCCTGCTCAGTGTCTTCTACTGCAAGAAGACACTGAGCCTAATGCAAAAACATCATCATCAGCATCTTATTACGGCTTAAAACAAAAAGATATTCTATTGGTGAGCATGTTTCATTCACAAAAAGTTTATCGGGAAAGTGACATGAAGAATTTCCCTCTGCAGAGCCTCCCATCTCACAACTTTTCACCATGGTAACAACAGACACAGTACATGACTCCCACCACAGGTCTGACGAATACATTTGCAACAAAGAAGAGAAAATGTGAACGGTGCAAATCCAGCATTAACTTCTTATCACTTCGTATTAGTGACAATAATAAATTAGCACATTGCAACACATAAAAATAGGATGTTAATTTTCCCCATTGTCTTAGTGTGTTATCAATACTTGAAGGTACATTTGGTTGACAATATTTTTACTTGAATAAAGGTTAAAATTAAGGACTTTTACCTGTAACAGAGTATTTTAAATTGTGGTTTTTCTACTGTAACTCGGGTAAAAGATGTGTGTGTGTGTGTGTGTGTGTTGTTGTTGTGTGTGTTTGGATGCAGGAACAACTGAACGTGACTTACTCAGCTTCAGATTCTTGAACTCAGGGAGATGAGCTGATGCACAGAGCTGATAGAAGATGTGATAATTCCTCTCCTCGTCCGCCTGGAGGAAAGCCCGTCATATAATGTGAGTGAAATGTCAACATCACAGAGGCTATACACAACATAACGTAAATACAGAGCACACATTTTACTGAATACAACCAACATATGGTCCAAATCAAAACGTGTTACCATGGAGTATGAATGCTTGTTTATTTTGACAGTGTTTGGCAACCTGCTATCTTGCTCAAGGACATGATAGCACATGTTATCAAGCGATATGTGAATGTTACTTTAACAGGATCACTTTTCAATCAAACACAACATGAGATCAGTTTAATATACAACTGGAGCTGACATTCATTTCATTTACAGACACACATAACTCACATGTCAGTACAGTAGTGTGCCAGCTCTGTGCTGTAGAATAAAACTTTTGAGTCTGTTACCTGTGGGTCACATTAGTGCGACTACACCCAAACCCAGAATGCAAACACACACACACACACACACACACACCTCTAATATGTTTTTGAATCAAGCGTGTGAGAAATGTGAGGAGGAAAGTAAGCATGTGTTTCTGCCAACATCCTCATTCCTTCTCAGCGTTGTCTATGACACCAGAGTGTGTGTGTGTGTGTATGCATGTAGTATCTTTGTTCTTGAGCGAGGTGCTGCCCTACAGGCTCCACCGGTGAACAAACAGTAGTTAGAAAAAGTGAGACACGGCTGTAACCCAGTGTGACAGATGGACTGTTAAAGGGTTTTTTTGTTTCCTTCTACTTGTCTTTGTGAAAGAGGAAATCATTGCTGCATTCTTCTTCTGCACTTAAGAGCACTAGGAAACGTGAGACATTTAATATGTGTGGTCTTTTTGTGTGTACGACCAATGACGTGAAGCAACAAAATGCTTGTGAGTGAATGCACTTCTTCATATATTTAAGGATTTGAAGCAGACAAAGATTACTGTGGTCCTCCAGAGCGAGGACATTTAACAAATCCTCAGTATAACATATGTAGCTGGAGGTCTAACCTGTGAACATTGCTGCTCAATGCAGAATGTTTTATTATAAAGTTATAAAGCCAGCAGGAGTCTATAACTCAGCTATGATATCAGCTGTGTGCAACATTATAACTGTAGGAAACAAGCTTAAATCAGACAGGCCTTGTGTTTGTATGCCTTTGATTGCATGATTGCAAATCTACTGTGTGTATTTATATATGAAGAACATACACCCTGTGTATACTGCTTACTCTGAAGTAATTGGCTGTAGGTCAGGGTGTAACCCGCCTCTCGCCCAATGACAGCTGGGACAGGCTCCGTACACACTGTACATAATAAGGACTTAAGTGCAATTTAATTATACATAAGTAAATATTTGTGCATAAGTTTTAGAGTCACAGTGAAGTTGACCTTTGATGTTCATTCATTCATTCATTCATTCATTTTCCACCTGTCCTCTAGAGGGTTGTGTGTGTGTGGTGGGGCCTAGAGCATGTCCCAGCTTACTAACAAAACTGTATGTGTGGGTTCAGAATAAAAATGAGGACTTCACAAAGGTCTGGCACTTTTATCTGTGATGTCTGAGGCAGAGTTAACGGGCTGTAATGACTGAAGGAATTCATGTAAATCAATTAAACAGACAAAACAGAACACAGTGCATGTGTGTGTGTGCGTGCGTGCGTGTGTGTGTGCATGTGTGCTCATGCGAGCTACAACATACATCTGTGCGCTCACCTGAAACACCACTCGTGATTTCTCCAGCAGATATGTTCTCATGTTGGCACCGATGATGCGGAAGCGGGTGTCGAAGCCGATTTCGATGTATTTGCCAAAACGACTGCTGTTGTCATTTCTGGTGGTCTTTGCATTTCCAATGGCCTGTTGAACGGAGGAAAGACACGTGTTAACAGGTGCAACGGGCCCACATGACTCAGGCTATCCCAGAGAACAATCATTCATTTGTTTTATGGAGTCAACAAAGCACCTGTCATGAAAGTTAAAATGATTTCAGGGTAATTATGGCTCTTTAACAATGCTGTTACATAATCGTGCACAATTTGGGGAAACAGACTTTGTAGTTTTCTTAGGGAAAATTAAATGACTGGTATCACTCTCACATCTTTGCAGCACATATCAAGCTAATGCCTGCAGGTGCTAGTTTAACTTGTTTTGAAGCAGTAACGTACTGAACGCTTGCTGTTGCAAGGAAGTCACCGCTCCCCGGGAAGAAATATCCCAGCAGATATACGCCCTAAAACCACAATGTGTCCTATGAGGTGTGAATTAGTGAGCTTGGTCTGCTGGTAGTCAGGTCGTGTCAACTTAGCTAGGTTGGCTGTTTCTAGGCTTTATGCTAAAAAAGGTAACCTTGTGCTACTAACGGCTTCGTATTTACCACAAAGACATGTAGGTTGCATCTACTTTCTCATTCAAGAGCAAAAAAACAAATATGCACAAAGAGTAAAGTACTGTACAAGCTGAATCAAGTCAAAACATCTCAACATGCAGTAAACATAAAGATTATTAGTGGTTGAACCAAATTTAAAAATCAATAATATCCTTGTAGGATCTGTCATTCCACACACAAGAATAGCCTCCGTTTGTTATTGGGTATTTCCTGCTGAGCCACTACGTGTCGGCAGGTAAATCAACTGCAGTCAGCAGCCGTAGTTCAATAAACAGGATTGATCAATGGCCCCAGAAGAAATGGTTAGTAGACGGGTGGGGCTGCATACAAATACACAGACACACACACACACACACACACACACAGGTCAAAGCTACAACCAGAGGATTCGAACAGATTTAAATTGTGTGAGAGCACAGAGGGTTCTTGCTGAGTTAAGGCCAAACACACACTCCCTCACTGCAGACAAGGAGTCTTTTAGCAGAGCAGGTATTCCAATCTCTGCATCAGCTAAACATGCACAAACACAGTGCACAAACACTCCCCCGATCTCTCTCCTTCTCTCTCCTTCTCTCACACACACACACACAGGTTTGCGAAATCGGAAAGGCTGATGCAACCCTCTGCCTCCTTAGAGACTGAAGTGACATCACTGCAAAGCAAGTAGAAAGCTTCCTTTTCATTCTGTATGCTTGTCTCTGATTGGGTGAAGGAAGGAAGGGAGTGATGTTAGCGGGTGGAAAGGACGATCAGGGTGGGGGAAATGGCATATGGGCAAAAGAGAGCTCCACATCCCCTCCTGTACTTATGACTCTATGGGAAGAAATACACAAGAACAGACTAAAAGATAAGGCCTGTGGTATCACAGCAGAGAGCAGCCGGTGGGGAAGAGTAAGTAAATGCCAGTGAAGGGCAGGGGAGAGGAGAGGAGAGGAGAGGAGAGGAGAGGAGAGGAGAGGAGAGGAGAGGAGAGGAGAGGAGAGGAGAGGAGAGGTTTGGTTTTCAAAAGCCCTTTATTAACAATCCCAAGAACAAGACAAATCAGTTTACAACATCAGTTCAAGTCAAAAACCCAAAACCTTCAGAAGTTGACAATCAGCTCCCCATCTTCCCCCACAGAGCACAACACCCCCCCAACAGCCCATATACGACTGAAAACCTGGATTTTGTCCATCATCTGGTAATAAGCATGTTCCACCCTCAGACGAGCCTTCAGCAGCCCCTCCAAAACAGGCACCAGCTGCACACTACCATCGCCCCGGGTCTGGTTCCTACGTGTCAGCCAAATGGCCAGCTTTGCAGTACCAGATAAAAAGTTCATCAGTGTATGCACCGTTTTTCTTTTGACACAGTATTTTGGACCAAAGACAAACAGTTCAGATGAGAAATGTTCCCCTAGACCATGGAACCACTTCTTTAAAAGTTCGAAAAGAGCCACCAGCCGAGGACAGCAAACAAATATATGTTCCAGGGTCTCAGTCTGAGAGCAAAAGACACACCCCTCCCCCAGCTCCGGATCCATGTGCGCCCTGTATCTGTTCGTAGCTATTGCCCCATGTACAATCCTCCACTGGAGGTCTGCTGTCCGCTTCTCAACAGGTAGCTTGTACAGGGACCGCCAGCTGCCTTTCGGGGAAAAATCTGGACCAAAAAACCCAGCCCACCTCGACTCACTTGTCCCAGCCAAGGAGCGCAGGTTCAGGACCTTCACACAGCTCTGATATATCTCCTTCTTCCCTACATCCCGGAACTTACCCAGGTGAGGAGTTGAGAAGGACAACAGCTGACCACCCCCCTCCTGCCACTCACCCACAGCTGGAGCAACTGATAAAGAGGGAAAGCTGTATTCACCCTCTTCACTCCACTGGTCACATAAAGCAGGGTTCTTCACAAACACTCTGTGGGATGGAGGCAGGGCAGCGCAGACTTCCTCCACCACTCTGCTAATCAGCCTTTTAGAGGTGATGTTACTCCTCTCCCTCAGAGCCTCCACCGATCCTGCCGTCATCTTCATCAGGTGGCCTAGTTTGGTGCAGCCAGCCTCTCTCAGGTTAACCCGCAGACTGGCAGACAGCAGAGTTTGGGCCCTTATAGAGTCATTGAAAAACAGTGGCTCCTCAAACAGCCACATGCCTGGGGTCTCGCTTTCCTCACGGGCAGCCTGGAAAACCTGCCATGCCTGCAACACAGAGCTGTAAAAAGACGTCAACCCAGTAAGATCCACGTCTCCGGGGCGTAAAAGAAAGAGATGTTTATCATAGCCCAATCTCCCAGCTTTCCTCAGAAGCAGCCGGGCTGTGTCACACCATCCAGGGCCACAGATGTACAAAAGTTTTTGTGCAGTCCGAAGTCTGAAAGAGGCAATTTTTGACTGGATGCTGATGAGCCCTTGCCCCCCTTCAGCCACAGGCAGGTAGAGAACAGCCGCCCGGACCCAGTGCTTCCCAGACCAGAAAAAATCCAGTATGGCTCTCTGAATATCTTCCACCAGGCCTCTTGGTGGTGTCAGCGCAGTGAGTTTATGCCAAAGAGTCGAGGCGACCAGATTATTGGCAACCAGAACTCTTCCCCTATACGACAGCTGGGGTAGCAACCATTTCCACTTAGACAACCGGGCGCACACTTTCTCCTTCACTCCCTCCCAGTTCTTAGCTTGAAAGCTCTCAGTCCCTAAAAACACTCCCAGAACTCTCAACCCTTCCTTTCCCCACTGAAGACCTCCAGGCAGACCAGGTATTGTCTTCCCCCTCCACTGCCCGACTAGTAATGCTTCACTCTTGGCCCAATTCACCCGAGCAGAGGAGGCCTTTTCGTACAGTGCCAGGGCCTCCTGCAGATGTTTCACATCCCCCTGACTTGAAACAAAAATGTTAACATCATCTGCATAAGCAGTTACAGTTGGTGTCCGGTCTAGCTTGGGGGATGCAGGCAATGAGAGACCACTGAGGTGACTTCTCAGCTTACACAGTAGAGGCTCAATAGCTAGACTGTACAGCTGCCCAGAAATTGGGCACCCCTGCCTTATCCCTCGCTGTACAGGGATTGGCCGACTCAGCCCAGCCCCCATCTTCACCATACACTGTGCACCCTTATACAATAGACTAACCCAGTCTACAAAACCATCACCAATGCCAAAAGCCCGAAGTGCAGAGAACAAATAAGAGTGATCCACCCTGTCGAAAGCTTTCTCCTGGTCCAAAGAAACAATACCAAAGCTAGTGTTACAACATTTAGACAGCTCAATCACATCCCGAACGAGAAAGATGTTGTCCATGATAGTCCTGTCTGGAACACAGTAAGTTTGATCCTGATGAATAATTACTTCCAGTATGTCCTTAAGTCTGTTAGATAGGGCTCTTGACAGAACCTTATAGTCCGTGCAGAGTAGGGCAACTGGCCTCCAGTTCTTAAGTAAGGCCAGATTTCCTTTCTTGGGCAGCAGGGAAAGCACTGCCCTTCTACAAGAACCAGGAAGAGATCCTGTTCTGTAACACTCCTGCAACACAAGGTGAAGATCAGGTCCGAGAATGTTCCAGAAACGTTTGTAGAAGTCAGTGGAGAGACCGTCAATTCCTGGCGCCCGACCCAACGTCATTTGATTCACTGCAAGCGTCAATTCCTCCAGAGTCAGCTCACAGTCCAAAGCAGCCCTCTCTCCTGGACTGAGCTGTGGAAGCCCTTCCAGAAGCTCCTCACGACATTCCACACTACACTGTTCTGCCCCAAACAGGTCAGTGTAGAAGTCCATCGCATGGCTCCTCATCTCCCCAGGACTGGTGATCACTTTGCCCCCTGGAAGTTCAAGGCAAACCATCTGCTTCTTCTGTGCAACAGACCTCTCCAGATTAAAGAAAAACGAGCTTGGGCCATCCATGTCCTTTAACTGAAGGAACCGAGACCTGACCAGAGCTCCCTTCACTCTTTCCTGCAGGAAGGAGCTCAAAGCCAACCTCTTCTCCTGAAGTAGATGACCAACAGCGGGATCAGTGTTACCATGTACATTCTCCTCAATGGTCTTAATGCTATCTTCAAGATCTCTGACAGCTTGCTTAATCCTAGCAGTGGAATGGGAGGTGTACTGTTGGCAAAAAACACGAATCTGTGCTTTTCCAACCTCCCACCACATCTTCAAAGAACTAAAACCAAGTTTTCTGTTTTTCCACTGCTGCCAGAAATTTTCAAAGTTTTGACAAAAACTACTGTCCTGCAGGAGTTTGTTATTGAACACCCAGTAAGACCTGACCCTCTCGCCTGGTGTGATAATTAACTCTACACTAACCAAATGGTGGTCAGTGAAACCAACTGGGCTGATGTTGCTATGCACTATCCTTGAACTGAGCGTTTTGGAAATGTAGATCCTGTCTAGTCTGGCTGCACTGACTCTGTTGTTGTTCATCCTGACCCATGTGTACTGTCTGGACTGTGGATGTTTAACTCTCCATGCGTCTAGTAAGTCCAAGTGTGTAATGGTGCAGCATAGGCTCTGACTTGACTGTGGGTGGGGTTCCTCACTTGTCCTATCTACAGTAAAATCTAAAGTGCAGTTAAAATCCCCACCAATGACGAGCTGGTCTTGAAGGTGATTCCTTAGTTCGTTTTTTAACAGGTTAAAGAATCCCACTCTCTCTCTTCCCTGATTTGGGGCATATACGCTAACAAAACAAAACACACAGTTCTCTATCTCTGCCCTGACAACCAGTAACCGACCCTTCACGATCTCAGCAGAGGATAAGATCGTTGCATTAGCAGTTTCTTTGAACAGGACGGCTACTCCTGCGCTAAAATTAGTGCCATGGCTAAGGAAGATTGACCCATCCCACCATAAGCCCCAATCCACCTCATCTGCTGCAGTACTGTGTGTTTCTTGTAGAAATAGCACATCAACCCTTTTCTGAGTAGAGACCTCAGAGATCAGAGCCCTCTTGTGCCTATCTTTCCCCCCATTGATGTTTAGAGACCCTATTTTTAGGCTTGGCATAGAGAGGACAGAAAAGAGAAACAGACAAGCTGAAACAAGCAGGGAGCAGTAAAGAAAGGAGACCACCAGGTGATACTGCATGATCTTATAACTTCCTGGTTTTTCTCACAGGTCTGCTCTGTGCTGCCTTTCTCACAGTTGTGACGTGCTTTTTAAGTCTGAACCGTTTCTTCTCATCAAGGAGGTCAAAACCAACCTGTCTCTTCAATATGCTGACGGATCTTATAAACTTCTCGGTGTCATTGAAGTAGTCACTCACTTTTACAGACCTTTTAAAGGTCTCATCCAGAAACTGGTTGATCTCTTCTAAAGAATAGAGGTCAGTGCTCCTGTTACAAAATTCACCAACAGAGACTGCGTCTGACTCTGCCTCTGACAAGTCCTCCTCACCTGATGCCTGGTTGTTCAACAGGACCTGTGCACTGCACTCAGCACTGCTGGAAGCAGTTTCCTCCACACTCCCTGACTGGGACTGCACTTCACTCCCTACACACTGGGCTCTACTTTCAGTCTCACACCGTGAACTGCTACCGCTTGTACCTGTGATCACGATACCGCAATCCATTTCCGAAATTCCACCCACCCCAGGCGCAGCACAGAAACCCGCGGGGCCCGAACCAGCCACCGCCAGACCCGGCCCAGCGGCAGCGAGGCCCGCAACCGCCGCCCGAGGAGCAACGGCGGCGGGACCCGCCACCGCCGCCCGAGGAGCAACGGCGGCGGGACCCGCCACCGCCGCCCGAGGAGCAACGGCGGCGGGACCCGCCACCG
This sequence comes from Planiliza haematocheilus, assembly GCA_005024645.1. Taxonomy (NCBI): domain Eukaryota; kingdom Metazoa; phylum Chordata; class Actinopteri; order Mugiliformes; family Mugilidae; genus Planiliza; species Planiliza haematocheilus. Next base: position 5,028,020 of record SRSE01000649.1, on the reverse strand, counting down.
CAGCACCAGGAGCAGCGGCGGCGGGACCCGCCACCGCAGCACCAGGAGCAGCGGCCGCGGGACCCCCCACCGCAGCACCAGGAGCAGCGGCCGCGGGACCCGCCACCGCAGCACCAGGAGCGACGGCAGCGGGACCCGCCACCGCAGCGCCAGGAGCAGCGGAGGCGGGACCCGCCACCGCAGGCCCAGCACCGGCCTCATCCACCTGCTGTCTGTGCGGACATGCAAGCCGTTTGTGCCCCACATCTCCACACTCAAAGCATTTCACGTTCCCGGAACTGGCATACACCATGTACGAGCCATCACCGTGCTTCACCCTGAAAGACACTTCCAGCGTTTGTGCAGGTGCGTCCAGGAACATGAACACCTGGCGCCTCAAAGACTGCACGTGCTTCAGTTTGGGATCTTTACACCCCAAACTAATAGTTTTAAACCCGCTGGCAAATTTTCCAAATCTACGGAGCTCGTTCTCCAACAGCTCGTTAGGTATGAACGGCGGAACACCAGACACGGTGATCCGCACAGAGGGAACAGACAGCGGGGACACCTGTATAAACAAATCCCTGATGAACACACCACTCTCTACCAGCTGATGAACATGCGACTCGTCTTTCAGGAAGACAACCACCGCTTTGTTCATCCGTGACGCGTAACAGAGTTTTTCATGTCCTACCTGCTCACCAACGGCCAACAACACCTCCTCCACACTGACGCTGCCATCCGGCGGCACTATCCTCACTCCCTGCCGGATAGACGGAGGAGGCGTCTCGGTGGACGCCATTCCTCCAGAAAGTCACCCGGCAGAGACACTGACCTCTCACCGACACTCGTCAAGAAGAATCAAAAAAAATCTTACCTGATCATGCAGGAGAAACGGTGGAAAAAACAGAAACAGGGACAGAAACCAGTTCAAAAACTCCGCGCCACTCACACACCACCACCACCCACGCTCGCTCACACAAACCGGAAACGGAAGGGGAGGAGAGGAGAGGAGAGGAGAGGAGAGGAGAGGAGAGGAGAGGAGAGGAGAGGAGAGGAGAGGAGAGCATGAAGTCTATATTATTTAGAAAACAGTTAAACTGGTTGTTAAATGGGCAAAGCAAACAAGCGTCCATACACAAACTGCCAGGAAAAACTGACACAAGATCCTGAGACAAACAGAGCTTCATTTCAGTATTTGCAGACTCTGCATATCAGCAGCAAGCAGCTTTAAGATAAGCCTGACTCTCACGGCCCTCACCTCCATGATGGGGTTGGAAGCCAGGACTTTCTCCTCCACATTGGCCTCGCTGGCAGAGCCGCTGACTGTAGCAAAGTATCTCATGGCGTATTTGGCTGATACCGTCTTTCCTGCTCCGGACTCCCCGCTCACAATGATGGACTGGTTTCTCTCATCCCTGGCAGAAAAAATAAAAATAACACAGGTTTGATGCGAGGAATAACTGGAGCAGATCTAAATGTAAGATATAAGGTGGAAGTCACATGGATTGAGATGCTAACTAAAGCTAACTAACCTTTTATAGGCGGATGGGTGTTTTTCCTAATTCACAGATAAGGTGACTCATTAGAGCTATAGGGACCAGTCAGATATAGTTCAGTCAGTAGAGTGTGATACAGACAATGACAGGAGACCATGGGCAGATGAGAAGTGTCACATGCTATCATCTACAGGCATTTTCACTGCCTGCAGGCAGAACAGGTGTTAACACACCTCCTAACCCGCTCTGTTCCTTTACATGCTTTACAGTCTCTGCATGATACCTTCCTCGTTATCCCCATGAGACAAAATCCTCAGGCAAAGCCACCTCCTCCTACTACTGCACAACCTTTATTGGTAGCATTAGCATTTTCCTCCACCTACAGGTCCATCTCAGAAGCCGTTTTAAGCAAATAAACAGAAGTGTCGTGTTACTGTTTGAGGAAAGGTCTTGTATGTAGATGGTCCCACACAAATAATCTATTCATAAATCAAGTATCTGTTTTCAATTTATTGATTCAATTTATTAATTTGACCACACACGTGTGCAGTTAGGGTCACATAGAAGAGACTAATATCACAGATGAAACTGAGATCAGAAGATCATAGACAGACTAGAGTTTCATTTTTTATCTATAACCTTTTTTTCAGAAAAAAAACATGTACTGAGGTTAAAATATATATTAGAGCCTAAGGGTCATGGCTAAGACAGGCAGCAGCTCAAATGACAAATTAGCAGATTAGACTATAGACCTACAATAAATAATACAAACGACAGAATCACAAAAAAAACTCCACTGAAACTTGTAAATAGTTATTATGACAAAGATTCAATAGAGGCTATATGAATCATTCAGTGACATGTGCAAGCCTCAGAGTCACTGACATTAATTTTAAGTTCACTTAGGGAGACCAGCTACTGAAGGTTTACGTCATTTTGCAACTGGATCCAGGCAGAAGGAGGAGGATACTTAAATTAACTTATTCCTAATTCAGTAAAGACTTAAGTGACAGAGAGTAGGAATAAGTCCTGGGAGTGAAGACAATGAACATATTTCAAAAAGTAAAAAGATGGAAGTAAAACGAAAACAATAACTACTGATTAAGAATATACTCAAATATACCAGTAGACTCTAGCATGCAAGGCTGAGTAAAGCTGTTAAAATCTTTGAAATTTAAAAAAAGCCAGTAAGATCTGGAACAGTCTTCCTCTCTCCATAAGAGAAAGTGTCCCACTTTACAAACCTTCAAAACCTCAAGCAGTGGTTGCAATCAAACCACTCTTGTAACCACTGACTTTTATCTTCTTAGTAATGTACTGTCATGTGATGTTCTCTTATTGTGATCTATTGTCCTGTCCTACGTCCTATCATGTTTTTGTGTTGCCTGCCTAGAGACCGCGGATGAAAATTAGCATTGTTGCTATAATCCGGCATATTTACATCTATTTCTGTCTGAATTCATTAATGTGCACTGTCCCTATCAAATAAAAATCTGTAATAAACTTATATGGCACCGTTAGTGTACAGTACGTTTGTATGTCAGCGTGTTGATCATGTACACTCCCAGAGGGAAGACTGACAAGATGTACTGGCTGGCTCCTGCAGAGAGTGCAGTGTCGTCATGTGTGTGTGATTAAAACAGATAGAGAGGGAGACATTGAGATGCCTGGTGCTATTTCTGGTTCTGACCTACAAACCCTGAAGAGAGAGGGAGGGCTGAGCAACAAGACTTGAGCCAAGGCTGCTCAGGTAACACACACACACACACACACACACACACACACACACACACACACAAACCTGGCCATCTGTTTATAAGCCTCCTCCGCCACAGCAAAAATATGTGGGTCCATGTCTCCCATGTTCTGACCGCTGTAGGCGTTGATGATGTCTGTTCCATAGATGGGCAGCGTCTCATAAGGGTTGATGGCCACGAGCACGATTCCTACAACACAGAGGGAACATGAGTTCATCTTTAGAGGCAGGAAGAGGTATCACGCCATTCTGCACTGTATGTAATCCATATACGTCATGAGCTCAAGAACACACTGAACAAAGCTCACACTACATCTGAATTCCTACTATACAATAGTAGATGATATGATTTAACAGCTAATAGGTGTTTATCAGAGAGGGTAAACACAGCTGATAAGTACAGAGTATTTAAATCATTGAACGGAGACAATAAAAGTGTGACTGTTTAAATACAAATGAGGCTACTGAAGGTCACATGATTAAATCAGGCCCTTTCAAACAATATTCAGCTGATTAGCAATAAGCTGAAGAATGAGGTTTTACATAACATTAAGTTGACATTCAAAGCACCCTCCTACCGCAGTAAGTGTAGATAAGTTTTGAATCGATGAAGCGGACTTTGAGGTTGTGCAGCACGGCCGGCTCGTGGAGGTAGCTGAGCGCTGTGAGGTCATTCTCGCCCACCAGGATGTCGGGGTTTCGCAGGTATGGCAGGTTCTTCGTCTTGGGGTCCAGCTTGTGCTCGATGTTCTGAAGAAAAATGAGTTGAAACAGTTCATTGATGGATCATTACAGGGACACGTGAGACCATGACCCCATCATTTTACACTGATGGCAGCTGAAGTACATCACAATTCAGATTGACTGTATATGGACCGAACAGTATCTTCAACAGATTCAAATGTTAGAAAACCAGCTCAGATCCAGGGCTGAGAATTAAAACCAAGTAAATTCAAGAAAGGAATTTTTCTTTGGCTGTGTCTCAACATTTAACCCTTTATAGCTCATTGAAATACTTGGAATTATTTTTTTTTTTATTTTTATGCAGAAAATCAACATCAGTGAAATGAACATATATGGTCCCTTGTCCTTAAGCGGTAAACAAATGTGAACATGTATTTAGACCATCAGTGGTACCAAATAAAGCAGCTATGTTGAGTGTCCATGCAGAGGTGGACCTTAAAGACCACACTGGACCCTGATTTGACCTGAGAATGTCGCCTTGAGCTTCGCTGATTGGCTGGATGAAGTTTATGTTTTCAATAATGGATATTCAGACCAGCTGAGAGTATTTCAAAAATATGTTCTCAAAAATGTCATGAGAGAGTTAAATGATTTTCTACAGCTCCACAGTTCAATAACCAATCATTTAAAGCTGAACTGTACTAAACTTGTTTTCAGTGTTCTTCTCCTCTTCCTGTGTGGACACTTCAGCTTATATGCTTCATGCACATCATCCTCACAGTTTTCCTTGTAAATGGATCCGTTTCTCTTTCAGATGCTTGTTTGCAAGAGGACGACGTAACGTGAAACATGGAGAATTAATTATATAGGCTGGCTGTCTGACAGATTAATTAAGTGTTTAACTACGTTATCTAACCCCATGAACTTCCTCTTTTTCTCTGCCAAGGCTACTTAGATGATATGACCACCATCTACTGTATGTAATACACTGCCTATGGATGAATACCACATACAAATCCACTTCAAAGAAACCAAACCATCATTTTAAACGTGCATTAATACCTTGTTTCACAAAATATATTAAAAGATTTTGGCTGCACGTGATATTTAGCTACAAAACGCTGAACCTGACCTGGATTAACTTTCAAATATCTGTCCAAAAAAATTTAATTAAGCAGCCAATCAGCAGATAAAGTTAAAAAAAACAACAACAAAACCTTTGATGGTACAAGTGCTAACATTTACATACAGTCACATAAATCTTAAATCACTAGGGGCACTATGGTAAATGACTTCACTACTGACATGAATTCATTTACACGAGTGCTCGTTAATGATTGCTAGAAGTACGTGACGTGTGCTGCTAGCGGTTTGTTTTCCAAGCAAACAAATTAAAAGTACAGCCTTTAAAACGCTCCTTGGGGCGTCTTTGGTAGCAGGTCTCATTTGTGGAGAGTGCTAATGGCACTAACCAATAACCGCTAATGAGATGCAGCATTAGAGGAGTGAGTGACGGTGAAAGCACCAAAAGGATGAGACAAAACAACTAAACATAAAGAGGGAGAGACTGATTCTTGTGGGCTTCTCTCCTATTGATCATCCTCACCGTTCCATCCTCCAGCATGAGCTGCAGGGAGGCATCGCCGCTTTTGTAGTCCTTGGTCAGCTCAGCGGACTTCCACACATCCTCTGCATCGGGGATCCACACCCGAGCACACTGAGAGACACAAGAAATAAGATGAAATGAAATAGATGTCATTGAGGTGAAGGAATACAAATGTGGAACATGTTTTATTAATTTCAGTTCTTCCAGGTGAAGCAAAGGTTTTGCACAAAAAAAACATTATTATTATCAGCTTCTATGTATATTTGAATTTCCTTTAGCATGCCTTTTGCTAAGCATGTAAGAGCCAGTATAAATAAAGCTCAACTTTTGGACCAAATTTATGTTGTGACGTGATAAAACCACATAATCTGCTCCGTCTCTGTTCACCTAAAGAACAGGAGAGTAGTCATCCTTTCTGCTAACAGCATGACCTGAGAGAAAACACTGGACGCTGTTTTCACAGGCTCATTATTGACAGTAAAGTTGTGGGAACTAAGTATTGAATGAATAATAGCTCTTAATGACTGGAGAAGGCGGCTGCGGTCAGACACACATCACTATAAAAATGGGGGCAGGCCTTTCAGACTTGTGACTGCAGGCGATCAGCTGATCACAGACATGTGGAAACACAGTGATGAACGCAGTCGGTCACATGGCTGAGGAATCCGGCTCACTACTGTAGACGCACACGGGCACACTTACAAAACAGTACAGGAGTTCACACTGTGAGCACAATTGACATCACAGAAGGGGGTAGACGAGAGGTTGCTAGGTTGAGAGCTTTGAGGCGAGGACAGATTTTAGTGCAGCACGAGTTTATCCACTTAAACAGACATTTACTGTATGTGTCTTTGTTTTGGGCAGGATCCGTCAACACCGTTGATGAATGGATCATGGACATATGACTAAACAACAGAAAGCTGCTAATGTAAACTCGGGATAGCTAAAGACCTAAAACGAATCAACAGCGATGCTTTCACAACTCACCACAGGACTTAAACTCATCTCCATCTCTACATGAACTACTAATACAGGCGCAGCCAAATGACACCCTCTTGGTCAGGACTCGGGGAACCGGAGCACATGACAATGATCTCCAAGAGACTTTCGGGAATTTCACCAGCGATTTCACGGCTTCTTTAGACTTCGTTACATAAACTGCTGATGAAAATTTCACAGAGGCGAATGAGAGAAAGGCCTCGTTGTAGACAGGCACAACGGAAGAAGGCTGATTAATTTCGTCAGCTGCTTCGCTACCGATCATCTGAATCATGACATCATGGTCACACATGCCCTCGCCCTCCCTCCATTACTCTGTCTGACTCTTCATAGTAACAAGAGCAGTGGCGCGAAATGGAAGCAGAACAAACTGTTGATAACATATAGAGCCATCTGAAGCAGTATTCAAGAATCTTTCTTTAAGGCTACAAGCCCCCAGGTTGTCTTCTTTCTCTAATCCTCTTATGTAGGAACACCTAACAATGTGTCCACCTATATTCACAGAGTCTGGGGCACAATATGTAACCACCGATCGCTGTGCAGGTTGCTGGTGGACGTAGTTGGCAGTAAGGAACCTCTAAGCTGGGCTGCCTGTTAACGAGGGTCCTTTGGCTACGAGAAGTGTTGCCACCAAGTTTTATGCTTTGGTGGACAGGAGACTATGCATGGTTTATACTTCTGCGTCAACGTCTCAGCTCAGGCCCTACGCAAACCTATCACAGCTCTTGATAGTTGTAAATTGTTTTGGATCAATAAAGATGGAACACAACAAGGAAAGGTTAACTGAGGAGGTTTGGAGATACACTTGTATGAATGGTGTTTGGCAAAGTTGCAGTGAAAGTTTCAGTCACAATTGTTGAAAGTGAAGCAGGAAGTGGAAACTAAAGTTAACTCGACTGGCAAAAAAGACACAGCGCCAACTAGCATTTGGATGGTGTTTTTACAGAGTGAAGTATAAATGGCTGGTACCGGCGTAGGCTGCGTGGGTAAGTTAACGGCATCCATGTCCCACAAAGAGCCTAAGAAAAGACGTTGCGACACACTGGAACAACACATACAACATGTTAGTTGGATCCTAATATGTAGCTCCTACTTTTCACCTATGGACCAGACGCACTCTGTTCTGGCGACGTTACAGGAGTTAACCAAAGGAGTGACCTCCTTCAATGAGGACCATGGTATCAAAACAAGTCAACCTTAGTCACAGCTTAGTTGCAAGGGGGCAACTTCATGAACTACGGGAATAATCAAACCACCGATCACAACCCTACGTCTGTTTGACTGGACATTCACAACTAACGCTGTATATGTCCCACCCTTTTTTTCCAGTTCAGATAAGTCAAATTAAGATTCCTTAATTTATTTGCGAATGAAAACCTCAACATGCTGAAACCAGTCAGGTTTAAAAAAACAAATAAAAAGGGTAACATAACATCCATCAAAAGAAATAACTTACTGTACTATTTTCTGACCATATTTATTCAGGTTTTGTTGTTTCAGTTAGTGGTTGGCCTGCTGGAGCACAAGTCAGTTCATTAGGTACTCAAGTAAAAACTAATGCATCCTAATTTGACAGTCCTGCACTAAATCTTAGCTTCAGGAACGTTGTGGTGTTCAGGATTTGTTTCGAATAACATGAAAGGAGATTTAGTGCAGACTGTTATGTTAGTTTTCTCTTGTGTACTTAATGAACAGGCAAGCTAGTGTATGCTGCATATGTCAAACCAATCAGACCCAAATGTTTCTTGATCAAATCCGTACAGAAATGTTAAGACATTTGTGTTTGGCGCCATTATACACAGAGGCGCCTGTTTTAATTATTGGGCTTGAATGTTTCATTTACTGCAATGGATGCACAGTACAAGCTTTACATTCGTAATTATAGGTAAACATAGCAGAAGACCCTCCCAGCAGCTAGCCTCCTAGCAACAGGAAGACAGAGAGGAGAGGAGGAGAGGAGGAGAGGAGGACGGAGGCTATAAATAGCAACAGTGAGTTTTGAGCAGTATCACACCTCACAGAGGCATCGCTGCACTACTGAGCACACTTCCTCATCCTGATCATCATCACTCACTCACTTCACACGTCACTAGGTGTAAAACACAATTATCCAGAATTAGTTAACGCTGAAATATGTCGCTAATTTGCACGTTCGCTTGTTTCCTCCCACTCCTGGGTTAACACACAGAGATCCATACACCAAATATGGGACAAAACGACAGGTCGCACTAAAGTGCAGCTTCAAGGGCAATGAATTATATTTATAGACCAACAAATTCCCCTGGAGAAAAAAAGAGGAGAGACAAAGGTTGAAATGCGACCACACACACAAACACACTGACAGACATTTACATGTTTCAAGGACGTCATCATCCACAATGAAACCCAAGCTGGAATAGAGGACCGCCTAAAAGCCGGAGAGAAAAGTGGGATGAGTCAGACTGCAGCGACTCAGTCTGCCTTAAAGAGGATGGATGGATGGATGGATGGATGGATGGATGGATGGATGGATGGATGGATGGATGGATGGATTGTCGAAGGCTGGTGTGTTTTCAAAAAAGGAAAAAAGACGTTAAAGCATTTAAGAGCCTGTGCGTCGAGGCTCCTCCACATGTCACATGAGAGTCATAGCAATGTGAGGTTGCATGCTTCCTCTACGATGCATTTTTGTCAATTTAAATGTGTGCAGACCCCAAGAGAACATCTGCATAAAGCTATCAGTATTATTTCATATAAGAGCATATGGTATACTGTATGAGACATACTTGGTGGATTCAGTGTTCATTTCAAGAAAAGGCAGTGAAGAGCCAGTCAAGCGACTTCTGATTTCAGCTAGTTTGAAGGAATTTAAAGTTTGAAGGATTAACAAGACACAGATTTAAAAAAGAAAAGACGCTTCACAATACGTTTTAGTTTTTAGTATGGGCAGAGCAACAAAAAAAAACAAAAAACAACACAAATTCAAAAGCTGCTGCCTTTTCCAAAAATGGTGGCGGTTGATGGTTTCCGTTGTAGTGTTCATAGTGTTCTTGACAAATAGTAGAAGATTAAATAAAACCACAACTCTCTAACCAATTTAAATCCTAATCCTAATCATCAAACTCTATAGTTCACAGATTAAATGACAGTAGCAACGGTTAGCAGTTAGCTAGAGAGCACTACATCCATACTTTCAGGACTCGGGAGGTGTGTTAACAACAGGAAGAGGCTGCTCTACGCCGGTGCAACACTGGGCTGATGGTAATCCTGATTTAACTGAGACAAAAGATCAAGACCCGATTAGTTTAACTCAGGGTTTAACACTAGCTAATCTTATTCCAGTCAACTACACCACCATTACATTACACCCATGCACATATGGCTCCAGCTAATCACTGTGGCAACACAACGAGAAAGGTCTCTGCTTGGACTAGTCCTACATCACAGAACGATGGGAACGACTAAAAAGCAACACAAAGGAAATATTAGTTTGGATGTTTTTATTTTGAACAAGATACAAGATTAACACAAAAAAACTGAAAAACTGAATCACAAAGCAACAACTTAAGTTTACACCCGATGTTTTCACAAAAGCTCTGTAGGTGTAAATCTGAGGCCTCTCTCCCTGTTTCTACTGTAACACCTCTGGGTTTGGGATCGTTCCTGCTACCCAGGGACGCTGCAGGTGGATGGAGGTTGTCAGGGACACGGAGATCAGGGCATGGGGAGTGTGTACGATGTATATGTGCACGTGTAGTGGGGTTGCAGGGCTGCAGCCACAGGGCGGGGCATACATACGAAGAGTTTACAAACCAGCTCAAAGTCAACAGCAGATTAGAGAGGCTTCACCCTGCTAATACCGAGCTTTCACTCTTGAACTGGGGGCCCTCTGCTCAGCTGTGACTCCTCTAAACCTTCCCTAGATTTTCTGCTGCTAATGACTTACTTCTTAACACAGTGAGTGCTTATCGCACTCATTTCCAATTAGAACCGGTTGATAAAGGCGATTTAACCTTGTGAACAACCTTTGTTGTGCACAAAAGGAACAGAAAATCTCATAACTGTACTTGTATGTATTGCCTTGTCAAATAATACACCATCCATTATCTAACTCTCCTCATATAAAGATCCACTTCCTCTGCTGGGTTGTGAAGAGGTAAGTAGTCAAGGGATTGAAACAATCTTTTAGCTGCACAAGGGAATTAAAAGGAGTTTAGACTCTGCACATCATAAAAGTGAGTCAAGTGGAAATAGATTAAAACCGTAATACATTTCACAATACAGACTGGCAGAGGCAGCCATCTACACAGCTGCAGCGGTATGCACTAAGTGTTTTTGCCCACATATTCTCAGCAAAGCCGTCAATGGAGTCCCAGACTGCAGAGGCCTCATCACATGATGCCACTCATGTGAGAATCTGCTGTTTTTCTGCTCAGCTGGGCAGACGCAGCATGACGCCAAGATTTAGAGACGGCTGTGGAGAGTTTTTAAGGACAGAAACACGATAGACCCGCTACACCCAATGGTCTTCCCTTACCAGAGTACTGGCACAACTAGCGTGCCAGTGTCTAAGCGAGTGCCAAAGATCAAGAGTCTCTTACTAAGAAGCTGTGACGCTGCTCAGCAACTAATCACATTAGTTTGACCAGGGCTGACTCTTGCAGAAGTGTAGAAGCGGTGTGGTTCACTTCTGTAAGAGCAGGACTTGTCCTCCCTAATGTTAACACCTGATAGCATGCAACCAGTTTTATATTAATGAATAGAATATATGCAAACAGGTAAATAAGCTGTGCTAATCTGACCAGCTATCCTGGAAAAACTATTCTCAAAATTATTCCTGCTCTATTTTGTTGCATTTTCTGTATTTATATTACTTACTTGCCTATTTTTTTATACTTAGTTAACTATTTTTTTTTCTATTTTATATTATACTTTTACTGTTTCTGCTACTGGCTTGCATTTGGACCAGAGTAATTAATTTAATTCCACCTCATGTACCTACATGTGTGAAATGACAATAAAATTGTCTAAAAAATAAAGCACAGAGAAATACAGGGAAAATGATTTAATATATGGCTTGTACATCCATCACTATCACTCATGAAGTAAAACAGAGTGCTCCTCCATCAAGCCAGCGAGGCTGTGGCCTTGTAACTACAAAAAGTAGGACAAACTAAACGAGTTTCACTGATTTGATTCCATCCGTCTCAAACAAATATGTCGCTGTTATTCAGACATCAAAGCTCAGCACAAGCTAAAATCTGATTTGTTACTAATCAGTAGTTATTACGGTCTTGCCGATTTCAGTGACAGAAATATTTTCAAGGGTGTGTCGAGACCGGGGGCTCCGCGTTCCACATTACAAAAGCAAATTCAAGAGTCAAACATAACGACAACCAACAAAGAATAGCATAAAGACTAAAAGTAGTATTTTGTCCTTTAACACAACTAAGGCCCAGCTTCTTTGGAAAGATTTTTTAGCCTACATACCAACTCAATCAATGAATGGAAGGATGAATTTAAAGCTTGAAAGGAAGCAAAAACTTACTTCTACAAACATATACTCCAACTCCCGGTTCATCTTGTCCGTGAAGAAAGCCTCTAGCTCATGCTGTGATTCTGCCTCCAGCCAAACACACCACAAGACCAGACACCAACTGATCGAGCTCCAGCGCTCGCTGGCGGATGAAACCTTCCCATTGTGGCTGCAGACACAAGCAGCGTTCACCGACGTTCCCCAAACTTCCTCGCCCTGTGACAGATTACTGGCCGTCCAGGCTGTCCGTCAACAAAGATCCCTGTTCCTTCATCGATCACATGAGTTGTGCAGTACGCAGACTCCGAGATAGAAAACAGGACTTTCTCACAAACCACTGGCAAGGCTTGACATAACAACTGCAGACTGGACGCTGCATAAACAAGCCAAAAATCTGAATCTTGTTTTTAAGATTATCAGCGTCATAGGAGCGGAATATCTATGGTTATGGAAGTTTTCTCTTTTCCATTTGTTTTGTGTTACAGTGACTTCAGTTTCTTCACTTGACACCGGCTAAAGGTTTTTGGTTCTCAGATTTAACACAATAATTAGCTATAGTTTCAGGACGCTGAGAAAAAAATACATATTGTGCTCATAAAAACCAATGGCCTCACTCTGTGCATCTATCTTGGCGTGTTGTCTAGACTGCTGTGACTGCATGCCAGCGTGTACACGACATGACTGCACAATTACTTTAACCAGGTTATCTCCGTAATCTAACGCGCATACTCTCAATCAGAGATGGGAAAAAAATAAACCAATGACATTGGATAATGTAAAAACCTGCCACCCAATGCAATAGCAATGACACCTACAGCTCACAGTGGTACTGTTTTGTAAAAGGTGTATAAGTCATACAGCTATGATGTGAAATTTATACAGGTCGAATTGAGTGCTTTCCTTTGAGATTTTTAAATTATACCGTATATAAACTAAGATATAATCTGCTGTGAAACCGCAGACTTTGTCCCTTTGACAAACTGATTTATCACACATCATTATAAAAATAAACACTAGTTTTCTGGATGTTGGCTAGTGAATGAAGCTTAAGGAAGATCTCTCCTGTCACATAAATTTTCATTCCTGACACTAAATCGTCAACTTAAATTCATTGTAAACCACTCTGCTTTCAGGACCAGGTGCCGGCTTATTGAAATAACTGTATCTAGATCTGCAAGAAACTCAAATGGAGAAGTAAAAACATGCAGGAAACACCAGAAACACACAGCTGCACTGCTTTCTGAGGGTTGAAAAGTTCAGACATGCTGAGCTTCTGGCAACACCACAACAAGTGATGTAACTGTTCCTCACTACTCTCGCCGCGTGACGTCACTGACCGGCATGTGGTCGTATGCGCAGCGTGCTGGACAGGTCCATTCTAACATATGTTTACTGCCTGCTGGATTCAGTTGTCATTCAGCATGAAAACACACGCAGATCTTTTAGCTTGGGACCCAGTCACTCTGACCAGAAGTTGCATATTCAGTGGTTCAGTAGCTAAATGCCGCATAAACGCCGGCACCAATCTGTCCTTTGCAACACTTAGTAAGCAGTTTAGTTCCTCAGTGACACCGTAGCCTTCTGCCAGACAATGCCAGTACAAGTAAAGTGTTTGAGAAAGAGTTAAAAAGCCAAAGATTGACACATTTTCACTGCAGAGGTCTCCAGAGTGATGTGAACTATGTGCTGTAATTAATATCCAGTGTAAAGTGTAGACTGATCTGTGCTTTATAAGAAACTGATAAGAAACTGACTGATTATGTAATGATTCCACATATATATACGTCAGTGAAGATAGTCTGCAGTATAATTCCATATAAGTGGTTATAAATGGAGGAAAATCATCATCTCAACGACTTGATCTATTGCTACTAAGCCTTCCCTCTTCAGTGTTTTTTCATCTTAATCTTCCCGTCCTTGCTGATAATTCAAGACAATGACAAAAGACACACAAAGTTTCTTCAACTTTTCTCCGTTAGTTATTCTTGTGTTTTCTTCGTCTTTGTTAACATGCCCCATCGGACGACAACAACCATGCCGCTTCATAAGCTCCAGCACAGTCGTAGTAGTAACTAGTCAAACTAACAAACGCATCTCCGTATCCTACACTGTACGATGGCCACAATACAGGAAACCTTCTTTTTAGCTCAGGTTCAAAAATCAATGCAGGCATGTGCACTTGTTAGGGAACAAATCCAGTGTGTATTTTATTTAAAAACTCAGGTTGTGTGTTGAAATGCCTTTTCAGCTGTGAGTCATGTTCTGAATCGTCCATTTCCAGGAGAACATCCTGCCTCCGTTTAAACCTGTCACTACCCAGCCCAGTTTCATTCACTTCCACCAGCTCTTACTGGATTTGATCTAGATTAGTTTAACTTCTTTGGCTCCAGGAACAGACTGACAGAGATCTAATGACTGCCACCTCTGACTCTCCTCTCTTTATACTGGTGGTCAGGTCAGACAGGAGCCAGATTGTGATGTGTATTTGCGTGTATGCGCACACAACCCCGCTCAATAAGCTTCTATAAGGCTGACTCATACACACAAAGGGCAGAGTGTTTTCCACCCGTGCACCGGAAAAGTAAATCACAGAGCGCGGTCTGACATCAGAGTCTGACTTCTAAAACACACTGATCCATTCAAGGCAGAAGCTAAGTTTGGGTTTCCCAGCAGCCACACTGACACCGCATTCACCTGCAATTAAAGCCCTTTAACAGCCAATAAGATTCGTTCGCAGTTGACAGGTGGCTAATAGCCAGAAGAAACAAACTCAGCTGCCCCGGTCAACATCTGCTGGCATTTCGGTCAGTGGTTAGTTGAAAGTGCAGGCTCAGAGGTTATTTATGCAGGCACAGCACATTGAAATATTCTTGAACGTGAATCGATTAATCGGCCCGTCAGTTTCTCAACTTATCAGTTTTCAGAAAAAGGAGGTTGTTTTGTAGTGTTGACTAATGTACCGGTTAATTTCTGTGTATATGAAGAGAATAAAAAGTCCAAGGTTAAAGAATCCACATCACAGAAGTTCAAACTAATCCCTCTTATGGGATATATGTTTAAGGAGAGGGCAGCTGAACAGAGATAAACGTTGTTTCCGGTTAATTTTGCGTCAAGTGTTTCATCTCCAAATCCAACACACAGTGCTCTTGTTGTTTGTTTATCTCCACAGAGGTCAGAGGTCAGTGTCAGCGACAGAACAACACCCCCAGGAGCCTGCAAGGGCCCAGACATCTCATCACAGTCCATTTGTTGACAAAGAGTTCAAATCTGTGTCATCTCTAACCACTTGTCCAAACCACTCAAGACAGCAGTGGACGCTTTAGTGATCCGTTTAAAAGAAGACAACAAATACGCCGCAGTTCAGTACGGATCTTAAAGGGAATTTCAACAGCAAGCGTCATGTTTTCTTTCCATCGCTGCTATTCACGCTGAACACACCAGCTGTCAGAGTAGGGGGATGGGTGACTCATCTCCTCTCCCTCACATCCAGACCTCCTTCATCCCTGCTCCACATTTCTATACAATGACAAAACATCAGCAACGCTCACAGCAGTGTGACCTTGTGGGCTCTGGGTGTAGCCGTCCTCCACCTAAGCAGCAGCAGCAGCATCAGTGTCGTGTTCCCTTCAGAGAGCATTGAATAGCCACCTAGGCCTCTACATGTCTGGATGCTAGGAGGAAGGATGCTAAACTGTCCGGATGCGGCGTTCATCGCAGCATCTCAGCGGTACCCAGCCTCCTCATGGACTGGGCTCACATCCCAAAGAAAAAAAAAGGGGGTTCATACGACTAAGACTAGCAGCTATATTGAAATAAAGCACCAGCAATGTGAACACGTCTGAGCTGAAGCCACGTACTGTGTTTTAGAAACATAAAACCCGGAGCCTCCATGATGGCTGGCACCGCCTTTGCATCATCCCAGCTCCAAAGCCTCCAGCAGGGGATGGTGTAAAACACGTAGGCCCGGGGAGACGTGATTTATTGTTTTGGTTGACGACACAAGGTGACACTCGACATAAAATATATTTAATTAAGGCACGTTTGCTTAATGTGTGTGTTTAAAAAAAGGGGACACAGTGAGAGAGGAAAGACGAGGCTGCTCAGTGTCGCATCTGTTAACACCGTCTTCCAGTCAGCTGCAGCCGATTCAGCTGACATCCACATTTATTCACCCAAACACACGTTTCGCGAGGTTTCAACCCCATTTTCATTCATTTGAAGCCGCCACAACAAAGGCTGCTATAAAAAAAAGACACGTTTTTGTTTTCGGGAGCGATAAAAACACGCTGTCATCTTCTTCGTTTGAATACACGCGCACACAAAACCCCGTGAAGATATTCGCTTAATTAGCCGACATGCTAGCTCTTAGCTACACAATGCTACAGATAAATGTACACTTTGTTTTTACCTTGGTGAACAGCTCCGACGCTGCCATGACGGTCACTCGCTATGTCCTTTCTCCAATCTGGGCTAAAACTCCGGCAGGTCTCCGCACTGCATGGGACCCGGCGTGTGTTTTCATGTAGCGAGGGGTTGGGTGGGGGGAGCCTTTTGTTGTTGCACGGGGAAGGGGGGCGCCTCAAAGAGAAGATGTGTCTCTTATCGCCATGATAACCTGGAAAGCTTTAGGTCTGCTGAGGTTTCGGTGTCTCACTTTGCATTCTGGGTATGATGGATGAAATGATTCAGCCAAAGGGAGAGGGCTGCTGCAGCGTGTGAAACAGCGCCCCCTGATGGTCAGATGTTGAAAACACACACACACACATAAAAAACACGTCTGTTCTGTAAGGGAGCCAAACAACGAGGCTAACGAAAACACTGAAAAGAAGAAAACACCAATGTGTCTTATATTTTATGTATTTCTTTTGTACAATTATTTGTAAATGTATGGTTGTCTCTCTGTCAACCTCTACTGGATATTCAGTAAATAATACAGAATCATCAGGCTCCCAGAACCATCATCAGTCAATACCAAACAAACATTTATTTATTTATTTATTTGGCACCTTTCTGCACTGCCTTGAACCTTAGTAATCTAGTAAGGGGCATGTCTGGGTTAGGGTACAGAAATTTAGTATCTAAGACAAAGGTCGATTGTATTCCTTCCTTCCCACTGTACATATTATGGGTCCAAGTGTTAACTGAAGTTGTTTTGCACAGTTAGATTTTTATGTACATGCATTTTATGTGTTTTTCTTTCAACTAAATTGTGGGATTTTAAAAGATATATAAGAACGTCCCTCTCACCCTCCTGGGGTGGTATCTGTGTCATCCTCAAGCTCAGGTCCTAACCCTAACCCTGGGAGTTTGAGGGTTCTGTGCAGTATCTTAGCTGTTCCTAGGACAGCGCTCTTCTGGACTAAGGCTTCTGATCCTGGGATCTGTTAGAGCCACTCCAGTCAGTGCCCCGAGTGCTCCTACTACCACGGGTATCACACTTGCCTTGACCTTCCACATCTGCTCCAGCTGTTCTTTCAATCCTTGGTACTTTTCAGCCTTTTCGCGCCTTTCGTTCTGATGTTGGCATCTGCTGGTATCGCCACATCTATGACCACCGCCTTCTTCTGCTCCTTGTCTACCACCACTGTGGTAGACAACACGGTTGGTTGGCCAGGACCTGTTTATCAGTCTGGAAGCTGAAGTCCCACAGCACCTTGGCCCTGTTGTTCTCAGCCACCTTCTGTGGTGCGGCCCATTGGGATTTGGGTACTTCTATTTCATACTGGGTACTGATGTTCCTGTACGCTATTCCATCAGCGTACATGGATATATATACCTATATATATAATTTTTTATTCAGTGGTATTTTGCTTATTTTAATTTAAAATGTGTTGTTGCTGACACAGTATGATATACTATTAGACAACACACAAATCATGCATAACATTATGACCTAATATTGTGTAGGTTTCCCTTGTGTTTCCATCGTGCCGCCAACAGTTGTGACTCATCAGAGAATGGACATGGGCCTTCTGAGGTCCTGTGGTGTCTGGCAACATTATGTTGTCCCACTAAGGTTAGGGGCCTCTGTGGATCAGGCTTGTTCCAGAGCATCTCACAGATGCTTGATCAGTTTGGGATCTAGAGAATTTACAAGCCAGGTCAACATCTTGTTCTGTTTTTCATGTTTTTGAGTTGTTCCTAAACCTTTTTTTTGGGTGTGTCAGGCTGCATCTTGCAGGGGTGAGGGTGCCTGGTCTGGTCTAAGTGGGTGGTACATGTCTAGATAACATCCACATGAATGCCAGCAGAACACTGTATTGTCACAGGATGGTCAGTGTTACTTACTTCTCCTGAAGGTGGCCATAATGTTGTGGCAGATCAGTGTATACTGTATGCCTAATGTGTATATTATGTTAAAAAATAAATAAAGTAAAATAAGGGGAAAACACACAGTTGAGATGTTACCTTATCCATGCTGGTATCATATTGAGCAGAGTTAAATTGACATACAGTTAAGAGACCTTCAATAATGTTGCTTACTATGGTACTGGATTCTCTCTAGATGGAGTTTTGGAAGCATTTTTGTTCACATAAACTGATAAATTTACTCCATAAACAAAGTAAAATGTGTATAAGTGTCTTTGAAGTTTATAAAAAAAAAATTGTGTCAGCAAAGCTTTTTCCAAGCAAATAAGAAAAAAATGTTATGAAATAGTTTAGATTTTTTCATACATCATGTACCAAGATCAGCATGACAAACACAGACAGCAGCAATTAAACATTTGTGCAAAACTATTTTATTTACAAAACAAAATGGCACAACATGACAGCAGGGCAGCCATATACATGCACAGACCAGAATCTGAATAATTTTATTGATAGTTTGACAATAGTGCCAGCTTAGAGTCACCCAAAATTAGGAGTAAACTGCGTCGATAAAGACCCTGGAGAAGCACTAAACAGGATTAAAGACAATTTTTTAAGATAAAACTACTTCAATTCATGATATTTCTTTTATTACACTATTTGTTCCCAGTACATATTTAAACTTTAAACAATAGTTTTGAACTCACAAAGCATCCAGGACACAAAGACTGGTCCCCAATGACAGGAATTTAACTCTCAGGTCCTGAACACCTATCTAGCCCTCTTTAAGCACGATGAATGAGTCACTCATGACATCTCTGACCCAGAAGAGGACTATGGCGCCCTCTGTGGCTGAAATGGATTGGCACACCATGAACACAGAGGAAACTTCCAACACTGCAGTTAAAGCTTCTTAAACAGCAGTGTCCTCCACCCTTTCACTCTTGATAGAACATTCCCCAGTTGTGAGATGACTTGAATGAACCATCTTCCTGCCAAACAGTGCTTTTATGCTGCATCTGAGGTTTTCAGAATCTGCCTGAATGTTCAGCGAGTTAAAATCAAGCACAATGAGGTTCACTTTTGGGAGCCCTGCCTCACACACGCAGTTCAATGTGACATGCTGGCCCTTAGTGCGCGTGGTCCTTTCACAGGGACACAATCAAAGTGTTATCAGAACTGAATTTGGCTTTTTGATTACTATATTCAGTTAATCGCTCAAGCTTATGGACAGCATAATTTAGAATATGGGCATACAGCAAAATCTCACAAATCTCATGTAAAACGTTCTTAAAAGCCGATGCCTGCCCCTGTGCTAAACAAAAAGAAATATTTATATATATATATATACACTCACACACACACATACACACATCCAAATATGATCCTGAATATCATACTAAAGCCCTCAAACCATACGAGGTGCAACTTCTGCTGCCCGCTCCTTTCTTCAGCAAGTACACAGTCGAATCCGTTGTCCATCTTTTGTACAGAAGCATCACACGCTGCTCAACACACTCACACTTGGTTGTCCTGTTTTTCAGTGTATATTACATGGAAGTAAAGAAAAAAATGATAGGAAGATGAAAAAGAGCATACCAAGAGGACAATGACAGAAGGGGCAGTCCGTTGTGGTGGGGTTACGAAGGGACAGACACAGGAGGCAGTAGAGACACTGCCAGATGGAGTTGAAACAAAAATAAACGGCACTGAGGGTATCAGCTCGCCAGTTCGCTGGGGGCTAAGTGAGGGCTCCATTGGGGTGGGGCGTGGGCTGAGTGGTAGTGTGAGGGGTGGGAGAGGTAATGTTACAGCTCTGAGACTTGAGTGGAGTGGGTTAGGGATGGTGGGGTGCTGCTGGGCCTGTTGAGGTTATGTGTGCATCAACCGGCCAGTTTACTGGCCACCAGAGAGGGTTTCCTCTGGGGCAGGTCCTGGGGGGTGGGGATGTGGTCTCCCGTGATCTCGGTCTTCTCTGGCGTAGCCGTCGGCAACTGTTTGTTCTTTATCTTCGCCTTAGCCATGTTGTAGTCGCCTGAGTCAAAGTATTTTTGCTGTGGACAGACATAAGATTGATATTTTACATGCTGAGGAGGTAGCACACATGAATAACAGAACCTTATCTTAATTAAGCAGTACAGGAAAAGAAAGCCTAAAATTACAACCTTGTTGAACATGTCGATTGTTGGCAGCTAGTAGTGATATGGGTGCAAGGTTTTTATGAGGAAACTTTTATTGGTTTGTATCATGCATGCCAAGCAGGACACACAGGTAAACATAATACTGCTGTCAGCCTATTATTCTGCTGCTGAAGGATTGGCGGAAGATAACTGTGTGCATGTGAACACAAAAATACACTTCTTAAATCTGTAAAAGGAAAGTAATGCCATCAACATTTTAGATATCAGGTGAGGGTAAACACAAAGGTTCATTTTCATATGTTTACATCAGTAAAGACTTTCAGTCATCCAGGTCATGGTAATCTAAAACGAAGCTGAAACAAAGGAAAACTGGACTTGTTTGAGTTCTCCTGTATACGTTTTACCACTCAGCCAAGTGGCTTGTCCTGTTCTAACTGACTGGAAAGGAGTTAAGGTTTTATGTTTGTTTACAGTTAAACTCCACATAGTGTCTTTAAGCAGATTTGTTTAGAAGGAATGATACATTTAACTAATGATCCTTCAATTCCTTGGGAAAAAGTATCATAGCAAAGAAAGAGAATTGCTTGTTTTTTCCCTGACCTACAATAACAGGTTTTACAGCGTCATAAACTGAAACGAGCGGCAAATTCCCACACGTGACTGCGTGGAATCAGTCCTGGTATTTTTTTTTTATTTTTTTTTTCTACTGACTAGAACTGACTAGTCAAAAACCAGCAAAAATTACACGTAAATACTGGTATTATCTTTTCAGGTATTATCTTTCAGTCTGACTGCACCAACGCAAAATAGCAACAGATTCAGGGATAGTCCTCAAGTGACCCCTGAGTGTTTTGCAGACAAACAGAACTCACCCCCTTCTGCAGGCGTTTGCGAAGCAGGTCAGAGCCTCCAGGTTTATGTCCTATGTTTGGGTATCTGGCCTTCAGTTTAGCCTCCTCTGCCTTCTCCGGACTGATCACCTTGTCCTGAACCTCCTGAAAACAAGCAGAAGCATAAGGCACCGTGACATGTTGCTCAAAAACCTCATACTGCACAGCAACAGAGTCTTTCATTAAGATGCCTTCAGGGTCCTACTGAAAAATGTGTCAGCTGATGGCTCTGCGCTGTACAGATCTGTCAGCGCTAGACCTTCACTAACATGCACAAACGTTAAGACTACTAAAACCTAAAAAATCTGAATTTAAAATGTTTACCAGGGAATGACAGCTGTTTTAAATAATACAAGTTAAAACAAAAGGCATTTAAATATTCGTATGTCCGGGATAGTGGTTAAGTAAATGTATAAATTACTGTTACTGTACGTTAGCATTAGGCTAAATGAAGCATTAGCTAGTGTTAGCTTGACAGCCCCTGATACAGTAAAGCTAACCAACACTTGTCTCGACCACCGGTTGGGATAAATCGTTAAATGTGATGTAAATCATGTTGGTTGTTCATTGTGGCTGGACCTATAGCTCGATATAAATGTAGCGGCACACTAAACTGCTGTAGCTAGTCTGGAACATACAACAACGTAACTGTATCTGGCACCGAGCCGGAGACGAGCAATGTGTTGGGTTAAGCTAAGCTAACGTTAGCTGCTGAGCTAACAGTTGCCGATGATTTGCATGTATGTGAATGTCATGACAGTTAGCCCGACGAGCTGCTAACATTAGCTAACGCTCTGGCATTCAAAACATCATCCTAAACATTCACTTTATCAAGAACCAAGGCGATTAAGTAATTAAGTGGTAACTTGCTTAATTGAAATTATGTGGCAATCAACATTAACTCTTCCAATAAGCCCCTAACGGCCGGCTTTTGTTGATGTGTCAACAATAATGAGCGCGGGTCGAAGAAGCTAAGCTATAAGCGTTACGCTGCAACGCAGCATTAGCTACAACAAAATCAGTGGCGCTTCTGCTACAACGCCGCACCGTTACCTTCTCGTCCACCGATGTCTCCTCCGCCGTCTGGGTTTCTTCGTTATCCCCCGACATTTCTAGACAACCGTGATCTCAGTCAGGACACTGCTCGCCAGTTGGAAAAGTGATCCACAAATCCTCCGCTCTGACTTCCGTACCCACACGAGAGCCACCGACCGATCACTCCCGCACTGGAGTCACTACTACGTCACATGCGGAGACACCAGGCGCGCTCGCGTTCGGGCACTCCCGCCGTGCACTCGCACGCGGTTCTGAATTCGGATTGCGTAACGTCGAGATCAGCTGTTAGGCCCATGTGCAGCGTCACAAATCCAGGTTTTAAGTCAATAATCCTCGGATCTGGAGGATGGTGAATGCTGCACCGATTAGTAATGGTATTTTTCTCATGAATATTCTTACCCAACACAGTCTGTTTTGTCAGTCTAACACACAGTTTTTCCTCAAATGTAGTCTCAGTATATTTAGTACTTTTGGTTTAAAAAGCTATATAAGCACATGTAACGTAAATTAGTGTGCAAATAAATTATTAAGAGAATAAGAATGTCATGACGCTACAGGCATAACAGTAGCGCCATACAAGACAGGAATTCCAAACGCATTTATCATGAGTTATTTTTTACCTTGGCAAAGTTTTGGGTGTGAGAGAAGTGTTGCACTTCTCAAATGTTTATTTATTTATTTATTTTTTTTGCCAGAAGACCTGTCTCTACCAGGCATTAGCGATGAGTGTTTGAAGTTGTATTATCTAACTGAACCTTAGAAAAATGTCTAACAGTGCTTCATACATGTACAATGTCCTTTTCCTTTTGTGCTTTAAAGTTGCAGTTGTAGTCTTGTAATGGTGATTAAACAACTTCATGTAGCTGGAATGATCTGCATTTAGCATGACAAAAAGTACTGTCCGTATTCATGTATTTATAGTGTGAGTGAGTCAGTGACTACTTGCTTGTTTGAATCAACTGAACCATCAGCTGCAAATTCATCACACCTCACACGAGTCCTACCATATGATGGTGAATAGTGTGGGAATTGTATCACATACCCATATTTCTTGTTTGCCTTTTTTTTTTTTAACAACCTTCAGTGGGAATACAGATCTTATTTGCTTCGGGTGCTGTAGGGGAGACACTGTGGACATGTCATCTGAGAAAATCGAGCTTGAGAGCAGGTATCGCGCTAGGAAAATAAAAGGCACAAAGACACAGAGCAGATTTTCAAGATTGCTTTAGAAGATATATAGATATATTTTTCTTCAGATTTGAATATTAATGTCAAAAATACATACTATGATATACAGTTTGCACTACATCATCTTAGCATGACAGACGTCACAAGTAGTTAACTGAAATATTAATTTAAATATTAAATAAAATGATGGTAAGTAAACTGAAAGTGAATGTGTAAACACTAAACTAAGGTTACGCTTTCTATTGCAACATTTCCAATAAAGTGGTTTGTAACAGTACAAAAGTATTAGAATATGACTATTTTTCTCTTTCATTTCCAGTTATGAGAAAAAAAATGCACAGTGCACTGCTGATATCCTGCTGTGATGCTTTCAGGTGAATCTATTGTGATTGCTTCATCAGATTCTTTAGTGGTCCTTGGTATGTGTTGCACCGCAGTCTGCCATCCGGGCCCTCTTCCATATTCACTCCCTCCGTGGCGAGCTCAGGAGTCACAGGGTCACAACTGAGTTCACTTTGAGCTGAGTCAATCTAATCTTATAAAATGTAATTTTACCATTAACATGGCCTTGCATTGAATAGGAAGAAACTAATTATGATTTAACACTTGAGAGGCCCAATTAACATTTTGATTTGTGTCAACACAGTAAAACAGCCTGAACTCTGACAAAATAATTTCAAGTGCCTAACTGCTTCTGTGGACGATCACTTGTCTCTATTCTCCTGCCAGACGCTGGAGGGGTTACACACAACAGCAAGAAGAAGAATTACCTAGAACATTCGGTAAGAACATCTTGACCAGAACACAAGATCAGAAACACACCCTATAATCATAACCTTTCACCCAACCTCAGTTTCAAGTTGTGAACATAACAGAGATCGAGGTTTACTCCTGACAAGTCAACGATCTTAGCCGCCCCACTCTTATACATTTGTCAGTTTTGGGTGACAGAAGGGTTGAAACATAAGTTTCTGAACGGAGGCCAGAAGAGGCTCGTCGACTGCAGTCCTTTCGTTTCAAAAATTAGCCATGGGCTAACGTCTGTGACTGGCTTCAAGGCGTGACCAAAGCTTCAGTAGTGTCCTGCCAGGTGGAGGAAGGATGGCATTGGGCCTCAGCAGCGGGATGAGAACGGTGGGTCTATCGGGGACTCTGTGAAGGACTGGAGCTCATAGGCAGCACCACTGTCCACCTCCATGGACTTCCTGGAAAACAGCAGACGGATGTCCCTATGGAGGTAGATCTTCCCAGACTTAGAGCTCTGGAACCTAGTTGAGATGTGAAGAGGAAGCAACAGACACGGAGGGTTGAGTACAGGAGGAGAAACATCACAGCTGCTGGATATATTCACTGCCTAGTGAGCAGACGAGAAGAAGCTCACCTCAGATGAACGAGGTAGCGCAAGGTGCGTCCCTGGCCTAGCGAGAGGGGCCTCCTGCTGGTCTGATTGTTTGCGTCACGGCGGACGGGAACAGAGAAGGTCCTCTGGCGTAAGAAGGTCTGGTGTCCGGCTGGCATGGCTCGAAGGTCGTACATAACAACAAACATCTTTACCACCGTCTTGTTTGGGTTGAATAAGGTCTGAGAGGGTGTAACCAGAGCACGGCAGAGACAACAGAGAAGAAAATAGCAGACTTTTACATGGGATGAAAGATACATAAAATGAGAATCACACTGTACTTATGATCCCAATGATGTATGAGAGAGTAGAGATGGAAACGGCTTTCATAATCAAACACATAAGCCTATAAAGGCATCAACGTGTATTGTTATGTTTCGTGATGAATTTCCATCTTCAACCACTAGGAGTCTCTATTTCCTTGTGTTACTTGGTATAATCTGTTCTTTGTTCTCAGGCCATGAGCACACTGAGATGCTGATATTTTTTAGACAGCGATATTTTGATTTCTGCATCTATTAAAAATAAATCCTCACCACTTGAATGGTTCCTGATGGAGGTACACGATAGCCCCTTTTTCCCAGGGACTCCAGGTTTATCACACCCTTTGTAAAAACACAGGACAATCACCATGCCAGACATACTAAAGTAAAACATGAGAGCTCCTACATACATGGGACAGTTTCATCTCTTGGCTGAGGCAGGAGGAACACAATTTACAAAAAGGATCAATTATTCACTGACTGAAATAGCAATCGTACCATATATGGTGAGGGAGCGTTGTCGTCAGAGACGCTGTAGAATGACACTTCCACAGGTAAGGTCAGGTGACTGGGGCAGAAAGATCCGCTGGCTCCGACCTCTGCTGTGAAACCCTCCACCGTCCCCAAAGGCTCCAGGCGGTAGTTGAGCACACACTCCTGATGAAACAGAGCTTAGTTTGTCAATATTTTTCTCACAGCCCGTTGCGCACTTTGATTTTAACTTCGACCTTTTGACTTTTTCATCCAGGACAGAGACTCAATTTTTCACCCTATTGAGTAAAGTACACGTAATTGGGACTGCTGCATAATGGCAACACCAGATGTTCTACCTTGTCTGGTAACAGAATTAATTCCAAGGGCTGGGTTTAAAAAAATATAGATTTTCCTATTAAAATATGTCTTCATTTGAAAGATCTGACATTGATTAATAAATTCCTGGATCTTATTTTTTTTAAGTATTCACCATATCCTGCATCTTGGCGTTAGGAATCTCAGTGCGGTCTCACATGGCTGCCTTCAAAATAGTTTTGAAACTGAATTATCTCTAAATGACTTGATACTAAATTAAATCAGTAAATCAGCAGCAATCCCAGCCTTATTAAATAAAGTATAAAACTATTTATGGCTATAAAATGATGCAACCGTATGCATGGATGATTAAATAAGATGGATGCGTTTGTGTGTCATACCTCAAAGTTTCCCAACAGGCTGAGACTGGCAGGTGGAGCGCTGGCGCTGAACAGCTGCTGTGACTCATCCGTGTACCCCTCTCTCTTTGGACACACCCTGAAGGGTTAAAACACACACAAGCTTAACCAGCTTGTCTTCAATGTGCGATGTAAGAGCATCTTAAGGTGTTTACGTGACAAACATTCCTGGCGTGTCTGGATAGACCTGTGTCCCAGATGAGACAAAGATGATCTCACTGACTTTTATTTGGGTGTAAACAAAAGTGGTATCAGTCATCTTGAAAGGTTTGCTTAATCTTAATCCGCTGGAAGAACAGGCAGAAATACCTGGCAGCTGTCACATATACACAATTAAACAAATGTTTTTCACTGCAAACAAATATTCCACATACGGCGGGTGTGGCAGTGGCTCTTATCCAGGCATGGTCAAATTAACACAGAACTTGTCCGGTGGCTGAAATGAACTTTCAACCCAGAGTGACAAACACTTCAAACAGCTGCTTTAGAAAAAGAGGCATTGAGCCTCCACCCACGTCTGCTGTGTGTAGGCAGAGCAGACGTGGAGCTCTGTGTGTATAAAGCCAGTTCAGTTCAGTCTGCCATTTTGAGCTGAATGTGCAGGCTTCTAGATGCAGTCACAGTACAGCAGAGCTTCAGCAGGTGGCAGCGTGAGAGGACAAGTCAGCAGAACACGGCTGACCTAAGCTTTCTCTGTTATTGTCTCATCTCTTCACATAAAGACAAATCACCTCTACGGTGCTGTTCATCCAAGGCCATTGTTTCTAAGGATGATGTAAAGGTCTACAGATCCTTTTAAATACTATCTCGTCAATCAAAAGTCTTGCTTTTCCTTGCTTTCAGTTACGGATTAGTAAAAGCAGACCGTTGAAAAGTGAGAAAAACAAGTAGGCTTTAATCTGATGATGAAAAGTATGAGTAACTCGATCCAGATGGTACTATGATTAGCAGATGCCGTGGGAGGTTACGACAAAAGCCTGTATTAGACCAGTGAATGTACCCTGACCTTAGAGCCTCACGGACAAATGGACTTAGAGATTTGTAACTACAGTAACAGAGATCCCAGGTGAGAAAATGCCTACCTTTTCCCAGAGGCCCAAGGCAAACCCTTACAGCCAGCCAGAGAGGTGTCTAGGTCAAAGTAGCCTGTTTGATTTTTCCTCTGAGGAACCTGCCGAGCACACACAAGAGATGATTAACACCGGGCAGCTGTCTCTACAATAGGTTTGAGCTCTGTGTTTCTCAAGTTTGAGCTGCTAAGACGTCCATTTAGGTCTTTATCGTTCATCCTGTGTATTTCTAAACTGTAAATACCTGGGTTTTCAATGACACAAGAACAGTTATTAAACACCTCAACAATGAACGATGACACTTTCAGCTAAACTAATTTCAGAATATTCACAGGTGACTAGATGTGTCATGATGAGTATGTGTGAGATTACACGTGACTGAGTGTTTATATGCGAGTGAAAATGATCAGAAGACAGGAAATTGTGATGAAACTCAACTTCATGTGGCTGATGAGTCAGCCGCAGTACATCCTGCTCTGTGTTTCTGTGTGTACATTAAACTCTGGGTAACTACTGAGTAACTCAGCAGCAATAAAATAAAAACAGCTGCCAAATATTGCACAGTGACTTAATGACTAACATGCACGGCGCTTTCACTGAACAGTGCCTCAGATGGCATACACAGTAGTGAGCTTGGTATCATGACACACGACACAAAGACGCAGACTCCAACAATGACTGTTTATCGGGGCTAAGTCATTAGGGCACACACTGTGTTTCACTGCGCAGATGTAGCTCCTGTGTGCGTGTGAACGTTTTTCTTACAGGACTGGAGAGCAGAGGCAGGCCAGTGCAGGGGTGGAAGGCCTTGGTCGCCGTGGCGTCTAATGAGTGGCGATTCTGTTTCTTCCAGCTGTTGCAGGGACGTAGAGGGGAGGGGCTGTGAGCTCGCTGGAGCGCAGAGATGGAAACAGATTAGGATGGTTTGATAGTGGACAAAAAAAAATGATCTGCACATACTATTCTCCTCATAAGACGCCGTAAGCCTGCTGTTATGTATTTGCTAGGTAGTTAAATTGAAGGCTCACAGATGAAAATTTGAGTTTTTATGACAGCACGGTAAATACAAAGCTATCTGCAGTTAGCTTAGCGCCGCATAAAGTCTGCAAACACGGGCTACGTCCAAAGTCAACCAATTCCCCTTCCTTATCACCACGACTGAAACACAACACTTCATCTCATTTATTTAGTAAAAACACACAGCAAATGACTGTTTTACAGCTAATGGAGGCTGCCCTCATTCCCAGACTTTAGACAAAGTAAGCTAACCCTAGAGCTAAGCTACACGGTCACAACTAATGTACAGCCATGAGAGTGGGATGACTTTGCTCATCGTACTCTCTGCAGAAAGCAAATGAGCATATTTCCTTTACTGTCAATACACGCCTGGGCATGTCCTTCATTATATATCAGTAAACAGGGATATAGAGCAATTGTGGGTCACTAAATTGGCTGCCACAAAAGTGTATAAACACTCATTAATAATGGAGGC
This sequence comes from Planiliza haematocheilus, assembly GCA_005024645.1. Lineage (NCBI taxonomy): Eukaryota > Metazoa > Chordata > Actinopteri > Mugiliformes > Mugilidae > Planiliza > Planiliza haematocheilus. The sequence continues at coordinate 4,998,966 of SRSE01000649.1, read as the reverse complement.
TCTTACAAGGACAGTGGGAGGTGGAGTCATGTCTGGACTTGATGTGCCGGAGCATCCAGTCTCCGAGGGTGCCTGGTTCTCATCCTGGAGGACAGAGGCCTGAGCTGGCGTACAGTTCTGTATCTGCATCTGGGGCTGAGGCTGAGGCTTGCTGTGGTAGTGGCTTCTGTTACAGTTTGTGGCTGGGCTGGTATCATCATACGTCCACCTAAAAATCTGGGCATTCCTTGGGCTGTTCTCAAGGACAGGAGAGGAAGGTGGGGGATCATGGCTGCTGGGTGTCCTGACTCTGAGCTTTTCCTGTGGGGGAGTTCGTAAACGTTGACCAGCCTGAGCGTGGGACTGGCCTCTTAATGAGGGTTCTTCAAGTGTAAACTGAGCACCATTTTGGGCCCGGGGAGAATGGCATTCAGTCCCCGGATCGACTTGGGGCTTGTCTGTGCAAACAGGCGCGTGTGTGGCAGCAGTGTGCGTGCTGCCACTGTGAGGTTCGTGACTGGGTATGTGGCCGTTGGTGTAGCCGTTGGTGGCAGTGTGTGATGCTTGTGGGATGTGTGTTGTGTGCGAGTATGTGCGGACTGTGTGTGTGACTGTTGTTGTGTGCGTGTGGTGCAGAGGGCTGCCACTTCTGCTGTGCCTGGGGGACAGAGAGGGGACAGACAGCCTCTCCTGGATGAGCCGAGTGATGTCTTGCACCGCCTGGGCAATCAGGGAGCTGTCTCTTTCCCTTTCCCTGTCTTTCCCCCTCTCTCTGTCTCTGTCCTTCTCAGCATTCCTCTCCTCCTCCCTGCCTCTTGTCTCAGTCATTTTCAGCTTCCTGCAGGCTGCAGGTTTGGGTGAGGAGCTCTCCCGTTTGCTGAAAGAAGTCTCAGTCATGGGTGTGTTGAACGGGGTGGGCCACACACGTCCCACAGATTCATAGGGTGGTACATCAGGCTCTTTGGTCTTATTGGCAGTTATGTCATCATGGTTACTGCCCCACATGGCTTTGGGAGGGTTGTCAGAAGCAAAAAGGCCTGGAGGGAGTGGCGGTGCTGTTGGGTCACAGAAGTTGAGCCTTTGTGCAATGCGGGCTATAACTTCCTGTCTCTCCTGCAGCAGGGAGCCAATTAAGGGGTTTGTCTCGGTCGCAGCAGGCCTCGGGGAGGGGCAGCGAGGTGGCTCGGCTATGGAGAAAGTCTTGAAAGCTCTCAGAGGCTCAGGAATTGGAGCCTTCATCCTCTCACTGCTGTTGGTACCAGAACCGTAATCCTCTGCTTGTGTGGGGTCAGGCGAGCCGTTGAGGGCCGAGTACAGCCACTTCCCTGCTTTACTTGTGGGAAGTGGGGAGGGGGAGCGGGACGGGGTGGGGGAGTGAGAAGCCCTGTGGAACAGTGGTGAACCCTGACGTTGGGGGACGCTGACCTGCGGGAGCTCTCCGTTCTGATAGGTGTGGTTTTCCGCGGGCTCCTGGCTCTTCTTGCTGTAGGGATGCGGCACAGCAGTGTGAGGAAGGCTGTTAATGGGGATGTTGTTGATGGGAAGATTAGGAATGGGTAAGCCATTGAGGAGAAGGCCAGACATGGAGTTGCTGTACATGTTAGAGTTATGATGGACGTTGTCTTTGCTGGGGTCCTGGCTCTTTTTGAGGGTGGGCAGGCCACCATGGCTGTTGAGGTTTGGGTTGAGGCTGGGAGTCTTGCTGTAAAGCGGAGGAAGGCCGGTGTGGATGCTGCACGCCAGGGTGGGATAGGTGGGTTGTCGGGGGAGCGACTGGACATGAACCTGCAGCGCCACACTCTGAGATACATTAGGGACTGGGAAAATGTGCTCTGAAGGCGGCTGGGAAAACTTCCACACCAATTCTTCATCAGCAGCACTGATCCTGTACAACACAGAGATTCAATAAATAGACGATTAACTCTCACACCGTAAGATAGGTAAGAACTGTCAAGAGACGTAATTCAGTTTTCAAAAAAAATTCCTGATTTACACTTGTACACAAACTTGTAACTAGCATAACTTGAGCTCGTTTCCTGTAGCGTTAATACTTCAGCCTGATTGAAAGCCTTCAGAGAGCGTCTGACCTGTACAGGATGTTTCTGGGGACGATGCCATGGGAGGCGCTGAGCCAGGCGCTGAGCTGGGAGAAGAAGACGTAGGAGCGAACAGCCAACAGCAGGGTCTTCTCCTCAATGAAACGGTCGCCGCTTCTATTTAAAACAGGTGGAAGTGTGCCAGTATGTCAGGTTAATGAGAAGACGGTTAAGGGATGTGTGTGTTTCCTTGTTACTACACAAACAGATTATATGCAGTATATACATATTTAGAGCTCAAAAAATAAATAAATTACTTCTGTATTATATATTACGTGCAACAGGTCTTTTAGTAACATCTGCTCAAGCATCCACTCCCCTGGGCTCTTCTATATACTGTAATGTTATCTCTAAAGCATAATTCTACTGTTCTTGTACTTTGTGCTTGTTCACATGTCTAATAAAGTTACTTGATTAATCCTCTAAGATGTTATTCAGGGGCCAAAAATCTGCCTACACAATCATTTCTTTGTGTTAAAAAACTGCATGAACAAAACAGAATGTCAAAGTAAGCAGGGAACGAGAAAGTGCAGTTGTGTAAACAAAAAAACAACATAACGAGGACAGCCACAGATAAAAGGAGGAGGCAGCGACATACTGTGAGCCTCTTGTTTTTGTGTCTTGTTTGTGTGGATGTAGCTGTCAGCGTGTTTCATGGAAACTGACAAAAGTCGACTTCTCTAGCGTTGCCCACGTTTAAAACAGGAGAATAATGAGCGTATGGGACGTACTGTCTTGGAACTGGCTGCAGGGTCCATCTCTCCAGCAGTAAAGCATCTTGTTTGATGACCGGGTCGCTGATGGGGTCGCTTGGGGGGCACTCGTCGCCATAGCAACAGTCTGGCAAAAGCATGACCTCGATCATGATGGGGATGCTGTTCCTCCAGAGGAGGATCACCTCGGAACGGGTTCGCCTTGCCTGCCGACACTGAAGACGCACATGGGGACAGAGGTGGAGGGTTAGTGCTCGTTAGTGAATGTCAACATCGGGATTTGGGGGAGAAGCAGATGGGGCCCAAAGGTGACCCACTTAGAGCAAAGTGGACTTTCAGCAAATTCATTTAGGTCACATGTAAGTGTTTCAAATTGTAGATAAGAAAAATATATATCTGTAATGTAATTTATATAAGTGTACGCTCATTATGCGAGCAGAAAAAAAACTCTGGTAAAATGTGAAGAGACTCTACTTACACTTCGAAGTAAACACATATGGCAGGCTGTGTACATAGATGTTACAGTATGTGCAGGAGTACTACCTGGGGCAATTTGTCGCTGCATTCATGCTTGTGAAGAGGAGGCATGGCTGACTGGGCTGGCGGACAGTGCAGCCCCTCAGTCCTTCCCTTCACAGAATACTCTGGTGTCCTTCCCTCTGTGATGAGCAAGGTCAGGAACACCAGGAATTCCTCGGCATCGTACTCGAAAAACTCCTCTGTTGCATCTAGACAAGAGAAAGAAACAGAGGGTCGGCAAAGTGTTTCAAATCACGTCTAAATAGAAATTCAAGGACGCACTTGGGAGTGGTGGCAGCAGTTGCCTATATTGAACCTTTGTTTAGGGTTTTGCTTTACAGAAGTGGTTATTTAACTGTGGCTGGATAGGCCTGTTTAGAGAGGGGGCGGGGGCAAATGACACAACTTTTCCAGTTTGGCTGCTTCAAAGGAATATATTTAGACCTTCCATGTCAGCTGAGCAGAGGGGTGAAGTCACACACACGCACAGGCAGCGCTAATGGCAACACACACACATACACTCATTCACGGCAAAATATTTACAAGTAAAAACCAAGATCCGTGAAGAAAGTACACGACAGAATTAAGATTGTGTGTGTGTGTGCTGCACCAATTCTGCCAGGGTAGTGTGGGTGTGGCTGGCTGGACAGCATAGGGCTGAATCAACCTTTTACTGTTTTGGAATGGGCCATTCCCCTCCGACATTTATATTAACTATACAGTAGCACAATGACTTCTGACTGCGATCAATCAGCTCTGGCTCCTGCCACAACAAAAATTAACAAGTTGCTGACGTTTGTGTCGTAATTGCAGCTTAGATCTTAAGTAGGGTATTTTTAGCAGGCTGGTGAAGAGACTGTCTTAGCTCTCTATCTCCCGTACTCCTCCAGAGAAAACTCCCAGAGTCCCGCAGGAGGTCAGCTGATACACAGCAGCACAGAGAATCACAGCTTTCTTTCTTCACAGCACACTGCCTGCCCAACTCTGAATTTTGAAGTGACATCAAATTTAGGTGGAAGAATATTTTTCCACTCTGAAGACGTGAAATCCTCATACGGATAGACAGACACACACACAACTACACGTACACACCATGTCCTCCACCCACCAGAGCAGGGCTGGCTAGAACAGAGTCCCTCTCAGCTGGCTCTGCAGAAGTGTGAGCTACAAGCTGCTGCTGTTATGCGTGTATGCGTATCGCAGTCAGCCAGCCAGTCAGGCACATTCCTCTCAGGGAACTCCTCCTACGTGCCTTTGAGCTGCCGCTGCACGTGGAGTGATACGCAGTCCAACACAAAACATGAGAAGAGAGGGAGGGATGGGAGGAGGTGGGTGGGGGGGGTCTGCTAGCCAGCTGTAGGCTGAATAAGCGCAGGGTGAAAGAGATGGAGAGGGAGGCTATATTCAGGGACAATCTCCTTTTCTTTATGGGCCCAAATCGGAAAAGCTTGGACAAAGGGAGCAAGAGACTGGCAGCGAGGGAGGAAAAACAGAGTGAGGGAGTAATATATGACAAAGGTCAACCATCAAGGTTGTAGTCCATCGCCTCGCATGATTGCTGACTTGAGCGTCTGGATGTAGTGGGCTCTGACCGGCTTGATTTGCAGCTAAGGTTTAATGCTCCCAGTCTGTACCGTGTAAGGCTTCGGCTCCTGGTGCCACTGGGATTTGGACTAAAGGTGAAGATCTAGGAGCAGGAGAGAAAGGAAGCATGAATGATGAAGGGAGGGAGGGGTTAAGAAGCGGGAAAAAAAAAACAGCCTCTGAGAAGTGGGGTTCTAACATAACCCCTCTGAACACACACACACATCTACACAGAGCCCTAATTCATGTACGCATAGTGGGTGTTGGATTGCTGCTTTCTAGGAAAGGCAAACCCAGGAAGACATACATACACCCCTAAAGCACACATGGCAAAACACACACGCACACAAACAACAACAAATAAAGACACCACAGCATAGAACAACACTGCTGCATACACTCTCTCTCTCTCTCACACACACACACACAAACACACCCACACCGCAACACATGTACGTACACACACGTGAAGCTCAAGACAAAGGACTAGTGATGGAGGCTTCGGCTGAGGGGCCCTGCCTGCATATGCTTAGATGAGAGCTGTCATTCATTAGGGCGTCGTGCCTGAGCAGAACATTCCTATGAGGCCTACACACACCGACACAAAGACGCTCTGCTTAGATGGAAGTTGTGATATGAGATGCGATCAGGATGCACAAAATAAACCAAAGATGTAGCAAAAAACAACATTGAACTGACATTGGTGTGGCCTTTTCCCAAGCATCTTAAAATACCATTTTTTTTCTGCTTTGCTAGATGCCAGAGGTAGATCACCTAAACTAACACCTGATGTTTTCAATCCTTCCTTTGGTTACTTTCTTTTGGAAATGTTTGCGACAGTGTGCACTGTTTACCAATCATTAAGTGGGGTTCAACGTCCAGTTCTTTGTTTTCCTTCCTCTTTTCTTCCTCTCTTTCCCACTGGACCATGACCAATTCATTCCCGCCTCTCTTTGTCTTTAACATGCAAAAACGGTCTCTCATTATATTACATGAATTCCTTTTTGAATGGATGCGTCTCTGGACTTCAGTTTGTTTTAGATTTTCTTGAAGGCACATGACTAGTACGGCGTGAGAAACGCAAACAGATTTCGACGAGGGAACACGTAAACAGGTTAAGGTCCAGTGTTTAAATAAGAAGCTTTGCCGATACGTGCTGCACCTAACCGACCCAGACCCAAATACAGAAACACACAATGGAAAACTGTTGTGTCTCTGCCATGTGCATGTGATCGCGCCCCCATCTCGCCGATAACGTACGATGTGAATTATGTAACAGGTCGGATTACGATGCAGGCGTCTTATTATTAGACCTGCGACCGCCTGCCACCAAGTTCAGCTGGAGTCCCGCCTACAGATTGGCTGGTTTGGCGCACACACTCAGGCACACATCTCTCAGCTGTCTACATATCTTCAGGCCAACAGATCAGTAAAGAGTCATGTGGGATGGAAAAAAAAGGGCTCCAGGACAAGAGCAGAGGGGTCAGCCTCAACAGCCGATGAAGTCTGCAGAGTAAACACACCGCGAGGCTCGCTGAAGCTCACTTTGATTCATCGTTACCTAAGATCCGCTGGAGAGGCAAATAAGTCAAATACATTAAACCCTCTGCAAACTGCTTTCTGTGGCTCGTACAAATTCCTGTACATTTGCATTGAGTGATTATTAAATCCATCCAATACATGTTCCTGGGATCAATTTTTATATGTTACCCAGCAGTGGAGCTGTTTTAATATAGAGACAGATGGTAGGTTAGAGTGGGAAAGAGCGACACACAAAGTAACAGACACACACACACACACACAGATAAAATGACCCATTAATCTGAGCACTGTCGCCACACAATCACTGCACGGCTGGTGCTCTTTCTATGGCAAAAGCCGCTCTACTCCACACATACAGAGCTAATTTGAATGCATAGTATGTCCCCATATGGTCACCATACCAACGTCCCCTGCACAGCCGCTGCTCTACATCTATTATTCGTATAGAATCTCACTTACTTTGAAGATTAGTTTTACTAGCTTACTGTTCACAAAAGGCCAGAAAATTGTTCCCACAGACCAAAGTGACATCTAAATGTCAGTATTTAGTATACTCTGTGTCACGATATTTGAGAATAAGCAACTATTCGATGAATGTGCTGAATAAAATTTTTTTAATAGGCAAAATCTAATTGGTGACTGGAGACTACAGCCAGTGGCAATAGAGGAAAAACAAGTCGCACATCAAAATCTCAGCAGAAACACAACACTGATGAGTTCACTGAAAGCCAGGCAACTCGCAATCAAAGAGACAGACAGAAAACAGGAGTTAAAGTACTGCAGGGCAGCAGCCGGAGAGAGACGCCGCATAGATGGAGACAGAGGGTCTGCACAGATACTGGAAGAGGGACGAGCAGTCCAAAGGGCAGATGGGAAGCACACACAATTAGTTCAAAAGGAAGACAGGAAGTCATTTAAACGACGATTCCAGCTGACTGTCTTTCAGGAGAATTTCATGCAAAACTTTGAAACACTGCCAAATCAGCAAGCATTTGCATAAGTTGAGTTCCTGTTAAAAGTATGACACACCCACACACCCACAAGAAACAGGTTATAAACAACAAAACCGCAAATTTTAAACTGGGCTTGGTCTTTTATTAACATCCAGGTCTGATATCCGTCTTAAAGGTGTAAGAAAATATATGATTTGAAAAACTGAGGAGGCTTTGGTCTGGTTTAAATGCCCCGACAATGCAGAGTAATGAATAACTCCGTCCACAGTTACTGTTGACGTCCCCCTGAGTAAGACTCTAATGTTGTAACAGCTCTAGTGGGACCGAGTCAACTGTCTCAACATGAATAAATAATAAAACAAAGCTCTGTACAACTGGACCCATTCCTTAACAAAGAACAAGGTGGCAAAAAACACATGAGAAGATTTTTTTTTCCAATTTCCGAGACTTAATATGCTCTCTTGGTTTATGTATTTAAAATCATTTGAGGTCTTAAGATGATATGAGCGGGACACATTTGATTCGTTTGGGACCTGCAGAGTCTAGATAACCCGCAAGCTGGGAGGCTGTGCATTAAGGCAATTTCCAGGCAGCTTCAGTGCAGCAGTGGCTGCAGTCTGCTGGGCTCGCTCAAGTGTGTCAGCTTAACGCACAATGATATCTGGTTCCTTCTGAATGGAACCAAGCAGCGAAGATTCAATTTTACCGACTGTGAATTCCTCATTATGATTAGGTGCAGAGCTGAATGTCCTTGATGAGAAACAACTAAAAGCAAGGGCTTATTTCCTGCTCTCGAACCTTGTGGTCACCATTCCGTGTAACAGTGCATGAAATATAAATTAAATATCTGATTCTGCAGTGTCCTGACCTTGAATCATTCATGTCATGCAGAAGTGAACTGAAGAGGTCTGCGTGATAACGCGATCGTGATTTTAATTCACAGCTCCACGCAGCACGACACAACCGTTGTTTCAAATGGAGTATGCTTTAACGGAGAGATCAGTGGACTGTGTCACATCACTGAAACTGTGCAGCAGCAGAGGGAGCAGAAAGAAGCATAAATTTAACACCAGATCCGTTTTGCTAGATTTTCAAAAGCAGCACAGAGGCAGCGTACATACATGCTGTTACTGCAAAGTCGCAACAGCAGTCAACAACAATAAACAAAGGAAATCGCACCACAAAATGTGACATGATGCACTGCTGGTGCACAGTACACCCTTCCTCCAATCCACCGTCATTCTTGTCAAATTCTCCTTGTAGAATTGTAAGAGGCAATATGTGTAAATTAAGATCCTCTTTTTATCAGGCGTCGTGCAGCCCTACCACACATATACCGTACATACACATGGTTTTGCTCCTATAATGCATATACACAGGCAAAATGGGAGATTACACTGACAGTTCAACCGTGCTAAATCTCCTTACTGCAGCCCCCGGTGAGATAAATTTAGGCACTGTCTGATTTCAAAGAGTTGGTTCCCACAATCAGCTACTTGATGACTTGATGGCGTCTGCCAGCAACGCCCATGTTAAAAGGGGCTGATGTGGTGAGTGCCTGCAGTCATACACTGTGGAAGGATAAGAATATTATCACTGCTGTGAGAAAAGTTCCAGCCGGCACAAGTTACTTGCTAAATTACTCATGTACACACGCTTCTCCGCTCCTTTGAGTTCTACATTCGGCAGCTGTTATGCTAAGCTAACCCTTAGACGTACAATACCAGCCACTCTCCAGAGGACAGTACAGACAATTTATTATTACACTAAATTAATAAGGGTTCCCTTAAAATCCACCCTGGACTGGGCTTTTACAGGCAGTTTACAGTTTAACGTCCACTATGTGGCTATCTCTATACTATAAAAGCACATCTCCAGTTTCAAAGTATTCAAATGCACTGGTAGCTAAGCAGATGGCAGAAATGAAGAGTCAGCAGGACTTGCAACAGCATACCTACCACTATGGGAATTGTTTGCAATGTCGTCTTTTCTGCTCCATGGCCAGCTCTGCACTCAATTATATTTGGAAACCAGATGGTCTAAACTGAACTGTATCTACCGTGCTTTCCTTATACATATGAAAGATTACGACTGCTTACTTATGGTTTTCTCTGCTTCTATGAGTGCTTCACAAGTGGGTGTGTCAAAACATGGCCTCTGTTCTAGAATATGCAATAAAGGCCAGTTTAAGAGGTCCCATTACATGTACATTACCAGCCACAACATTAAAACCACTGACAGGAGAAGCAAATAACACTATCTTCTGACAATGCAATGTTTTGTTGTGAATTTGAGAGGATGTTACTTAGACATGTACCACCCACAGACCAGCCCTGGCACCCTGACCTCACAGAAGGACAAATCCTAACACAGGTGCACACACAAAAATGGTTTAAAAAAAACTACATGAAGAACAGCACAAGGTGTTGACCTGGCCTCCAAATCCCAAACTGATCAAGTATCTGTGGGATGCACTGGAACAAGCCTGATCCACAGAGGCCCCTCCCCTCAACCCATAGGACCCAAAGGCCCCCACTAACAACATTCTGTTACCACACACCACAGGACACCCTCTGAAGGACCATGTCCATTCTCTGATGGGTCAGAAGTGTTTTGGAGGCACAAGGGAGACTTAAACAATATTAGGAAGGTGGTCATAATGTTATACCTGGTAGGTGTATGTATGTTGTGTATCTACACAATATGACAGACTTGCTTTGTCAAAAATGTATTACATCTAACCATTAGATTTCTGGTAAATGATTGTTTTTGCTATGAAAAAATACTGAGCAGTGTCCAAACTCCAGTGAATCTGTTTATTTCTGCAATCTGACGCAGGACAGGTCAGTCAGCAACATCCACGTTTAAAGCACCCTGAACTGAAATCAAGGCACGCGCCACATGCAGATTCCCAGAGTTTACTCAAACGTCACCGTGCTTGTGCCATCCACCAAGTGTTTACTTTCCTGATTTTACCCAGTTATTTACCAGCCAATGTTCCAAAGAGTGACCGTGTTTACAGCTTTGAGAGCTTGAGTTAATGTTTAAACCAATGCTGCCGTGTTTTTGGTTGTTTCACTCGTAACCATGTTGAAAGACCAAAACGTACTGTCTAATGAGCTGTACTTTTGGAGTCAGCTATAATGTCGCCATGACTTTGACACTCAAAGGTTTAGATAACCGACTTATTGGTAATTAATCATAACTGAATGTTATTTTCTGTACAGCTGACGTAGTTTTAGCAGGCAGATTGTAAACCAGAGGAAGAATAAGAAGTGTACACATAAACTCACTTGCCAGTTCACTGAGTACACTAGTGAATATATAACATGTCATTTATAACAGCCTTGTAACGAATCTTAGCTTAATGAAGCACTTGTTTAAAATAACTGAGAGAGCTGTTGATTCAACTGTGTTTTTATTTTGAAGGCTGTTCTGTGTATTGTGTTGGACTGACACATGTTTCTATTATTTCGACAACTCTATTTTAGTCAGTGGGCAGCACCGCAAATGACATCCTCCACAACGATCTTACAGTTGGATTACCACCTATCTGACTCAGTTTTAAACTAAACTGAACATTATAACAGTCATGAAGGAAGATTTACTACAGGACTGTTGTGTTAGAATACAATTGTTTTTAACTACTGTCCCTAATGAAGTGCCAAGTGGGCGTATTTGATTACATGATGGGTTCATTTCACAACATGTACTTACAACACACCTGGGGGGGCATTAAATGTTTCAATCTTATTAAAATTCCTGAGGAAGCAGAACCATAAATAGGGCCCATTTATCTGAGAGGCGCTGCATCTTCTCGTTTAAAAGTTCCAACATAAAAGGAGGTATTGCAGCAAAGGAAAAGCAACACATGCCCTCAGTCATTTCTTTCCTGGCTGATGGACCTGGGACTAGAGGAGAGCTGTGAGTGATCAGCGATTAGGGCCTACAACTGTTGACCAGTGAAGAAAGGGAGGAAGAAGGAGGACAGGCGTTACCAAGGCAACAGAGACATTGTGTTAAACATTCCTGTCACGGTGATTGAAGAGTGTCTCTGTGAAGGAATGAGCTGCCCCAATATGTGTCTTTGTATGTGACAGTGAGCTGCAGCTGAATGTGAATGTGTCTGAAGACAATTACTGCTCCTGCTGTGCTCTGTGAGTGCGCAGTGATGTGTAGTGAGTATAAACACTATGACTGTTTACCGCATGTCTGCGGTCTCTTGACTCCATACATGTCCTTGCGTCGTACACCAAGTCTTTCTGTTGTGTGGTTCCACTTGCTCTATGGAGGTGTTGTTATGTTATCCTCAGTGGTAAAACACCAAAGGACGGCTGCTCAGCTTCAGTAGTAACCAGGTCAGCCATGTTTCCATAGCGTTTTATAACACAAATCACACGTCACTGCCAGCTCACCTTTCCTGTTTTTGTCTGCCTTGTGCTACAAGATAAAAAACACTGGAAGTGGCGAAGGGCTCTGCCAAGAAACTGGCATGTATTTGCCGGAGGAGTGTAAAGAATGGTAAGGATCACTGGCTAGGAAGAGCTGATTCAGGTTCAATTTAAAAAACAGCAGGGAAAAAAAATGTTTTAATCAACTGCTAATAGCCTGGGTCAAACTGATATTTCAGATGTCACTGCTGAGTTGGCTGCCAGCAGATCTCGCCAAAAAAACTTCTGTCAACCACGACTCATTCCCACAAAATGTTTTAGTATTTACGTTGCAGAGTCTGCCTTTGTGGAAAACTTTTCCAGTTTCCTCCCACATGTTTAACAAAACTTTAAAACTCTGTGACATGCATGTGTGTGTGTCCCTCTCCCAGTTTGCAACACAAAGGGGAAGACTCACAGCATACATAGCAACAAGCTGTGATTGGTTGAGGGGCGTTAGTACAGTTCCAGCCGAGGAGAACCCTTCTTCTGTTTCGTGAACTCAGCTACTATTATTCTCCCACTGCCAGCAAACAAACGCACACTCAACCCAGACTGACACACCACCTTGGCCTCTCTCTCACACCCATTATTGTCCGTCATAAACAGATTTGTTGTTTAGCAGCTGAGCTGCTCACATTGAAGTCACATGGGAAACAAGCTGCGAGCTTCGGGTAAAAAAGAAAAAAACTGTACAAACTTATTATGAGTCAAAAGTTGACTCAGACAAGCACTTAACTCATCACAACTGATGTGAAAGAAGTAACACACAGAAACTGTGTGTGTATTAATTAGTACTTCCTTCACTTGAACTGCATTTCCATAGCAGGAACTTTCTCCAGGGACCAGAAACCTTTGCTGGTACTAGTATCCACCGTACCTGGGGTGGATACTAGTACCAGCAAAGGTTACTGATAATAATTGACTGGAAATTATTTTTACCAACCAGAAAGTCTCTGCTTGGGGTGTAGTGCTATGGGGGTGGGATATGCAGCACCGAACATTTCTGATTTGTCGAGTACCTGCAGGGTTTTATTTCAGCAACCACCTTTTTTCCAGTACTGACCTAATGACCCCATTTGAAAAGCAGTAAATCACTATCAACAGCAGTACAGACTGAATCACCTCTATTCTTACTGATGCATTGTTCTGTACAGTTGCGTGCAAAAATAACAAACAGTGGCCGCCTTGTCATATGCCAGTGACTAAGTTCCCCACTCTTCATAGGTGCACTGCCCAACAGTGTGAAGGACCTCATTTAAAAAGTTACTGGAACTAAAACATCTAAACTTTTACTGGAAACATATTACTGGCATGTGATCATATTAATGCGGAACTTTTCCACTCAGTTGCCAAAACTTTAGGTACACTAGTAAAAAAAAAAAAATTCACAGTCCTGCACTAAATCTACCTTAATGACAGATAACATTGAGTTTATGTTAAAATAGCATCAGATGTGTGGTAATCCAACTGTATGATCATTGTGGAGGATGTAGTTTGTGGTGCTGTTACTGAATTTAAACACACAAACAGTGTTTCTGTTATTAAACACAGCCCACTGACTAAAATGGAGTTGTCAGAATAATAGAAACATGTGTCGACACAACACAATGCAATTCAAAAGTACTACAAAGCCCGTTTGAAACAGAAAACACAGTCAAATCAACAGCTTTCTCCGTTATTTCATGACAGTTTTAGATGTGGTTATGTACGTAGCATTGGTATGCCATCTTAAATCCACACATCCCCATACTGCAGGAAACTTCTGCTAATTTCAAACACACAAATCCTTTTAAAATCACTCGGGTTGTTCAGCTTTCTTAGAGTATTAGGTCAGTACTGTATGATGAAAGCACCAGTAACTATTGTGGTTTATCATGGTTAGGTAACTGTGGTTGAAGGAGTGCCACGTGTCGGTAGGATTTCATTGCAACAACACTACGCCAGCCAATATCAGCGATTAGCAAAGCTTTGCTGATGATAATATTATTATTGATAATGGTGCCAGCTACTGACCACAAAGGTGTTCATTCAAAACCTAATTCTGCTGGGACATTCAAGGTTGGGAATGAGATGCAGCTTCAACAACCATAGCAACTGAAGTCCTTGAGTAAGGCGCTCAAGACCGCTGTTATTCAAATGTGTTGCTTGAAGACTGGTTAAACTGAGAAGCATCCATGTGTAAAATGCAGCGTGCCGAGTAAATGCAGTGTGAAGCTAAAATACATACAGTATGTGCTGTAAACCTAACTCTTACAAAAACCCAAATTATATGCAAACCATATACTTGTGGCATTTACTTCTTCAGAACAATTCATCCCACCTCCATTCCCTAATCCTCCATCATCTCTCCTGAAATGCCAGCAATATTATCTTCAGACGTGCAGCGTACCCACACAGTGACCTTTTTGACCTTATTTGCATGTATTTTATCCGGGGCCCCAAAAGCCTGTTATCCAGGCATGAGAGGTCCTCCGCAAACTCATTGTCACACTAATACCGGTTATGTAACACAGAGTGGAGTGAGTAGTGTAGTACTGGATGAGGTGGGCAAAGTGAGAAATAACAAGCCCCAGTGGAGCCAACAGTTTTGCACAACTGTCTAAACTAGCCTTCACAGTGTACACTATAGGTTTTCATTTGAGATTCTTTTACAGTCAATTCATTTTATGAAAAAATAATAAAGTTGTGAATCTGTATCCTGATAGTCTATCAGATGCACTGGAATATACTTTACATTTCAGTGAGCTGACTGCTGGTAACTGGAGCACACTAGGGCAGTAGGACAACTCAGTCCCCCTCTGTAATCAGAGACACCCTGTCCAACACGAGTCCACAGGCCTATGACCTGTCCTGCACTGCCGATGCCAATTTCTAGAGCGGGGAGTCCGAACTGAGCAACCCAAGCTGCATAGCTCCAAATACAGTGTGAAAAGGGGTGTCCGCTGTGGCAACGTCGAATTGATTTAGTTGCAGACTGGAATTGGCCGCTCGGGGATAAAGACGCCACTCACGTTACTGTTGGTAGAGCAGTAGTGAATCATTAATCTGGTTTGAAAGGCCAAGGTCACAACTCCTTGACCCCCAAAGTCAACAGGATCTATGAACAGTAAAACACCACATAAATAATAATAATAATACTAATAAACTAACCAAAAACTAAATAAATAAATCAGCTGAGTAAAAGGGGGGGAAAGCATTTACTCAATGGAAAGGGACAGACTGACTGTCAGCTGATTTACTCAGAGGATGAAGCAATACTGAGGGTGATAGGGGAATTGCCTGAGTTAATACTGAGCCTGGTTGTTGGCCTGAAAGAGATGAGATGAGACAATGGAGAAAAGGAAAGGGGATAGTTGTGATGAGTCTCAAATTAACTTAACCCTGCACTGCTGTTAATAAACAATGTGCCCAACGCCTCCACAAAGAGGCCCTGAGGTGCTCTCTGTTAACAGTGGGTCTGTGTGCATTTGCATACATGTAATAATTCCATTTCCTTGAAAGTCACATAAGGGAGATATTATTTATCATATCATCTAATCTAATCTTTAATTAGACTAACTGGTAGAAAGGACATTGCAGCACGAATACACAGATTTGGAAGTAAACTTTTTCATTCTAACTTTCTGGCTTCTTCTGTGTCTTTAAACTCTGTATCACGGCCTTTTTGTTATAGACCACAACAGAACACTGTCAGCACAGGAACACAGGAGAAGTGTGTGAACCTGATTAAAGTGCTGCTTACGCAAAGCTCTTTGCAACCAAAGATATTTGGTGTCTGGTAACGCAGGATTCCACCCTCTTCAGACTCAAGACTGTCTATGGTAACCACTAACCAATGTCAGTGTTTTTAATTTCAGTATTATTTACAACACTGCTGAGGGACTGTAATATTTTTTTTATGTTATGTTTGCTACATACAAAAGTGGAAGTGAATCTTTTTGGAGAAGCAGATAACTAATAATGTATCTGATATTTGAAGTGACCTTAAAGGTTACTCCTCCTTAGGCAATATGTGAGAAATGCACAAAACAGCAGCAAAACTAAAAGCAGTGTGATAAATCTCTCAGACCCTACCACCACCTGTTTCATTCTTGTGTTTTAGGTAGTATGTCAAGCTAGCTCTATTTCTGTCAATATGCTTTTCCACTGGATATTAACAGCATATAGTGGTGGTGGGGGGTGTTAAGTGCTGAGGTGTTGCAGTAGCTGAAATCTATTTGATGTGACTCAGAAAAAGAGAGGATGGGAGATGAGAAGATACATAGAAGTAAAAGAAGACCAGCAGAGCGAGGAAGTTGTGCCCACTTATAGATCTTATGGAATAACAGTAATCACACATTCTTTTATATATATATATACTGTATATACTGCTGAGATTAAAATAATTTGCTGTCATTTTGGTTTCCCAGTAACAGAAATAACAGACAGAGTGGGATCATTTTGGCCAGCACAAGAGCCTGTGTTTTTTTAATTATTATTATTATGTGGTTTCTGAGTAAACTGTGCTAGTTGCTTGGAACTTGCAGCTTAACAGCAATCTTGTTACGTCACATCAGGGCTTAAAGCATCAAGTGGTAGAAGGACTGCACTATAGAGGACACTGAGAATTGACTGTTCGTGGAGATGACATCCCTATACAACTATATAACTTGGCTTGAGTAATGTGAGCACTCTGTTCAGCCTGTGCTGCATTAATCTAAAAGCTTCAAGGAAAAGTTAAGGTCCTGATTTTAGCTACTCTAGGAGTCAAACTTGATAGGCAAAAGGCACAGGAACTGAAATGCGCAGAGACAAAGAGACGCAGACATCGTCTCTACCGCAACACCACCCCCACCAAGAAAAGTCACCAGGCCCAGATGGCTCTTCCTGTTCCTGCAGGGCTAACTGCTGGTTGGCTACAAGGAGCCACAGGGGCGGGAGGATATGACGAACGCACAAGCAATGACATCAGTGGCTGGCTCAGTGGCACCCTGGCAGCAGATATAACACTCACGCTGCTACTCAGACCTTCAGCCAGTCCAGCACCATGTCTGGATGATGTATTTTTGTGTGTCCACATATTGCATGATAATTGTAAGCCTTATTATGGAGAAGCTGTGCTAAATGTGTCCAACTGCTTTTATGTCCGCGTGTGTGCACGAGGAAGCAGCTGACTACAGCACGACTTTAGTGACCTTAAACATTATATATAGGGTAACTTGCGTTGTGTACTTGCATTATGTGCTCAGATAAAGGGTTGCAGTGCTAAATAAAGCTCCCAGCTTTACGTAACAGCATTACTGGACTGGGAGGACTGGGTGCGCAACCCCATGCAGCAGCTAGGCAAGGCTACTTACAGTCAAACCTGTCACAACAGCATTGATTTAGGGTGATTACTCCGGGGGCCAGGATCGTAACTCACAGCTGAATGCCCACACACTAGTAATGGTATTCATTGCGAAAGGCAGCTCTGAATCTGGCTGTACAATGGACAGTCCAATATCCATGTTCAGTGGAGCTGGGTCAGCAAATGTTGAGTCTCGTATTGAAGAGGCAATATGGAGAAGCACTCATGTTGACCTGAAGCAGGTGAATTCATACCAGTAGCAACATAGGAATACACTTAGTGAAAGAGTAATAAATGAATTAATAAATAAATAGAGCTCTGACTAGGTGCATTATTAAAAAATCTTGTCCTTCTGTCTTTGTTTTTTTTCCTCCATCTCCTGCAGCCTTCAGGCCGGACACAGGAAATGTCATATTTCTACTAAAGCAATCCAAGGGTGTTATAAATCCATGTCGGATCTTTCAAATGAAGATTGATTTGAATCAAAGAATCCAATTTTTAAACCCACCTCCAGACATATGACAATGGTTTGGGGAATTACAAAAACATTCTTCCTCAAGCCAGCACTAGTAGCTGAAAAAAACCCAAAAAAAACCCAGTGAATGAGTCAATCTCAAAAAGAGAAAAAAAAAAACCCAAACAGATACAGATGGACTCCAACTGTGTGAGCGGAGTAAAACAGAAGAGGGCACCTGTTGTGGCAGCCTGCTGCTGTGGGGGTAAATCACTGCCGAGGAAGACACAAAGACAACGGAGGACTAGACAGGTGCTATACGTGACAACAGTGTGTGTGCCGCTCTGCGTTATCTGGGGCTCTCGTCAGTGAGAGTGTATACTCTGATCCGCTGGCAAGTGTCTGGGACATCTCAGGGCAGCTGTAATCTGGCTGAATGCACGGCAGAAGGCAGGCAGTGGTGGAGGTTGTGTGGGAGGGGGGTGGGGGTGACTCCAAACAGGAAGCAATGCCATATTAACACATCGAATAACATGAACGTGTGTGGTAAGACAGCACTGAGGCTTGCCAGGTGACTGAGTCTCTCCAACATGACTAGGTCTGAGATCATCACAGCGTGTATTGTTTAAAGCGTGTATTGTGTAAAGGAGGAGGGAAAGAGTTGTGGTTGAAGGAGGAAACACTCATCGCCATTATGAGGTCCTTGCTCACACATTTCTCTCAAGTACATGACATCATGCCAAACATTTAATGTAGTTGTTTTTCTTTGTACTGTGTCCTTAGCGATCTCAGCACAAACTGCCTATTTTATGTTGTAAACAATTCCAAAGTGGTTTTGGATCATGCTTCACTCTTCTACATGTGGAAACACACAAAAAAACTAAATTATGTCTTTATGGATACAAATAAAACTCTGCTTAACCACACTATAGTAGAAACCATTTGAAACCTTACACCAGTCACCCCTACCCCCCTTGACTGGTGTAAACAGAGTTTTCCATAGCTGTTCTTTATGGGACTTGTAAAAGCTGTCAGTTGAGCCACATGGTACGACGGTACAGCGCTTATTAGGGCCAACAGCAATCTGTTGCATACACTCTGCCACACTCATGTGCACTCACACGCACATGCTGTCCTGACTCATAGTTCCACTCACAGAAAAACAAGGGGGTCAGATGATTCTGGTTAGGCCCCTGAGCAGAGCATAAATGCTCCTATTCGCTCTTTATAACAAAACCATGGTTGCCAAAAGCCTCAAAGCGATGCTGAATATACTTGGAATCAAATTCTCCTCAGTGGAAGTTTAAATATTTTGTTGTCACCAGAAGATTAGGTCTTTGAAGATCTAGAGCAACTACTTTCTATAAATATCAGTCCTGTCAAACTTGAATTTCAAGATCACTCTACTAACCCAAATTAACATACTAAATCTATTCATACAAAGCCATAATTACACCTCTGAATGTTCCATTATGATGTTGAAGAAGCTTTATAAAAATGTGTCTTGGCTACGAAACAGGACTATATTTGGAGTTGTCCCATCAGCCTGATATGGGATTTGTTTATTCAGGTCAGCATCTGCACAGATACTCATCTAAAATGTTGGATTTGACCAATGCTAACTCAAACACCTTCCTCTCAAGGTGGTAAAGGTGGAGCAAGAGGCGAGGAACGCTTTTTTTGTTGTTGTATTTTTTAACCCCATCACCCACCTTAAGCCTTGGCATGACTTTTCACACCCCAACGTGATTGTGAGGTCAGGGTTTGTGTTAGATGGACACGTCTGGACTTGTTCAGCTCCCCTTCAAATTCAGTACAGCTAGGCTCCAATAGGAGCCCTTGGTCCAGCATCAGAGCAGCAAACTTGGGCTCCTCTGTGGCCAGCTCGACCTTGCTCTGATCCAGGCTACTGAGTAAACACCTCCTCTACCACTGCAGGCTGTTTTTCTGGGGGCAGGGTGAGGAATAGGAGTAGGCAAAAGAAAGAAGACATCTGGTCTGTAAGAAATCTGGTATCTCCACAATGGGAACGGTACAGTGTGTTCCAAATAACAATAGCACCCCAGTATCTGCCAGTCAAACAAGGAGCTGCTGCTGTGGAGCAGCGTCTACTGGCACAGGCTTTCGTAATTAGAACATGGCAGTGAGCGAGCCAACCTGACACGGAAATCATCCATGAAGGTTGAAGAACAGAAGCACTGGAGTATTGTGTCTCAAGTCATCAGTTCTTAATCTCGTGGTTCATATAAAGCAGGAATACATATGCAGATTATTTACAAATACAGCGGTGTTGTTTGTTGCCGTTTGCAGTTGACCCAGCAAGCTGTGCTGCACTATTAGGCTATAATTACACTGTACTGTGTCAGTCAGCGTGCCCTTTGCTCAGGCCACTCACATCACACCGATGTCTGGGTCAGTGCTTCTATTTAAAGGACACCACATGCGAGGCAAGGGTAGGGTTAAAACACTATGCCCATATAGAGCACATGTTTACAGTGTATTGTCGAGTCCCATTATCAGCATATTGTGCTCTGAGGAAGAAGCCACTCAGGCCAGTCAGCAGCCCGACTGCAGTTTCATAACATATGTAAACACAGACTATCCCCGACTGACCGCAGCTAATCTCATCAGGACTGGAAACAGTGGTTCTTCACTGCTTCCAAGTATGGTGCTATTTTGTTGTTGACAAGAATCAAGTGACCAGAAGCCTGGATAACAAACAACTGTGCACACGCAATCAATAAGTTGATGATTTGGTTTCTACCATAAAGGAGCTTATACAAAACCTGAAGGTAATTGTATCAGGGCTGAGATTGAGGTACTAGAATAGCAATATTTGCATAATCTTACTGAAACAAACAAGGGTGTCCCCTCTGTCCCTGTTTTACCTCCTCTTGCTGCAGATACACCAAGCTGTAAACAGGTTGCAGAGCATACGGCAGGAGCCTTATTTCCACAACAGGGTGGGTGTCAAGAACATTTTTGCAGCAGCCCTGTGCATGAGACTGTCAAAACAAGGGCTGCTGGAAAAGGGAACAGCGTGTGTCAGGAGAGCAGCTCACAGGTTATATATTGGTGCAAAAATGGGGAAAAGAAACAGCTGACATCCGTGCTAACGTTCACAACTAGATCAGCAAGTGTGTTGTCGTGATTACACGTCCTCATTTACTCGGGTCAGGCTTTGTTAATTCACATAACCAGTGACCAGACTGACCAGCTGTTACATAATTCTCTGGCCTGGTTCTTCTCAAAGGTGAACGGGTACAGTCGGTCCACTAAGGCAGGAAATGCACAACTTGCCCACACACTGACCAGGTCCACCCCACAGATGTGTTTGTGTTGTTCTGGTGGCCCACATACCTCGCTCGGGCTTCATGTTGTCCAGTGTCATCGGGTTGCCTTGGGGGTCTCCTGCAGGGTCTTCTTGTTTTCTATCACTCACAGCCTCGACAGCAACACAACGGTGTCTGGACCCCCAACCCCTACTGTGACTGAGACCTGCTGTATTAACTAAGCAGTAATATCAGCTGTGAAGCCTGTGTGCTGGTGCCAGCTGCCCCCTATCCAACAACAAAGCATTGCTTTGTTAGCATGCTACTGTACGCTTCCATCGAGTCGCACTGTATTGTCCAACTGACTAACACAAAGACAGCTGATGGCGAGTCCCACTTACAATCAGGTAATGGGGTTGTCAATCCGCCTGCTAGCGAGTAACCAATCTGGCCACTAGCAATTTAACCAGCAAGCTGGCTACTCTTACCGATAGTCTCAAATTCCTCCACCTGAACCACAGTCAAGAGGCGATTCATTTCGGTGCCTCCGCTCGTGTGACGCTGCCTCCTCGCAACGATAGTGCCAGATCGGGGGGCTTGCTAACTCAGCAGTGCTAGCTAGATAGCAAACTCAACCAACTAACCTTACCGTCACTGTATAGGTTAAGCTGGTGACGACGAATCTCCCAAACATCCCAACCCCCCAACGTAGGGCAGGTAGCCACAGCTCAGGTAAAAAGAAAAAAAAAAACGATGACGGACCGTCTCGCTGTTTTTGTTTTGTATTTTTTTGCTACGACGACAACATTTTCAGCGTCCAATTCTCCTAAACCCGAGGATATCAGGCGGATGTGGTCAACTTTCTATCCATCAGCGGAGCTCGAACTATCGCCATCTACTTCACGGTAGAGACGCCACCTGTGCTGACTTCCTTTGTAGTCTTCATTAAAACTTTTCAAACAAATAGCCCGACAACGAGCGAACGCTTCGCCAACGACGGCAACGTCTTCCGCGAGCGTTTTACCAACTAGCAGCTGCTGCTTAGACGCTGACAGGCCAGCTGACTGCTAAAAACAGAGGACCGGGTCGACACTAATACCATTCAGGCGAAATGCAGATGAAAGGAACGGTGAGTCCTCCTAGTCGTGATGCTTACAGTCTGCCTCCCCTCCTCGCTTCCCTCCCCGTTGCTTGTCAAAACAGATCAGTGCAGCTCCAGTCACGTGTCCCAACAACAGCCCCACTCGTCACTTCCCTCATTGCCAGCCTCGCATGAACTCGCAGCCATAGCAACCGCCAACTTAGAAGTGGTACCAAAAACTTCCTAAGTGGGGGTTCGTCCGATAAAAACAGATTTTAAAATAAGAACGAAACGTCCTTGTTTGTCGTTTATGTAGGCGTCTGTAACATTAGCTGGCAGCAGTCGCGAGCGGAGAGGGGGGACAAACAAGAGAGGGGTTACTCTGTGAGCTGATTGGTCAGTGGAAGTCGGTGCGCGTTCACGTCCGCACGTGAGAGTTCGTTTTTTCCCGTCGTGAACATTTTGTTCTGGTTTTCCTGGTTCGTAGGAAGCCAAAGATCGCATATGTTTAAGATAATACTGCTACGTGTGCGAGAGCAAAGTCGAATAATGTTTATTGTCATAGTTACAACGATATAATTCACAACTGCAAAATAAAAATAAAAGTTTTTTTTTATCTCATCGTCATAGACGACGCTATTTTCTCATTGCTGTGCTATTAAACAAAATAATTCTTCATAATATCTTGTTTTTTTTCTTCATTTTTATGGCGTTATCTTAAATAAAAATAAAGTCTACAGTAAGGATGTAGTAAGTTCATCAGAAAAGTTCATTGTTGAGTATATTTCAATGTCACTGGGGTAGTCTTTGAGTTAAAAGATACAAATATTGAAATTACAGCAGGCCCACACACAGTGTATCACAAAAGGGTTCAGGGTTGAGTATGTTTCAATAATAAGCTTTACAAAAAAACAACCAAAAAACGCCACAGGCTAACTAAAAGATACACATATCCAGATTACAGTAGGCCCATAATGTATCATAAAAGTTATCAATGAAACGTGAGAATGAAAACCTTAGACGGCTAACCACACGTATTAGGGAGTGCCATTCAACAAGAAAAGCTGTTAAACCAACACAAAGTGTAAACTGTAGCCCACAAAAGGGAGGTTTCGAGTGTAAATATGTGTGTTTAAGTATAAAGAAAACAGACTTAGAGCCAGTGGCTCTGCTCACCAGGCTCATGAATGCAGGATGTGGTGTGTTGTTATACTGGTGCAGATGGAAAAGGACAGAGGAAGAGCTCTTTGATTTAATCTCTCTTCTGATGAAATCTCTCGGAACAAAGGCAAAGGCCACAGTGCGGACAGGCGGATCTGCTCTATAAATCTGCTTGGCAGATACATTTGCACTTTGTGTGTTATTATTGTTTGCTCCATACAGACTGTACAGGCTGGGCATTTGTTGGTGATGTTATGGTATTTGGATTGACTCCTAAAAAAGCAATAGCCTATTGTTGCAATAGGTGGCTAACATTAATGGCTGCCAGGCTATTATGTCGTAAGCCTTTTTCTTGACTGAGCTGTGCATTGTTTCCGATCATGAGACAAGTAGGTCATGAAATCCACAATAATAATATAACACCAATGAGTTGATCATAGACTTTTTATCTGACAGAGGAGCAAAATTTACAGACGGGTATGAACAAAACAAACTAATGATAGGGTGCCAAGTGCAGTTTCATCAGCTAGTCTAAGCCTCCACAGGACAGGAACCCAGGTGTGCCAGGGGTTAAAGATATTTATTGTGTCTGCCTCTGAGTCGCTGATAATCTCTCACACTGCAAGTAAACCAATATACACATTGGTTACACATATAAATACGAGGTTAAAGGGGATGTTTGTGCTCAAACACATGACAAGTTTTAGTTTAAAACACAGCCCTGCGTTCCATTCAACTTCTAAAAAAAAAAGCTTTCTTGGTATGTACAGTATTTACTATTTATATTATACTGCTGCTCAGATGCAGGCCATACTTTTCTGTTTGAGTGGATCTGTCAGTAGCCAATCACAATCACAGCTTATCTATAGAAAAATGGAAGTCAGACGATATTTGCAGGGATATTTATACTGCAGTTGTCTGCAACTTAGTTAGAGCTATAATTAGTGACATGAAGTCACTTAGATATAAACCACAGATCAACTCACAGAGCACTATGACCCTTGCTGATTTTAAAGTGGCAAAATGACTGTTTCATCCCCCTTTACCTGCTGCCCACTCAGTTTTAACATTTTACTCATCACCTTTAAAGCACTCCGTGGTTCAGCTCTCAGGTACATTGCTGAAAAGTTGCTCATCAGATCCTCGGGCAGAGCTCTGCTGGATGTTCCTGAGTCCTGGCTTTGAGATTAAGAGTGACCAGGCTTTTAAAGTCTGAGCTCTGGAACTTCTTGCCAGAAGATGTGAGGCTTGCAGAATCTGTGAGGTATTTTTAATCACCTCTCAAGACGAAATGCATTCTAGCCCAGGAACCTTTTAACCAATCAATGTCTTACGTGTTATTAAAATGATCTTCATTTGTGGGGATTTTATTACTGATTGTATCTCTGTATTATTGGAATTTCATGGGATCACAGTCAACGTAAATTAATCAAACAATTCAAGACTTAATACAAAGATAGATCATTAAAAAAATAATAATATTTGTCAGGTTTTAGTTAATTTTACTAATTAATTTTAACAATGGAGATAACTCTCAGCAAAGACTATGGTAACATCCAGGTTACAGCCCCATCTAGTGACCGGATACAAGTAATGCAGCAAAGAAATATAAATCTATCTATCTATCTATCTATCTATCTATCTATCTATCTATCTATCTATCTATCTATCTATCTATCTATCTATCTATCTATCTATCTATCTATCTATCTATCTATCTATCTTTTCTTTTTTCTGGAGTGCAACCTGACCGACTGTGATCAGCAACATCAGATATTCCGAGTAAGTGACCCAGCGGCTCCCGTGCCTCTGGTGCCATCCATATTTTATAAGCTGACGTATGCATTTACTGAAGTGTGAAAGATATAAGTGGACCCCTAGTTGAATGACACAGCAGTGTTCAAAAAGATTGGCCAAGTTCAGGATGACTGTAAGATTTTGCAGCTGTCTCAAAAAAGTTTAACATTCAAATAAAATGGTCACATTTTGAAAAAAATTATTTTGATGTAATTGAATAGCTAGATAATTAAAATGATTTAAAGGTTTGTTAGGAACTCATCTCTTTATAACTTTTTTTTTTCTTTTGTAAATGATGACTCCTCTAACCCTGACAGCATAGCATGTATCTTCTATTTTACATGCCCAAATATTCTGGAGCTACTTGTCATGCAGGTTCCCATCCACGACAGGCTGATATGTCTTGTCCTCTGCCTCCTTATCTCATTTGAGGTTTTATTGATTCGATTTGCCTGTCTGAGCAACAAAAGACAAAACCCACACAGCAAAAATAAAATAATGATGTTAATAATACAAGAGCAAAGCTTCAGAAGCTGGAAATACCAACAGTTTATTTTCTACTTTTTGAGACTACAGAAATGTTGAAACATTTGAACACTGAAAAAAGCTGGATGACATCATCACTTGCTTCTCAATTTTCTTTCTTTTCTTTTTTTATCATTTGCTTAGCAATCACAACAGATGATATTGCACAGCACTGAGAAAGCAGTAGCAAAGCCTGGGAAACAGCAATGACAAATCAAGTCATGAGACGTGGAGTTATACATCTGAGAGTAACACTGACAGTATTGCCTCTCTGACACACGCACACACACACACATGCACGCACACACTCTTGCACACATACACAGACTGACAACTGAAGAAGAAGCATCATGAATTGAGAAGGAAATCAAAAGATACCAAGGTTGATAAGAGCACAAGGCTGACAAGAGCAATGAGATTTCATTTTGAAATGCAAGTGCAAAATGAACTTCTACTGTAATCTATTCCTAAATGTCTATGACAACAAATATGCTTGTTTATCAAAACCCTTCAAGCATCTTTGTGTATGAATAGCTGGAGGACACCCCTCTGCGGGTGAGAAACTAGTTCCCCAGCGTTAGAGATCCAGATGATTGTCTTAGGCGCTGCAGTATTGTTATGAGACTTGTAGCCAAGCTACCCATCATATGGGAACTCCTTATGGACAAATTAAATGACAGATAATGTGAAAACAGGAAAACGTAGGTCCACACTGCATCATCCACTCCTTCATTAATTCAGGCCTTTGTTACTAAAATGCAAGCACCTGAACTTTGCAGAGGAACGTCCACGTTCTCCATCCTACATGACATTATGACTGCATAACACCATGATTAAATCTGTCATGGACGTTTAGGTGACGACCTTCGGCCCTTTGAGACTCTGTGTTGTCTGAGCATGACAGACAGAAACAGTACTAACAGTGGGGCCTCTGATAACCCGAGGCCTCCTGCAGTGATATGCAGCAATCAGCCACAGACATGCATACGCACCAGCAAACAGCTCGACAATATGCAGCACAAACACATTTCACAAGAACACACTAAAGAGACGCATGCAAATGAGCACACACACTCAAACTCGCACACCTCAGCAGTACTTGACATTTGAGTAGCATGGCCGCAGACGGAAAAAGAAACGCGCAGTCCAAGTGATCGCCCCCATACACACTCACACACGGATTCCTTGGTAAGGTTCTTTGCAGTTTTATTAGACTTTGCTTATAGTCATTACACGAGTACGTACCAAAAGAACAGATACTAGATGGAGCAAGGCGGCGGCGCCACGGCAATAAAAACAGACCCAGCTCCATGGCGCAGCCCCTGGCAGACCGGCTGCCCAACCTAAACTCCACCTCACTCAGTGTATGAGACAGCAAAGTGAGCGGGGCTTGAAGCCCACGTTTCAAATGCTTCAGATTGTACATTGAACAGGAGATTCCCCACATGGTAGAGTAAGCTTGCCTACATAGCCCTACGCCTTCTACATTCTATACCCGTGCGAATGGCAAATCAAAACTCAACAAGTCTACCTCACAAATGCCAGTGCTTTTCAACATTATACATATTTTTTTTTTTTTTCCAATTTTTGGTTTGTTTTAAAAATCTTTGGATGTGCAGTAATACCCATAAAATAACAGTTTTGTTTTTTGTTTTTTTTTGAAAAAGTCAAAAGAATACAAAAAAAACACACGCACACGTACACACTGCTTTTTGCCAGCTGTTCAACAAAGTAGCTCCTGTATGACTTTGTCTGCACTGGCAAAATATCTTTCTGGGTTTCTGGCAGTGTTTAAAACACACATTGAAATGCCGGCTAGGATTCAGCTGAAGAAGAATAAAAACTACTCCTTTCGTCATATCTAAGCGTGGGAAATAAGGCTGTAACATAAACGCTCTTTTTTGTTTCTTTTTTTTTCTCCAAAAAACCTACTATGTACAAATCTAGAAGTTTCTACAAATGCATAAATTAAAGCAGTGGGTAACCAATACAAAAATGCAATTAAATTAAAATCACAACACAGAAGTAGAGAAAAAGGGATAATATGAACACAATATCACAGCAGTTGGTTTTACCCTGTAAAAGCAATAGTCTACCATCATAATATTGGCATAACCCAATGTCTGATAAAAAATACGCTTCTCCCTCCATCCCTTAAGTTTCGTACATCAACCCTGAAACTTGTCCTCCGTGACTTGAAACAGAGCACTTCTGCCAAAAAGAAGAAAGAAAAAAAAAGAAGAAAACAACAGACAACAGCTTCAAAATAGATAATCATACAGCTTTTTGAAGTAACAATAACAAATACCACACAAGTGGAGTTCTGCCTTACTCACAGATAGACGTCTCAATGCAGAACTCAAAGGAATTATTACTATGAGGTATTCAGAGACATTGGTAAAGACATGCACGGCCAGAGTGCTGGACCTTCTTACACACAGCAGAGAGAGACAGAGAGCAGAGAGAGGAGAGAGAGAGGAGGGGGGAGAGGGATGGAGGGGTCAGTGGGGAGAGAGGAGAAACAAAGACCTTTGGTTTAATCTGTAGAGGTGGACAACACAAAAAGAAAAAGAAAAGAAAATTCCTTTGGTATGTTTTCATTGCATGGTTGCGCTGGCGAAAGCACCACGGTGTGATTAAAAAAAACCTTTTCCTTGTTTCTTCAGCAGTGGCCCTTCTACAGGCTGAGGTATTCACAGAGTCAAAGGTGAGAGGTCAACAGCGGTTTAACACTTTGGTTCAAGCAAGGCACTCGTCCTGGGAGTTTTAGAAAGATTGCAACACGTCTGCTTCTACTTTCAGGAACATGTCTGCCTATAGTTGAGTCAACAATTCTGCCCATGGCTATGTCAGGCTGTCTGCCTGTCGTCATGTGAAGATGTCTGACCTGTTTGTTGGATCGGTATTATCAGCCGATAGATACACACTAAGAGGCAGGGCCAGGTGGGGGGAAGAAAAGGGACGAAAAAATTCACATAGCTTTCGAAATGATTCATGAATATTTGTTGGCTTGACTTCAGTTTAGTTTTTACACATTGAACGTCTTTTCTGCAACGAAAAGCGGTAGAAACGAATGCATCTCTGCTACTAACAAGCACAAAGAACGATCGCATTACTTGCAAGTCATCTGCACCCCGCAGGCACCTGCATGGCCGGTTGTGTGTATCTAAGGCCAGATCAGCACATCTGCCTATAGCTACATCAGCATGACTATCTATGGAGCTGTAATCAGAGCACAGATGAAGCAAGAGCACGCATAGCAGGGGTGCATGGGCTGAGTGCAGGTGGGAGGGGGAGAAAGGGGAGAAGAAAGGATAGGGAGAAAGAGAGATGAGACGGGTGGGGGGGTGAGGCGGGGCGAAGGGGGACACATACATCACACATCTTTTGACACCACTCATAGAGGCCGTGCAATGAGAAAAATCTTTGGTTATCTTTGGTATCATCAAAGTGATAGAAATCACGTATGGAACTTGAGTGAGGTAGCATCTTTGGTTCACACTATAAAACATCAGCAGGTCTTGACACATTTTTTTTTTGTTTGTTTGTTTCTTGTCGTCTTTTTGGTTTTTCTCTCAGAGATGAAGAAGCAGCTCCCTCTCGCCTCTCTTTCTTGTTCTGATAAACGTAGAGCTGCTAACCCTGGCCACGAGGAGGACGACGGCGAAGGGGCCAGCTAAATATATCTAATGCTGTGCTGCCCACGGGCCAGCCCTGTGTAGTGCTTTCCTCCTAGTGCTGAAATGCATAGCTTACCAGGAGCGTGGAGGCAGGGAGGGGTGGTGGTGGTGGTGGTGGTAGGGGGGTGCTTTCGTATTCAGGTGACGAGCTGACATTGCCGTGCATGCGCCGGAAAGTGATTTGATCGTTGATATCATCCCCTCTGCCCGACATCTCTCCACGAGGAGATAAAATCAAACACGTATGAAGCGGAGCGACGCTCAGTGCTCATGATTAAAGCGGTGACACGGTGTGAACTGTCCGTCTCCCTCGCACAGTTTAAAGACACACAGCATCTTGTGTTTTTACCGTGTGCGGAGAAAACACCCGAGAATAGATTTGTCTTACAGGACAGGATGAATCTGCAGTGGTTCACCCTTAAACATTAGCATTTATAGTAACATTCAGTAGACTGATTGAGAAGTTAAAACTGGAATAATCTGCTCGATTCAAGAAGGCGTCTCTAAGGCAAATATCAATAGTTCATTTTCAGATTAATGTCATATAATATTTTCCATTAGCAGGGAGCACAGTCTTAAGCATGACTCGAAATGTTGTATGGACCATGAGAAGTTACATTCTCGTCATCTTTGTGGTGTTTAACTAACAGTCTGTCTCAGGAGGTAAGGGAGGAAGTGAGGTAAAAATACTCTTAAGATCATTCAAAATACACTCTTTGGTCAAATTACGTCGCAGCACGTTCTCAAGCGGTTTTACTTCTAAGATGCATGGGAGGCTTCCGGGTGTAGAAGGCTTTGGTATCTCTTAAAATTATTCAACGCTTCAGCATGTTGGAAGAAAGCACTACCATGTGGGTTGAGGTTTGGGTTTGTTTGTTTGTTTTTTTGGTTTGGTTTGGTTTAGGGTTAGCAGTCTACACATGGACATTTCTCTGTCTGTCTGGGATGCTTGATAGAAAGACAGACGGCTGGACAGACGGACAAACAGACAGACAAGTCCATCAATCCAAACAAGGTTGCACAACGATCCAGGTCGCTCCTGTAGGATTTCTTTTTTTTTTCCTTTAAAGTTGATTGGCCAATCCCACCAGGAGCTCCACATTCTGGCTGTTTGTCAAGGGTGTGGACAGCTGCAGATCAGACTGCCAGTAGGCTGATTAAACCTCCATTTAGGGACCCATCATTAAAACCAACCAATCGGATTAAAGATAAGGATGGCGAATGACAGATTGATACTTGGTGGGGAGGTGAGGGGGGGTTGTAGTAAAGCTAGAGACCAGTGACAGCGTGTGTGTGAGGGGGAGTAAAACTATAGTCTTTTTGCAGTATGTTACACGTAAATGTGTTGCTGAAACAAACATTTTAAAGCAGGTCAAACAAGAAGTCTTTGGTTTGTTTTTTCATCTTTGGATACTATAAATATCAATATAGTACAGGTTTAAGGGCAAAACGTTGCTTCAAGGTCTTTTTTTTTAAGTTTTTCTTTGTTTCTCTTAAGTTTTAAAGCTTTTCCACCGAGGTTGAGTCAGTACATGAGTTGGTCAAATCAGTCCGTCTTCAGGCTTTGGTGCAGGCGTTGGGGCCAGAGTTTCCTGGGTGACCAGAGCCGTCGTCCACCCATTTGTCTAGGCTCCGGCGGCGTGCGTTCATAAAGAAGTTGCTGACTGTGGCCAACTCGAGGCCCAGCTGCTGGGCGATGGTGAGCTGGAGCTCTTTGGACGGACGCTTGTTCTCCTTGAAGATGGCGTGGAGCGTCCGCCGCTGGACGTCCGTGAACACCAGCCTGGGCTTCTTGGACACGCTCCCTCGCTCGCTTCGGCCATGGTCTTGTTCCTTACGCTTGCATGCTGTGGAGAATTAAGGTGGGAGACAGACGGAAAGAGAGGAAGTCTGTGAGAGAGGGCAGGGCAAGGAGAAACAACAATTACAACTTTAAATACAAGATAAACACGGACTGGCCCATGAGTCAGTTCTTCTCCACCATTTAAGCCTGGATGTCTGCAGTTTTTAACTCTAACTCAGCCACTCTGACGTGATTACTTAATGTCAGTCATTATATCTAACATTTTTACTATGTTAAGTAGTATCTGTGTATTTTTATTCTGCATAGCACGTACTCCGACACCAGGACATAGCAGTGTTGGAAGGTTTACTATAAAGGTGTTGTCAAAGCCACGTTTTACAAATAGACCCTTGGTGGCAAAACTTGCTGAGCGGTTGGTCTTCTTGTCTTTCTGCAAAACGCTTGCTGGACTTTCCACTTCCACTGGGCTGTTTGCAAGGGCGCATGAGGAATGACAGCGGAATTACACTTCTCCTCATCCCCCAGCCACGCAGACACACTGTTATGTCCACCGACGAGGAGCCAGACAAGAAGGTGGGGAACGGCGGGCGCTGTCCGTGGTGCTGAAAGTAACGGCGCGCCCCAATAACATTAGCCTCTTGAAAAATGAATTTACGCATCATCTAATGCTGGAAAGACTACATTTGGGAATCAATCTGACATCAAGCAAAGCTCTCTTCGGCTGCCCAAGTTGCCATTTCGTTTCGTGTATTTTTTCTTCCTGACCCCCTAATGCGGTCATCCAACGTGAAGCTCATCAGCGAGCTGAGACCAGGAGGGGGCAGACGCGGGCTGCAGGAACGAAGCCCGGCATGGACTCAATTAACGAAGAGCATTTTAAAAAGCAAACACTCCTCAAATGAGCCCAGATCATTATTATTATTAGTAGTATTTTCAAAGTGAACGAGCTGAATAATGAGCATTTAACATCACGATGGGCACGAGAAAGACGAATCTGAAAATATGTTTTTGAACAAAATATATGGAAACATTAACAAAGCGAGCCTCAGCTGTCACTGCACTGATCATATAAAATATATTACATCGTGAATATACGCAATCGACCATACGTTTTCACATCCTCGAACCGTTTTTGTCTTTCAAATACAGGTTGAATTAAATCCAAAACCTGTTATTGAGCAAATTTACCGTATAACCTCATTTCAGACGCCTTCTTCAGTGTGTGCTAAAGTACAGTGCAGCGGCCTGTTGGCATGACCATAAACTGGAGTATGATTGTGAGTATGAGCAGCTCGCTGTCTCCAGAGCTGGTAAATATTAACAGAGAGCCGGAGCTCCTCATGTGAGGGCTGCTATAAATCAGACGGAGTGAAGGCCACTCAGACAGCAGGAGCCACCACGGAGCAGCCCAGCCCCGGCGCGGAGGGCCCGGGCGGAAAAGCAGCAGCTTTCCCAGGCACCGGGAGCGTGGGTGGCGATGGCGATGGGTGGGTGGGGGCCGGTGGAAGGAGAGACATAACAACGGCCTCATTATCAGGCTAATCACACACACACACACATACATGTACACACACCGCTGCTGCCCCCGGCTAATCATTACAAATGCACAGATAACTCCACACACTCAAACAGACTGCACACACTGGGCTTACTGACACGATGTGACGAGAGTCCGGCGTTTCATAATCTTACAGAGGACAGAGAGAGGGAACAGCAAACAGACCTCTGTGCTGAGAAGCATGCAAACATTCAAAAGGAAAGGCCGACCCTCTAAATGTTCAAGCGAAAATCTGCATGCAAACTGAATAGAAGAAGATAAATATTCACTTATAATGAGCAGAAAATTAAAACAATATTAAAATATAGGCCCTATATATCTGTAATTACAAAAGAAATTTGTCCTGTGCCTAACTATATTTCTATTCTATTCTATTCTGTTCTGTTCTGTTCTGTTCTATTCTATTCAGATGGGGTAATTGAATACGTGGGAAAAGAAGAAAAGGCCCGAGATTAATTCAGAAGCCTAAAATCAATAATTATATCACATCTACTTCAGCACACGATCACATATCTAGTTCTCCTAGAAACGAACGGATCAATACGATGGCGCTCAGACGATTCTCTCCAAATTAATTTAGTTTTGAACTGTAAGTTTTGCCCCCACCCAAACTACACTTAAATGCAGTACAGTTTGAAATGTTTTATTTATTTTTTTTTCACGCTCAAAAACGAATTGCGTGAGAGTCTTCTTTTGCTCATTAAAAGTTGGAGAGAAACGAAACGAAAATGGGAATGAAAGATTGAGCCCAGCTGAAGGAGGCCTGGCGCTTCTCTTTCCTCTGGTAGCGTAAGTGTGACTAGCTTTTATTTTGAAAAAGCTAAACATTCAAACCATCGTCCACGCTAATCAACTGGCTCCTGGTCTGATTTGTGGTTTAATTACAGGCTGATCAAACTGATAATTAAATAATAAATTCAAAATCAGCTTTAAAAAATATATTAAAACAAATAAACTAATTTGCAAAAGTCACAGACAAAATCTCATCTTTAACCAACACACACACACGCAGCAGCAGATGGGAAAACTGAAAAATAATCAATTGGGATTACACTCTCGTGCACAAGCTCCAGCACGCACGTATACACAAACACACACACACACACGTGTAAGTAAATCCACGCACTTTCCACCGCGTAGCCGCAGCCTCACTTTTCAAAAAGCCAAAAAGCCCATTTGTAGGTCATTGATTGGGGCTATAAACGTTAAAAAAAAATCCATTGGGTGTCTGTGAACGCGCACGTTCCACTTGGGCCTCACTGCGCGCCTTAATTGACTCGTGCGTACCTCGGGGACAAATTAATACAGAAGTCTATCAGTTAATTAGAGAAACGTCGAGTCAAGTCAGGGGTTAGTTTACGAGCAAAACACGAACACGTGCTCTGTTATAATCTATTGGGAAAAAAATAGTCTGTCGTTTTACCAAAGAGGGGGTCACAGACTAAACGTGATATTTAAAATTTCGCTTATCCCCAGACTTTCAAAAACACATTGCACACACGCTTTCCTCTCTCTTTCTCTATGTTTACACCAAGGGCAACACACACGCAGACACTCAAAAAAGGGCTGATCGGTTGCATCTACACCAAAATAAACACATTCCTAACGATTTCTGGGAGAAGGATCGCTTTACGCACACAGTCCAGCGGTCGATATTTTGAGGTAAAATGACATGAGCACTTGTTTCGCACGAGCCCAAAATCGGTGTAGGGACAGAAAGGGGATGCGTATTGATAACAGGCCGCCCGTTTTGTGCACGCTTGCCCTCGGCTTGGTGAAGCACTTTTCTGCTTCTCGTAGTGTTTGTCACACGGTTTAATGCCTCAACTCGAGGCAGGTGTCTCAAAAAATGTGGAGGATATATTTTAAACGAGCCAGACTGACAACATGTTAGCCCCAACTCCCTGAATCTGATGTCAGCATCTTTGATACATGTTTAATGACTGGAGGCAAATTCAGAGATTATGTTATGTCGGTGTGTAATTTGTATAATCAACTATCAGCCCAGCGGGGACACTGGTCCTGAATGCCTACCTTGTGTTTTGTGTTGAATTTCTTGTCTCTGTTATAATAAAGATTACAGGATCACTTTGGTTCCCAGCCCACTTGACCCGTCTAACACAAGGTAATATTCAGGGCCAGTGACCCCCTGTGCTGAATTTATGCCAGTGTTAAAACATCAGCTTTTCTTTGCAACACATTGGAAATATGAAAGCAAAAGAAAGGGGGCTTTACCGAGGCTTCGCTCACCTGCGAGCCTGAGCGCGCTCATGCGTTGGAACTCAGGCTCCTGCAGCCATTTCCACATGCGGCGGAAGGTCTCTCTGCCGGACTTGAGCTTTGACCAGGGTTTTGGGTTTCTCAGCAGATCGGACAGGGTCCCCTGGGACCTGCACAGGACCCGCTGGGCAAAGATGGCCTGAGGGATGCTGTAGCGCTTCAGCTCCGTGGTGATCCTCTGCGCCACCTCTTTGGTATTCACCTCCTCCATCTGTCCCCCAGAAACACCACCCCCTCCACCGCCGCCCCCTTGCTGCCCGGGCCCGGAGGCCTGCTCCCGGCTGTTCCCCAGCCCCTGGCCGTGCCCCTGTGCGCCAAGGTGGGCGTGCGGGTGGTGGTGGAGGCCGTTGATTTGTACCATGCCCGCCGAGGAGCTCATGTGCTGCTCCGCGTGTCTGCCGAGCATGGCCGGATGGTGAGCCTCAAACCCACTGGGGGTGAGCATCTTCTCCCCAGGCATGGCGGCACCGGGGTGAGCGTAGGGGGGGATGCCGGCCTGGGACGTGTGTATGCTGGCCAGACCGGAACCAGATAACGGGGACAGGCTCTGGCCCATGCAGGGATCTTTGTGATGATATGCGGGATACAGACTGTTCATAGGCGCCAGACTCCGGTCCTCTCGCATCAACGTGAAACTGCCACTGACATTTCCCGGGATCCTCTGGTGGGGATGGTGGTGCGGATGATGGGGATGGTGGTGGTGGTGATGATGGGGAGGAAACTTGTCGGACACGGTGGAGATGGGGGGTAAGGGCTGCAGGGGAGTCAGGGTAGTGTAAGTGCTGCTCGCACTCATGCCAGGGGGGGCTTCGCACATGCTGATGGCTGGATGCAGGTGTCCAGGGTGACCGGGGTGATAGTCTCCGCTGTCCAGGAGGGTCGCCATGCCCATAGCTCGGTGGCTCAGACCCCGGGGGCTGGGACGGGAATGCGGACTGTGGCCGCTCAGCAGATCTCCGTGACCGGCCACGGACTCATGGCTCACTCCGTGCAGGTCGCCAATATTCTCCATCGACAGCTGTGCGTTCATGATCCGGGCAGCGCTGTGGACAAACCATCTATCTGACCTACCGCAGTTAGCTGATGTCCAGAAGTCCTCACGTCCAGTAAAGTTCAATTTTCTTTTGTTGCCCCCTTTCCCCCTCTTCTTGCAGTAGCCTCTTCTCTGTCCTTATGTTCACCTATTTGATTATTGTCCTACCTCTGACGCTCTTTTGCAGAATAGAAAACTCCTTTTCTCGAATCCACTTTTTTCTTGATTTTTTTTTTATTATTATTTCATATTTTTTTTCTGATTCTCTTTATAATTCAAGCCCCCCCACCGCCAACCAGCTGTCCTTGCGATCCGGTCGGGTCCCGCGCCATCTCTCTAGTTGTGTGTCTCCAGCCCCTGTTCCACCGCAGCACAGATCGCCGTCTACACATGCGCAGTGTGGACACTCATCTCCTCCCTCTCTCTCTCTCTTTCAGTCTCTCTCACTCTCAAACACACACACACCGCCCCATTTCTCTGACGTCAGCCACCTTATTAAGGAAGGGAGGTATCAAACCACCTGCTAAAAGCTGTCCTGTTCAGCAGCCTTTAGCTTAAACTGCGCGATGTTAATAACGTAAATAGACGGATCACAAGCAGAATCCTCACAGAATCGACCAAGGAAAGGGGACTGAAAGCACCTCCTAATGTATGATCGTCCACCGCCATTTGGAAAAAAGAAAATGTTAAATTCATTAGGGCTGTAATGAGAGTTTATCTTCAGTCCTCCTTAAATTATTAACTGCAAATGAAGTAAACTTCCGGGTTCATTTGGAGTTGATTTTTAACTAGTGAGGTCTGGGATTCGAAAGCCTCCAAAAACATCCAATGAACAGACACTTAATTCCTCCCAGGACAGCAGAAACTGGCGCTCCAGGATTCGTAGCTCAAAGCATTAGGAGTTAATTAGCAGTCAAAGGGCTGCCAGTAAAGAGCCTGAATGGATTCATATGCACCACACTGATCAATTCTTTTAATATTAGGCTTCTTCAGCTGCGCCACCCCCCACCCTCCACCCCCGCACGCAAAACTGCCAAATATGTGGCGGTTTAACCAAACGAAGAAGACCGTGGTACCTTGTCTTTTGATAGAAAAAGATGAGCAGATGTGTCCATTGTTCAACCATTAGGCTTAACGAACCAAGCCCAGCATGTGTGTGTGTGTGTGTGTGAGTGTGTCCTATTTAAGGCACGTTTAATCCCTGTGTTTGAGAGTTATTTAAATCCAGAAAAATACGCCATGGCGTGAAAATAATAATAATAATAATAAAATAAATAAAAAGCCAACATGATGTTCATTTGAATCAGGTAGATTTTTTTTTATTGACACAAAATGTCCAAGTGACGCCACAAACGCACACAAACAACACTCTCACAGCATCTCCATAAAGGAAATAACATGCTGACACATAACATGACCGGTGCCCCTGAGTTGTTAGTGCATTATGCTGCATGAGTGTCAAGCTCTCTAAACAGGCGCAGGCTCTGATCACAGCCGGCCCCTGCTCGCATGTCAGGGGCCGTTTAGCCTAATAGAGCGGTAGCGCAGGGCGTCCTCAGCCGGCCGAGGTGACAGCTTGCGGCGGTCAGTGTCCTTCTGGACCCCCTGCCGAATGAGGGACATGTCAAAGGTGACGCTTCAAGACTCCCAAAGCCAACATCTGCGGGGGGACAGATTAACCTTTCAGACTTTTCCCTGTCCTGGACCTGCTATAGGGGCCCCGCATCTGTCAGGAGCCCCCACAATAGACCCAGCGCTCGGTTGAACGAGTTAAATAAAAGAGAGAGAGAGAGAGAGAGAAGAGAAGAAGTTAAACTGTCTCTGATGTGAAGTCAATGTCAACGGCGTGTGTGTGACGTGTGTCGAGACAAAGGGACACTAATTCCACGGAGTGTGGCTGTCCAAGCGTGCAGTCCTGTGGACATAATAGACTTTAGAGGCAGGCAAATAGAGCTCACAACAGGGAAACAAAAACAGAATCTAATGATTTTAATGTTAAAGAACAACAGTACCTACACTGAAATATTACCTATTTTGTTTTAAAAAATATATATATATATAGTTTTAAAAAATTAAACAACTTTCTAACTAAACTCTTAAAGTTTTTATTTTCTGTATTTTACTACACATAGGCACAGAGACAAACGACACGGAGACGAGCACAAAAGGCTCAGGTTTGGCCTTACATGGCAGCAAAGCTCATCTACACATTCTCATGCGGATCGATAGGTTGCTGCCACGTCTGCTCGACCTGAGCTGTGTGTTTATGTGCGCTGGCTCTCTGTGGCCATTGTGCCGAGATGGGCCTCGCCTTACGAGTCTGTGGCATTTGCTTTGCAGGGAAATATAAGGGATGTTATATTTTTTTTCAACCGAGCACTACTAAAGAAGGACACATTTCAAGCGGATATCAGCTCAATTAACACAAGGGAAACCAACAACAAGTAGAGCCTCGCAGAAACATACGTACATGCGCAGATCTGGACTTTTGGACACATATAGGCTATTCTTTCTTTTTCAACGTCAAGTCTTATGTAATAAATAAAAAAATGCACAAACTGAGTCCAGTTACGGGGCACCCAAAGGCACTGTGTCAATTACTTACAGGTTTCACACTGATTACTAATCAGGGGCATCATTCCCGTGAAACCCACAGCAGCATATTCGAGCAGAAACAATATAATGTCTCGCAGAGAGGACCGTGGATCAATATTTCAGCAGCTCTGCAAAATGACACAGCGTTGTGAGCCTTATGGATGTTCAAAATGACAATTACGGCTTGTTTAGGAATAAGCCGCCCTTTTCTTTTTTCTTTTTTTTTTTTTTTTTTGCTAAATGGCATCTGGTGAAACTAAACTTTTATAAATGATCCTGCTACACATGAGTCCGGCCTGTGCGGTCGTTCGTGGAGGATGGTCCCACATAACATAAAAGCGGAAACTGAATTAGCCTTTTTGAAAATAAATCACGCAGCTCTTGTTTTTTATCGGTTTGAGCCAATAAATTAATTTATACCGATTCACCTTTATAACCTGGACGTCCACAAATACGGTGCTTTTATTTAGATGATGTGCTCATAGCCTTCCGCGTATCAGCAAAGGGAAACGGTGATCTATTAAAATACGCGAGAAGAGGTGCAATTATTGCAGTTTTCTTTAAAAAATGAAAAATAAATAAATAAAGGGCATTGCAGCATTGGTGGCTGGCCTTTACAGCATATTTGAAGTACAGGCCTTGAAAACACACCACACCGCGCCAATCAATACTGAATAAAATTATAATTCCTGGAGGGACTCAGGCTAAGGCCTATAATTTGTTATAGTAAACAAGCCTAAAACTATACGGTTTTTACCTATATGCACGCAGGGTTGTTTTCCTATTTTTCGCACATTAGGTCCAGTTATTTTTTTTTTATGTGAATAGGGTGACATTATTTAAATTCCAGTTTTTCTTAAAGCAAGACAGGCAAGCTAAATCTAAATATATAAAAATACCATTAAATCTGTATAGATTTTTTCCTTTTCTAAGCCTGAAAATGAAATGAAATGAAAAAAATAATAATACAACTAGTTTACAGGCGACAAGCCAAGAAG
This sequence comes from Planiliza haematocheilus, assembly GCA_005024645.1. NCBI lineage: Eukaryota > Metazoa > Chordata > Actinopteri > Mugiliformes > Mugilidae > Planiliza > Planiliza haematocheilus. The sequence goes on along the minus strand of SRSE01000649.1, from coordinate 4,959,583 downwards.
ACATTAACAGCTGATATGCTTAAAAAGGAGATCTCCCTTTACAGCTGCCGTTTTAAATCTCTTTAAGACAACTGAAGCATTTTTTTTTAGTATTATTATTTAAAGTAAAACAAGTGAACATGTTGGCTAACCAAATGGACAACTAAAATGTAAACCACATGGCTGTAATAATAAAAATGATTGAAGTTTAATCCTTAGTTATTAAGGAATTTACTCTTTATTTTTTTTCCCCCTCCCTCCATCAACTAATTAATAAAAATGCCATCATGGCCGAGCAGCAGATGCCGGACCTGCTGCCTTGCTCAGGGGTAAATCAACTGCCTCTCCTCTCCTGTTATTCCGCGTCACTTGCTCTGATTCGTGCGCTCATGTGAAATTAATAAGGCATCACTTTACATTAAGGTGTCCATATGCCGCCCAATTACTCCCTGTAACTTTGGCGAGACTCCAATTATGGCAACAAGACCGTGTCAACGATAGCCAAACCAGCCCCGCTGTAAATGTGCGCCTCATACCCAAATGACTTGTTCAGCTCAGCCGGACTGAACAAGGAAAATTAATATTCACTGTTAATCACAGTGAAAAGTGTGATCCAGAAGGGAAGTTTTGGCTCAGTGCTGTATTTCTTGGTTTTCTAATTTCTCAGATTTATTTATTTATTTAAATACAGATTGAATTATTTATCCACCCTTTAATCTGCTATATTAATAACTTCCCTATGAAAATATCTGACATTTTACAAACTTATGAGCACAAATACGCACCCACAAGCACTGCAACCGTAACTCATTTGCCACACTGTCCTCCTTGACGTCTATCTTATCATTTAAAGAAAACATTTCAAATCACTTCCTTCCTTAGCGCATATTTACCCATTTTTTCGCAGTTCTCAGTAACTTGCACGGGGGTCAATTCTCAGCAGTTAAATTAACAAAGTTAAATTAAAGTGCATTTTTTTAAGTCCATTTGCTGACACGAAGAGGGTGGGGCTGGTCTCCAATAATAGACTTGGCACCATCTTTTTCAGCATAATAATCCTTCCTTGTGCACCTAAATGAATTCTATGAAACCTGTAACTAACGCTAGGAACTTTTCCGTTTAGGATTAAGTTAAAATTCTAATTTAAAATCCAACAGTTTAACGTGACTATGAAGAAAACCAATCTGCAATTCATTGTAATATTTCTTACTGTTATTCCATTTTTAAAAGCGTTTAGCCGCATTCGTTATTAAGACAAGCCTGTGTATCCACAAACTGAAGGCACTGTGCAGATATTTCACCCTGAAATGTGGCGCAGTTTGTGTGAGTTCGTGTGCAGACGCACCAAGGTGCAGAGAAACACTGTGAGGGCGTGCGTCAGTTTCGGACGGCACCCTTTTCCTCCCGACGTCTTTCCTCAACAGGGTGCCATGCTTCAAATGTCTGCATTAAAACTCTTCTTCTTCTTCTTCCTCGCCTGCGTCACACATAAACACGCAGACACGCACGAAGAACGCGCGCACACACAGTTGTCCCTGACTTTACCGCAGGATCCCGTTCTGTCATACATCTTTATCATACTCCCAGCTCACTCCCATACAGCGGCGCACACAACCACAGAGCCCGAACATCAATTTACATGAAGTCTTTAACTCCACCATACTATGGCTGCATCGAGGAGAAGATGCGTTCGCGTCTAGGTTCCCCGTCCGTTCGTGCTTTTTCCCCCTTTTCCCCACACTCTCCCTCATCCTCGCCTTCTCCCGCGGCTCTGTCGGCTCTCAGCTTCTCTCCAGAGCTACCACAGTCCCACATCCCGACAGAGGTATAAAGATCCTTACAGCCGCTTCATGCGTCTCCCGTTTCCAATCGCAAATTCTCCTTCCCCGCAAAAAAAAAGCCTCCTTTTCCTGCTCCTGTGCCGTGCATGTCTCCGTGCTTTTCTCGATGCAGGCGCATTTGAATAGCTGGCCGGTGTTGTTATGGATCCGTGCGCACTGAAAGAGAATCAGTATGCAAATTGTTTCAGTATCAATCGAAAGGTTCGATCCGCCTGAGCGTCAGCCCCTTTGGCACGAGAGGCTCCTTTGCTGCATAAATGTTTATAATGATCCCGTATTATAACACACACACACACATAGATGAGAGAAGATGCAACACGATTATTAAGATCTAACTCAAATATTTTGCAGGGTAACTAAAATGCAAATTTAGAGCTGCAGGAGGATGCAGTTGGAGCCTCATGACTCAGACTTAAACACAGGATTATTAGAGAAATAAACCCACCACAATCAGGACATATCATACAAGAAGCACTGAAGTATTTATGTGCCACAATAAATTATTTAATCCACTCCTCATTTATTTATTTTTCCTATTATCACTGGAGGTTATATTGAAGTCTGATTACACCCTTGAAATCTGGTCAGGGACTGAATCATAATGTTGCGCTCCTCTACAAATTCGACTGTTCGCAGACGCAAAACAAGAGTAAGCACTTGAAATGAGAATGCTGAATGTGTTTCATGACTTATTACTGGAAAATAAAGTGGCTCAGTGTGGCCGTCACATTTTCATGCGTGGTTCAGCCTGTTTGCAATATTCTGCCATGCTATAATCTCACCAAATCCAGCCTGCAGGGGAGAGCGCTGATAAACACATTGCAGAAAAGAAGCACCTGGATGGATTAGAGAGAGACAGAGGAAAAAGTAAAAGGGTAAAGGTAAAATAAGCGGGGGGTGGGGGGTGGGGGGGGGGTGAGACATATGAGAGCAGCAGAACAGGGGGGGAATGTGCAAGTGGAGTGCACCTATAGGTGAGTACATGAGTGGATGTGTGAGTTTAGGCAATCAAGAGCAGGAGAGGGAAGATGAAGGGAACGAGAGGAAGGGCAGCAAGAGGTGAAAGGAAAGGCTACGGCAAAGGGCAGGGAGAAGGAGAGTGTGGTCAGGAGGAGATAAAGCATAGAGTCCGTTATCCATCTGTCCCAGGGTTAGAGTTTGGCCAGCTGAGGGGGTCAGGGGTGAAGGGTCAGCGACCCCTTAGCCTGAGGGCACCGTGGTCAGTGCGCTGGCAGATACACACTGGGCCAAAAATATAAAGTAAATAATAATAATAATAATGATAATACACCTATTTACACCATCACATAAATATTTAAGTCTTTAACAAAGCAGATTAGTGTCAGAAAGTAAAGCTCAAACGAGTGGAGGTCTGCTTTGCTTCTCCATCTCCACATCTACAGCGTTGTTTGCCTTTTTTTTTAACATACTGCAAAATATGTTTTATTATTAACTGGATGTACAATAAAAATGCCAATAAAATTTTGCTGACAGACATCATCCTCTTAAGGTCCATTGACCTGAGATCAAATGCACTTCCTCAGCAGACAGCGCTTTCATGTAATAATAGCTGTTTTAATTATTTTAAGCACTTTAAAAACATCTCCCCTACATTTGTCTTTGTATACTTTCGTTTTATTTTCTTATTTTAGTGATTTGAAATGTAACTTATGGTAAAAGCTTTGTTGTGTCCACCTTCTGACATGATATATTACCCTCATCTGCCAAATGTGAATTTTTCAATTAAACCTCCCTGAAAACCTACACACAGGAGATATTGTTAGTATAAATTAATAAATATATTCTTTTTTATTTTCCTCATTAAAGATGCAAAACTTATTGATTTATGAAAGCTCATTAGCTCCTCATATTTTACATAAATGCAACAGCTTCAGTGTGTAGGATCACTGGATGCTGAAAACGCCTAGAGGCGGATATCACTGTTTAAACAGCAGTGTCCCTCTTGATCAGTTAAGATCCTCTTGTAGCTCTTGCGCTTTAGGATGTGCCATATCTAATAATTAGGTTCCACTTGTTAAAAGTGATATGTGTGGAAGTGCGTCGTGTGTGCAGATTTAACAAGGCGCTCAGTGCTTAGGTCCAGGATTGCCGTCCTGAAAGGGGAAGGATTATATATTTTATGTCAACAACAGACTGTCCTTCCCTTTGTGTGTGTGTTCGGCTGTGAGTGGCTTACCACTGTGCACGATCGGTCTCTGAGAGTGTGTGTGTGAAAGTATAAAGACTGGTTTGTGAGTCAGGAGGAAGCTGACTTCACTGGTGAGGATGGGGGCTTTAAAATACAGAGTGTTGAAACTTTTATATTTACACACACACACACACACAGATACAGACACACAGGTAAACTCCTTTGTGTCTATTTTTTGCCAAATATTGCCAGGAAACAGAAATATTTCCTCAATAAAAGTCAATGATCTGTTGGAAGTCTTAATCAGAGAAGCAGAGTAAATATCAAAAAGTCTACATTTGCCAGTTAAGAGTAACAATAGCTGTCCATGCATCATCATTTTTCTATTTGCCAGTAGACGAGCCTACAATAAACATCATAACGCTTCAGTGGACAGCCCTGATAAAAATGTTAAATTAATATTTGTTTGAGCATGAAATTGGAGGCAAGGCTTACACCTGAAGCCAGCAGCATTTCGTATTAGTTTCCAGACCTCCAGCTGTTCAGTTTGTCATTTACTTTGGCCTATCAGCCTCTTTGTCCACATTTTTGATGCATCAATGTTGTCACCTGTTCAAAATTGACTTCAGGTCTTATCATTTAAGTGAATCATTAATATTCAGGGAAGTTGAGTGAGTTAGAGCTGCAGGTGGGCAGCCCACCATACGTATACTGAGTGAGAGTGTGCACTACTGAGAACATGGTCTTAAGAGTCAGTGCAGGTGTATTTTCATGTTAATTACGTGCAAGGAATTAATCATTCCTTGCACGTCTGGGTGTTTGGAGGCGTTTTGTGTATGTTGCTGGTTGGATTAGTAGGCAAAGTGGTCGGGGTAAGGACAATGATAACTGCATCTAAAAGAGGATTACACAGGTTCCCCATGTCATCATGTACCTGCCATTATGGGATTACAGACCCCTCTTCCACCTTCTCCATTCAACGCTGCTGTGCAGGGCAAAGCCTTCAAAATACCTCCACACTCATACGGGCTCAACGTCTCGACAAGAGAGGGAGGAAGGGGGGTGGGGTGGTCCTTGTTCAGGTGGATGGGAACAGTGCAGCACTGAAGCTGTCTGTTGCAGTTTGGGGTTTATTACATGTTTGGATCCCGCAGTTTAATCCAAGATTAGACTGTGGGCGCTTGGTAGTTTTTGGATAAAAAATATTCTCTCTGCACTGTGCATGGTTACTCTGATCGTGAACGCTGGATATGTGACGGAAAACATGTATTACACACAAACATATGGGCACATGACGACCTTACTGCATGAACAGATCTACATGCAAACACAAAAGCATGCGGCCAAGTCCTGCTACACAACTAAAAAGGTGTAACTGCAAGTGTGAGGCACAGAAACAATGAATGAATGTGTGAATGAATGGAGCTATAACAGCTCACCACACATACTCACACACACACACGCCCTCTCTGTAACAGTGAATACTGATTTGGCACAGTCTCTCATGATATCTATTGTTCATTAGTCATTGTTATCCCGCTTTGATGTAGCTGTAATGGGCTTTAGATGTGTGGACCGGCTCCATAAAGACCCCTGTTTAGTAACGGCCACACTTTAAATGCTCTTAATGTGCCGCCGAGGTGTGGGGAGGGACCAGGGGCTGTAAATCATGGAGGGATGGGGAGGGTGGTGTGGCGCAGGGTGGGGTGGAGGTGAAGACAGGAGCGATTGGAGAGGGGAAGAGAGAAGGAGAGGGGAGGGAGGAGAGGAGATCCGGGGACGGGGGAATGGAATCTGTGTGTGTGCATTCTGACGAGGCGGAGAGAGCCTCCCTCCGAAACTGAGGACGTGTTTACACAGCACAGTTTCACACAGAGAGAAAGACACACACACACACACACACACGAGGTGATCCCTTTCTCTCTAGTTAAGGTGCTCCTGTGTCACGTGCATGCCTGCATTGAGTTCAGCACTGAGCTCAGCAAAGGGAATCAAACTAACCTAAGTGAGTGTGTGTGTGTCAGTAACATATTAAGGGATGGAGCTGCCTGGTGACTGCCCAGTAGTGTTTGCCTGGCCCTTTGCTGAGGTGGTGGATGGATAATGATTTAACCATTGAAGATTAGTGATCAGATGAACACAATGGAGAGCCTGATAGCAGCCGCTGTCTGTTTGCTCTGTCCCTACTGGGAATAGGACAGACACACACGCTCACAAATAAAGTCATGTTTTTTTTATCTCTGCCAGGACTTTCCATTGACATAACGCATTCCCTTGCCCTTAGCCAGAAAGCCTAACTAACCTAACTGTCACCTTTACCCTAAAACCATGTCGTAAGAGGTTTTAACCCTCAAAAAGTTGTGGTGCATAGTAATATGCCGTATTTTCCAACGAGACATACACATGTGGCGCATACACAGACTTTGTGACACTATAAGCTCATGTTAAGATTGTGCTGACACACAAAGAAAAAAGCGGGCGTTTAAGACACACACACACACACATTGTGCACATACACACTGTATATATGTCTACATGTGTGCAGCACGCAGAGAGCAAGAGATGTTGCCATCTCCAGATCTGAGGGGCCTCCATCACTCCCAGCAGGATGCTGGGGCAAATCTAATTGCAGGTAAATGTACAGTGCTGCTCTCTGTGGCTCCTGTGTGGAAAAGATGGGAGGAGAAGCCCAGCGACATGGTTAGTATTGGTCGGGATGACTGATTGGCCCTGCCCTAACTACATTAGACTGTGGAGAAGTGGCTGGCTCCCTTTACCTCGCCCCCCCCCCCCCCCCCCCAACACGCCGCTGCTACTCTGCTCCCCCCTCAGCCCCTCCGCTATTTCCGAGACGGCAGAGGTAGTCGGTTGGGCTTTGGTGGGGTGGCTACATGGAGGGGTGGGGGGGCTGCTGGGCATGCAACCCGTCCCAGCCATGGATCCCTGCGTATCTGCCTCCAATAGAGAAGCCCACGGTTGATTGGAGAGTATTAGCGGGCTGCTGGACAGGAGGTAGTCCAGGCCCAGTGGAGGGCTCCACCAGCCAAGATCTGATCAAAGGTTATTAGCAGTAAAGAGCCACTGTGGATGAGGGGAGGAGAGACATCATTTACAGGGTCAGAGCCTGGCCGCACTGTGCCGGCTGGGCAGTGCACACGCGTAGAAAAAGCTACGCACACACTGGACAGTAAAGGGCGGCTCATTACTCAGTGAGAGCTCAGGTTTCCAGCGTAGACCTCTCCATTAGACCCCCAGTTAGGGAGAAATGAATGGCTGTAGCTTCTCCGCACTCATAAACCATCCAACCATCCACAGCAGGAGAAAATGAGATACAAGTAAAAGGAGGGAGGGGATCTTAGAGGTAGCGTGTGTGTGTGCGGGGAGAGCTGAGGGGTCCTCGGGGTCTTTGAGATGGAAATGTCCAGCTGGCCGGCCGTCTGCTGCCTGACCCCTGAGCTCAAGGTCAAAAGCCAGGGCCCCCCCAAACCAACCGGCCACTGACCAACACGCACACATACAGTGCGGACACACTGTGTTTGTGTGTATTTATGTGTGTTTTCAGAGAGAGGGAGAGGGAGCGTGCACTCTGCCGTGTGTGTGTAATTGATCATTTAATCTGGCTGACATCATAATCCCCGACGCGTGTTTAACTAACTGGCAGACGAGCGGAGGAGCAGAAGGGCTGAGTAATTATCTCATCTGGATACATTAATAACGAAGCCTCACTCACCGATACATCGGCTACATCACTCCCGAATCAATCACAGTGCGCAGCCGAGCGTGTTTGCATGTCTGAAACGGCGAAAGAGACAAAGGCAGCACCTACATTTGTGTTTATGTATTCTTTCCTGTCAGCACGCACGTTTGAGGACGCTGCACCGACGCGTCGCACCTCAAAGAGTGTCGGCCATCACACAGCCCAACCTGCAGCTGGAGCGAGCTAAAATGGAGACCGGAGCATGTGTCGGCTTCTGTGCAACTGCCCGTCTTGCACCGCCGTATGGATTAGTTGGAAAACCAAAACGCTTGAAAAGAATGAACCACAAATCAACGATGTCGGAGGCAAAACAATCAATGAATTTCAATCGAGACATGAGAATATGAGAAGGATATGCGGCGTGCATCAAGAAACGAGCATATCGTTTCGTCCCAACCTGAAGTGCACATTCAAAGCCAATTGTTCAAAGGACAGAGAGTCATCACAAATGCCAATCAAATTAAATGGCAGCTGAAACAAGAAAAGCGGATTCAGGTCATGTGTCCTTTGTGTGTGTGTGTGAGTGCGTACGGGAGGGTCTTAGGAAAATTATTGCTATTGATTTAAGGCAGAGAAACGTGGAAATGTTACCAGATGGGACATTTAGCTGTGAGTGGCTTCGGATGAGAAGAGTCATCCTCAAAAGGCCAGGCCGGAGATGCAGCGAACGCACATCAACGCACCAAATGTTGTCCAGACCTTCCTCCAGCATTGATACACAATGCACTATCCTAAGAGAAATCCATGAAAATCTGAGGTAGATATCTCTGGAATTTGAAGCGAATAGGATATTCTAAGTTTTTTTTTTTTTTTCTTATTGTGTACAAATCCAATTAACAAAGCAGCCACAACTATGAAGTCATTTTACAAACAGATCTCGCACACAAACTAAAGCCAAAGACATCGTATTTGTCTGCCATAGATTTCCATTATTGGTACTGGGTAGTTCCTAAAACTGGACCAAGTTGCGAATTCTTGATAAAAATTACAATGCCGAGGGGCTTTAGGAAATAATTAATATTTCTGTTAAAAATGATTAGAAACCTGTAGGCTTAAGCCTGAGAGTGCCAGAAAAGGTACACCACAGATGAAATATGTGTCCGACGCACAGACAATATACCGGTCTTAAGATCAGGTATTGTTTTATATACATGAGACGTCAGTGAAAGTTCTCAGTCATCCAGGTCAGGGTATATCCAAAAAACTATACAGGAGACAAAACCACAAAAACTGTCTTTAAAAGTCCGTACATCACTGGACAACGGATTATAGCTAAAGGTTTGCTGTATAGGGTATTTGAGCAATTACATATTAACCTTAAAATTGGAGCTGAAACAAGGGCAGCTGGACTAGTGGTTTGCCACTTAATCGAGTAACTTCTTCTGTTGACTAGAGGGGTTCGACTTACTTGTACTTACCTGTAACTGGACATAAGTAGCAGACAGACCTGACCTTAATCATGCGAGTTTCAGGACAGCACCATCTACAGATATTCCCAATAAAACTCCAACTTCCTACCACTGAGCGGTGAAACATCTTCATGGACATTCAAACAGGTCCAACTTTCTACACCATGACCTGGCTGTCTGAGAACCTTGACAAACTTTTAAAGTGATCAATATCAACTCAATGTTCACAATCAGTAAATCCTGGTGTTTTATGATTCCACTAGTATAAATCCTAAGCACACGTTTGTTTTGTTTCTCAAGCAGTTACATTCATTCTGGGTGGGGAAAGACATTGTGCTATGCTACCATGCAGCGCTGTTGTATGTTGTATTCACTGTGTTCAACTGCCTACTGCCATCTCCAATGAGTGCTGACTAACAGGGAGCTCAACACCTTACAGGCTTTTCTCGAGTGGCAACCTGATGGTAGAGCTATAAGCTTCCAGTCCTGCCTCTGTAACCTCTGCTGGGAGAGTTATGTTTTTAGAGCAGATTGTGCCTTTATCTGTCCGTTCTCGGTGACCACTGACCGCTGTCCGCCTGTTCTGGTTCAGGTTGGGGGCCTCTCAGTAGAGCTGTTCAGATTACACCAACAGCTCAATAGAGACAAACACAGCATGCTGCAGCAAACACACACACACACGTGCACAGACACACACACAGCACATATATACACAGTGTTTCCATCGCTTCAGAAGACATCACTCTGACCTACATTTATTTCCATTAGACTTACCCTAACCATAACTACTACTTGCCCACTATCCCAACCTTAACCTCAACTTAACGTGGTTCTGACCTTAAACCAGATTTAAAATTTAATGGTTTACATTATGGGGACTTGCTTTCCGTCCCCAAAAGGAAGACGAGTACACACAGATTTATGTCCCCCGTAGCATGTATTACGGACGTATTAGAACGTAATACAAGCGCACACACACACACACGTAAAATGTATATGAAGACATACATGCCAGCAAAGACATTCATTTCATTTAACCTAAACCTAAATACATCTGGAAAAATGTACGCACACACACCCACACATACACACAAAGAAAGCCTGGCAGTCTGGTGTTCTTCAAGTTAATTTGACACAGAATCGATTTGATCCCTCGTCATCTCAATAATGATAGAAAAGATGCTAAATGCAATAGAATCTCTGAAATCTAATATTTTGGGGTCAAATCGTTTAATGAAGAGCAATCTGACTCTGGACTTTCACCGTCCGTACTGCACGCCATCTATTAGGATGTTGTTTTTTTCCAGATGCTTTGTTGGAAGACGGCGAGCTTGAAAAAATGCAGTCCTTAATGGAAACGGGGGGAAAAAAAACTCCAACCCAGCAATCGCACTCACGCTCATTGACACAGCTTTGAATCAGGTTTTCTAATGCTGTCAAAAGCTCATTCATATCTGTGCTGCTGAGAGCAACAGAAACACAAGCCACACAGAAACTCTTCTGCTGCATATGGGCACAGATGCCAGATTAGACGGTTTAACATGCACATTAAAAGTATGTGAAGACAAACTTGAAAATCACAGGAATAGATAATAATAATATTACATGGGTCCATCACAACTTCAGCACTTTTCTGTTATCAAATGGATTAGATGTTAGTCTGTTTGGGAAATGATACAAAATTAGGCACTTTTTTTTGGTTTATCAAAAAATAAATAAATAACATAAAAAATAAAAATAAGAACACAAGGCGGTTTTGTTTTATTTGTGACACAGGACAAGAAATAACCCTTTAGGTGACATGTATTCCTGTAGAGGTTGATAATAGCTGTGATTGTGTGTCTGAGCTGCAGCTTAGTGAAAATGGACCTTTGAGTTGTTTATTTTCCACAATCATGTGGAACAATCATACCTTAACCTTATATGTGAGTGCTCTGCAGCACCTTACATGTGTATGGTGGTGTGTGTGTGTGTGTGTATTTCCGTAAGTGTGTGTGTGTGTGATTACCCATGCTGTTATCAGCAGCAAGCCGCCATTCACTCCAGCTGAAATGAAAGGTTTTCCTCTGTCACAAAGCAGTTTCTTTGTTTCCATGGTGCTATGATTCTGTCAAAATCCCAGAGAAAACAGAGGAGGGGGGAGAGAGAAAAAAAAAAATCAATGTCCCCCATCACCAACAGCAGTGTCGGCCTAGCGGGCTGCCGCCATACAAGTGCACACGCCAACACACGCATGTACAGGCAGTGGGAGTAGCAAAGAAATATGAAAAATAAGTTGCCCTTGTGACTTGAATCTGTTCACCTTTTTTTCACGGAAATGGACAACAAAATATCTAAGATATTTTGGATAATAGCAAACAAATGCTTTAAAATGTAATGATCTCGACATTAAACTGGAAACGTTTTCCATCTTTATAAAATTAACCAGTGCATTTCTATTGCAGTTATTCACAGAAGCTGCCTGTGGCGAGGGAGAGAAGCAAGAGTGTAATGCATTCTCCCAGCGGGTGAGGACTGTGTCTGTTAGAGGATAAACATGTCAGCAAAATATTCTGAAACAAATGCCCAGGTACAAATGAATGTATAGTATGTCAGTACAAGTCTTAAAACAAAATGAATGAATTCTGCTGTTTGTGTGTCTGTGGTACATTTAAAAATGTCAAGAAACGTGTACAAAGCACTATGCAGAAAAAACATTCGGGTTGGAAGTGGATGATCTGTGAGCACAGCCTGGGGTCTGCCTGGATGCGGCTATCGTTTGAACTATGGTTGGACTATCGCTGGTTGAATCTTTGGATGTGGTAGCCTGGCATAGACGGACTCAGCTCTTATCAGGATCTGATTCTTGTAACACGCTACGTGTTAAACAAATAAACAAAATCACCTCACAAAGGCCTCCCTAACGATTGACTGGTTCAGCAGATCTTTGCTGGAGCATAGTCAGTTCCTAACAGACCGGTTCCAGACCAACATTTCACTACAAAACAATAATAAATAAATAAATAAATAAATAATAGCGAGCTATGAAGGTAGTGTGGCTACATGCAGCTGAACCTGAACCAATAACAATGGGCACCTCTACGCACCTGACTTATGACATGGGAAAAAAACAACTACTGCCTTCAAGGGGCTTTGTTCCAAACAGCAGGAAGGAGTACAATAAATGTGGAAGTGCTAAAAGACTTCTGATGAAATTGCACAAGCAGAAAGGCAACACCCATGTATGACTGCACAGGAGCTGCAGGAAGGTGTAAGTGAGACAGGAGTGGTGGTTTCTGCTCATACTGTGCGTCATAGACACATCACGAGCGTCTATATGCAAGGATTGTCAGAACAACATATGGATAAGCCAGAGTTGTTCTGGAAAGAATGACTGTGGATGTATGAAACTAAAACTGAACTATTTGGCTAAAAAGACATCTGATGAAAATAACCCCGTCATCTATTAAGCCACTTGTGGGGTTGTGAGGCAGTCGGGGCCACACAAAACACTGGATGGATAGAGGGAAGAATGGATTCAACTACATATCTGTAGGGATTCAATTGTCATTCAGTCAGGCTGGAAAGTGAACCTGAAAAGATACACTCTGAAACTTTAAGTTCTCACACCTGTATTTGGTTCCAATTGATATACTACAGTTCGACACACTTGCACACAGTTTGTGATTGGTCATAAGCTTGTGAGAAAATTGGTTTTCCACAAATTGCATCATAAACAGAATATCATTGTGGTTCATGTTCCAGTGTTATGTATATGAGCAACATGAGAGGTTTGGTCTGGGACATCAGTAGAAAACAATGCACATTAATGTACACGCTAAGTGATTACAAGCAGGCTGAGACCACCTTCTCTTACCAGCTGATCTATTTCCAGGACGGAGTTCACACCAGCATATAAAGATTCTTAGCTGGCTACGTCTTGTTTCAAAAAAATATTGCACTAAACAAACACAAAAACAACGTGCACTTGCAATGTATTGTAATGCAATCAGGGCTTCCAGGATATTTGCATGACTAACACTACTACTACTAACAGCCAAAGGCCCAATATGAATAGAAATACTTTACTGGAACATAAACTGGTCTACTCACCAGACTGAGAGGGCTGGTGTAAACATTTGATTATCTGTTCAGTAGAAAAGTATTAGAGCCTAATAAACTTGTATTTGTGTGATCCGATGGGTTCTCTCTGGTCGGAATAGATCAGTTCTTTCCGTGCATGTTAGACGCACGAGGGGCACAGATCAGATGACGTGATGAAGGTAAAGAGAGGGGGAAAAAATTAAGGGTGGTGGTAGTGGTTTAGAAAAGCCTTTCTCTACTGAATATTATTAAGTGTCGTTAATAAACTTAACTTCCTCCTCTTCTTCAACAAGGTAAACCACTTTGACCAGATCCAAACTTGTATTTTGCTGAGTTACTGATGCACGTCTAATCTGATAATTTTGTGTCAAGTGTCAACGTACATTTCTAATAACAATTTCATTCGGAAAAGGAAAAAATACTGTCAGTGTGAACACAAGTAATTAATCATGCACACCGAGTAAAAAAAGCGAACCAATTTTAAGCTGTACTTTTAAAGACTCAACAGTTAAATTTGTATTTGACATGTTTCTTGACTGTACCATTCTGGGACCGTGGTATATATAAATAAGACTTCTCACAGCATGGTAGTGTTGTGGCAGAACCATAAATAAAAACCTATAAACAGAACCTATAAATAAAAAGTATATCATTATCAATCAGCTATGCCCGATTAGCCTCTGAGGGAACGGGATACACAGCAGCGAACAATATAGCACTTAAACTACACATTACACAACGCCTTATGAAATCTTCCTACATTGCACAGGTATCTGCATTACAGTGGTGGCTGTTCGCCACTTCAGTTGTACTTGAACAAATCTAGATGTAAGATGCTTAAGTGCAGGAAAAATAAAACACTATACTTAAAAAAACAGCTGAATGTGGAGCTGTGGAGTAGTGGTTATAGGTCCAGCTTTGGACTGAAGGCTCCCAGGTTCATGAGCAAGCATCTAACCCCCAAACTGCTCCCCAGGCACAGTATGTGTCCCCTTCAGGGATCAATGCAGTATAAATTATTATTACCATTATCATGAAGTACCGACAACACGTACAGTCTGTGATTCTTTTTGAACTAAGACTACTTCATGCTTGTTGCTCAGTATTTGAAGAAGTTTCAGATTAATAATAATAAATTAAACCATTTGAAGAATTTGAATTTAATCATCCCCGAAAGAAAGGAGAAAAAACTGTGTTAAATACTGCCTTATCGCATCAATTCAATTTTCATTTTGATCTGACCTTAACCATCCAGTGTCTATACAGTCACACACACCCACTGACTGACACACATGCACACAACACAAACAGCTCCAGGGTAACTGTAAGGGCCGGGACACAACATTGAGATTTTTGACCTTACTT